>PVIU01000229.1:0-291004 GCA_004026605.1 Ondatra zibethicus
GGAGGAGGAGGAGGAGGAGGAGGAGGAGGAGGAGAAAAAAGCTGTGTGTGCATGTGTGTGTGTGTTTACATGTTTATAAGTATGTAATTATGAGTGTGAGTGTGGTTGTAGGGGGGAGTGTTTACATGTTTGTAAGTATGTGAACATGTATGAATGTGAGTGCGGATATGTGGGGTGTTACATGTTTGTAAGTATGTGAACATGTATGAGTGTGAGTGTGGGTATGTGTGTGAATGTGCACGCGTGTGTGGTGTTACATGATGGTAAGTATGCGACTATGTTTGAGTGTGCGTGTATGGTGTTACATGTTTGTAAGTATGTGAGTGTGAGTGTGTGTGTGTGTGTGTGTGTGTGTGTGTGTGTGTGTGTGTGTGAAGGCTGAGGGCAAACTCAAGTGCTCATCCTCGCCGTTCAGCTTGTTTGAAACAGAGTGTGTTGGCTGACACTGTGTATACCATTGAGCTGGCCTGCAAACTTTTCTGCCTCAAGCGCTTTCTTTACCCATGGAATCATCTCCCCAGTTTGTGGGGGAAAATATTTGACAGCCATTGTGCTGGCTTGTTTTATGCCAACCTGATGCAAGCCAAAGTCATCTGAGAGGAGCAGATCTCAATTAAGAAAATACGCCCATTGCAAAGAATCACTGCAAAGGTTTGAGGCCTCTGGTTTCTGCTACATTACTGAGGCTGGGCCCTTACTGGAACTCGGCTTGGTCATCCTGCTGTTGCCCTGTGTTGTGTAGATTCTGCAGCTTTGGGTCTGCAAGACCAGTCTGTTCGTGTACTCCAGCAAGATTAATTTTTCTTTTTTTTCCTCTTAAATTTTATTTTATTTTTATTTTGGGGAGAGATTGCAAGGGCAGAGGGCGGATATGAAGGAACTGGGAAATGAAGGGGATGCAGATGCATGATGTGAGAGACACAAAAAATAAATAAAAAAGAAAGTTAAAAAAATAGAAAATACACTCACAAGATCAGGCTACAGGCAAGCCTGGAGGGCATTTTCTTAATTAGTGATTGATAGAGAAGGCCCACCCCATTTGGGGGCTAGTTCTGGGCTCGTGGTCCTGAGTTCTATAATAAAGCAGACTGACCATGGGGAGTAAGCCAGTATGCAGCAGCCCGCCACCCCCGCCATGGCCTCTGCCTCAACTCCTCCCTCCAGGTTCCTGCCCTGTTTGAGTTCCTGTCTTGACTTCCTTTGATGGTGGACTATCATGTAGAAGTGTGAGCCAAGTAAACCCTTTCCTCTCCAACATGCTTTTGATCATGCTGTTTCATCCTAGCAACAGTAACCCTGATTGAGACAGCCAATCAGAAACACAGGATAGTAATATCACAGTTGCTGGGGAACAACTTTCAAGACTACAGACTCCACCCAAGATGAAGCTGGCGACTCCTGTTATCACAGAGTGCAATTCAGATCCTCAGATGTCACATTGTACCTGCCCCATCCATCTGAACTCTGCCACAACAGTCTTGTGGGTCTCCATCACCAGTATTAGGCTTGTTGAAAGAAAGGTGTTATGAATTTTACTTAGAGTGTTTGGGTCTATGAACGCTTCTGTTACAAATAACAAATTGGGCAAGAAACAAGGCTACCCAGACCAAGCACACTTCCATTTCCCTGCAATCATGAGGCTTTGTTGTTGGTAAGTGAGAGACCGTGGAGAGGATTTACAGCTTGCCATTCTGAATATGTCTGAATCTCTATTGATTACGGAGAAAGTTCCCTGCTCTCCTGTGCCTTATGCTGTCCATTCATTTATATATTTACTTTTCCATTGGTATTTATTGTTTTTTTTGTCTATTTAATTCACTCGGTACAAAGGGGAAGATTAACCTTTTTGTTCTCATTTTACATATGCCATGCCCCCATGTCCAAAGCTCACTGAAGATTAAGCAGCATGATCTTGGTCAGCTTGGTGTGTGCCATCTGGGGATTCGCCACCACTCTGGAAATGAGTTTCCAGTTCTATGTATGCTTATGCCTATAGTAAGAGCAATCCCTGCCTGGCAGGGCATAGAGTGAAGCGCTAGACTTCTGGAGAATAGACTTCATTCATGGTTTCCTTTCAGTCAGAAGAAAATTCTGAAGACTCCAAGAAGTGCAATAGATGTGTTAATTTACTTTCCATCTCTGTAACAAAATACCTGAGGTAAACGACTTTAAAAGGACTTCTCTTGGTCTACAGTTTTAGAGATTTTAATTCGTGGTTAGTTGTCCTTGGACCTTCAGGCTTGAAGCAGAGCATCATGACAGGCAATGTGCTCATCTCCTTGTTAGGAAGTGGAGAAAAAGATAAGGGCCAGACTGTCCATATCTCCTTCAAGGTCATACTTCCTGTGACCCAACTTCCTTCTGGTTGACTCTACTTCCTAAAGGTTCACCACATGCCATTTCTGGCTGGTGACAAGGCTTAAGCGTACGGCCCTTTGGGAGATACTTCAGAGCCATACCACAGCAGTAAATGAACCACAAGTCATTTACAAGCTCCATCACAACCAAGAGGCCCTTGACAGGCAGCTCTACTCAGCAATGAATTAACAGCTAGAAGCCTTCCTCCGTGCATGGAAACAGCCACTTTGTAAATAGCACCATCCATATCCTCTCACTGGTCCCTTCAGACCATCCTGCAGATCCCAAATCAACACAAGCACCACCAGACAAACAAGAAGCAGAAGGTCTGGTCAGGCACAAAAGGATTTAAAGCCCTCGTCGGCAAAAGTTGAATGTCAGTGACCGTCCACATGTGCTCAGTTTCGCTGAAGCACTGAAGAACTCAGCCACATTTTCCATACTCTATTTTTAAAGCAAAAATTATGTTAAGGGACCCACATAATCCTTTAATTGTGTGCCTGAAACATTTTAGACAGTAACCTAGAGGAACTCCTGCATCTCAAAGAAGTCCATGGTTTGCGCAGTGCTAAGCACTTCTCCCTGCCAGTCCGTGGGTACATTGTGAGGATGGCCACATGAACATTAATGATAACCAAGGAACCCTCAGGTTGGAAGGCTCATTCTGAAAAATAATATTGGTGGGCTGCGGTGATGGTTCAGTCAGTAAGTGCTTGCTTTTACAAACAAGAGGGCTTGCATTTAAACCTTCAGAATCTACATGAAGAAAAGCAGATTATGGTAGTGTTCCCATTGCAGGGCAGGCAGAGCTACACTGATCCCTAGGGATCTCTGGTCAGCCAGCCTAGCCTGCTTGGCAAGTTCCAGGCCAACAAGAGACTCCATTTCCAAAAACATGGTGTCTAGAAACTGAAAAATGACACCCAAAGTGGTCCTTGTGGCTCCATACACACATAAACATGCATGCACATCCACACGCGTGTATCTACACACACATACTCATGAACACACATAGACATACACTAAACAAATATTAGTATCAAACTGGTGTTTATTTACCACCAATTAAAGCCAGCCCTTTCTGTCCACATTGAAAATACTTGGGAAAAACTCATACACACACACACACACACACACACACAGAAAAGGTTGCATTGTTGTTATGGCAAGTCATGTAGTTGGGTTTGCAATGGCTGCATCTGTACTGACCTGAGCACTGGCCATTTGTGTTGAGCCAGACTGCGGTAAATACTGGCCAAGGAGCAAGGGCTATCCCAGCAAAAGACCTGAGCTGTGTAAGGCTTCATCCTTGGGTCATGAACCATGGCAGTTGCATGCTGCAGGGAGCAAGAGGAGAGAGCACAGAAATTCTTCACAGTGCAACCCTTCTCTCTAAGTGTTCAAGAGGCCCTGAAGAAATTCCAGAAGAGAAGTGACATGAGCAAAATTTGTCTTCAAAATACTGTCCTGACGGAGGTGTGGCAGTGAAAAAGAGGAAGGCAGGTTTAAGGCAGGCATGAAGCTCCCAGCCCGGGCACTTCTGCTGGCCGGAAAGATCTTCTCCAAACTGGAGACTTTGCAGGCTGAATGAAGCCCAGCGATGACTATGCTCAGCATTGTACAAACTCTTTTATTCTTGAAATCCCTGTTCTCCGTTCACCAAGCAGCAGTTCAAGGATGTGGCCCAAGAAGAATGATCCCCCACATTCACATGGGTAGAAGCATCGCCCAGAGCAAGGCCACAGCGCAATCTCCTGTGAGTGTAACTGTGCGTTAGCCACACCTCACTACAACTGGAATCCTTTTCAAGGGCTTATTTATTTTTATTTTATGGGTATGTTTATTTATTCTTATTTTATGTGGATGGGTGGATGAGCGCTCTGTGCATGGCTGGTGCCTACAAAGGCGATATGCAGACACCCGATGCCCTGGAATTGTATGTAGGTGCTGTGAACAGAACAAGGGATCTCTGAAGGAACAGCAAGATATCTTGACTGCTGAGCCATCTCTCCAGCCCCTAAAATTAGAATTTGATGCATGGAGCTAGAAAAAAATAGGCTTAGAATGCTGGGAAAACAACTTTTCAGTGCCCATAAGCAGGAATCAATGTCAAGCAATTATCCAGAAGCACACTGACTTCAAAAACAAAAGACTAAGTAAATAATACAAGTAAGTGAAAACCTTAGTATGAAAGTAAACATCGAGAAAACTGAGATACAACACTTGGGAATGGTGCACAAGGATTTTAACATTGTAATAAAGAATCGGAACCTCAATCAAACAGTCAACTTTGTCTATCTGGGAGGAAACCTCAGTTTAAAGGAGGGAACTATTTCAGATGTCAAGAGGTGGATAGGGATTGCGAGGGCTACATTCCAGGCATTAGGAAAGGTTTGGTCAACAAGAGCCATAACAACAACAGCAAAATTACAAGTATATGAGACACTTGCCTTGAGCTGCCTTCTTTACAACTCTGAAACCTGGATAATGAAACGCTCCTCAGAACAGCAGCTGAATGTTTTTTTGAGATGGCATGCCTCACGAGGATTCTAGGCATCAAACAAAGAGACAGGCTGTGCAATGATGACATTAAGAAACATCTCCATCTACAGAAGGAAGTAAACTACAGGATACAGCAATGGCACTTGAGATACTTCGGCCATGTATGAATGAATGAGGGCAGATACCCGAAGATAGCACTGCTTGGAGGAGTGAACAGGATAAGGCAAAGAGGAAGACCCCAAAAACGCTGGATAGGCAGCATGAAGGAAGACTGTGGAACCTTGGGTATGACAATAACCCAAGCATCTAGGACTGCCCAAAAGAGAAACAACTGGAGAACCGCCATAAACAGGCTGCCCGTGCATGCTTAAGCATTGCCAGGGCATAAGTGTCAGCCATATAAACTTATGGGCCTGAATCTGAATCTCCTGAATCACACAAATAGCTGGTCACAGTGTATGTACCCATAGCTCCAGTACTGGAGAAGACAGAGACAGGTGATTCCCTGAATCACATTAGCTAGCCAGCCTTGCATAATCAATGAAATTCAGTTTCCATTGGGGGCTCTGTCTCAAAACCATTCAAAATGGAAAGAAATCAAGGAAAGATACCAACATCTATCTCTGGCTTCCAGAAGCGCCATCTGCATGCATGCATACACCTACACTAACACACACACACACACACACACACACAACACATACAATATAACACATTACATATACCTCAAAACACTTGACAGAAAATACTATCATTTCTCACATCTAATATGCATAGCATTTAAAACATGATTAGATATGGAAATTTAAGATTACCCAATTTTGCAGATTACAACTCTTAGCAGGCTGTGCTAGGGTTAGCCTAGAAAGTCTTTTGAACTGCTGGCAGAGTTCTCTGAATCGTAAGGGAAAGCCAGTGGTATATTCAGTATGAAGGCTAAAGCAACCTGGGCCTCCACCCAAGACTGAAGGCCTGAATAGACAGGTAATAGGGGAGGAGCTGCGCTATTGGTCCATAGTGCCGCTCAAACAGGAAACAAATTTGCTCTTATTTTGGCTCTTTATTTCAGACTCTCAAGGCACAATATGAATTCCATTGGAGCTGGTGAAGTTGCTCTTCAATCATTCTGTTTATGTTAATGATAAAGTTCATCTCTTACAGGAACACCCACACAAAGTAGTAATTTTCCTACACTGTGGGCATCCAGTAGCTCTGTGAAGTTGACACACAAAATTAATCGTCACAATATTTTCCCCTGGCATCTCTTTTTGTAACTTCTCCAGTGCCTATAGGTAACATTCCCAAAGTCAGGGAGAAAGATAATGAAGTGGCATGCCTTTTAATATGAGGTACAATTTGTATCTTCAACTTGGCGTTTCAATAGAACAAGCCAAAATAAGATTGGGCCAGGTTTGTTTAATGGTTCTACATGGTCAAGAGAAATTCCAGGTGATGAGAAAAGCAGAATGACTTCAATGCCCTTGGGTTATCTTTTGCAGACCTTGTGGCATCAGTGTAAAATGATCCATGGGCTCTAACTACCTGGCTTCCAGCTGCATCTCCTACTGTATCTGTGACATTATTTCCTCCATTTGCTCTTCCTGTACCTCGAGGGAGACCTACACATCTCCCAGATGCACCAAACACCCTACTAGCTGAAGCCTTTGCACTTATAGTCTGTATTTTCCAGAAACAGCTGCTCCTTTGGGTGTTTTCAGGCTCACTTCCTTCCTTCTCTCACACTCTTCTTGAACAGCCATTCTGCAAGATGACTTCCGTTAGCCCCTTAGCCTGTTTTTTGTTGTTATCACGAGTCCCTGCGTCTAGGCACTTTGTGAAAAACAGATTTATGTAGCTCATGATTTTGGAAGTCCGTGAGCATGGTTGGCATCTGGGTGGCTTCTGATGGGCTCCTGTGTTACTTCAAGTTGTTATAAAAGAAAGAAGGATGAACAGTTGCTTGAAAAAGACAAATCACATGATGTGACCTTGTTTAAGAAAACTACACTCTAGGAAACTGACCCACTCTCCTGGGAGCTAGATTAATCCATCCGTAAGGGAAAATCTTTCATGAGCTGAAGTGCCCTTTCAAAGTCACATCAGCTATCAACAAGATCACACTGGGAATTTAACTTCAACATGAGTTGTGCAGGAGACAATGAACACACAAACCAGAGCAATCAGTAAGTGGCACTCATTGCTCTTTATGTGACATTCTTCTTGAGGCTCTGGGGATTCCCAGCATTTCTGTCTACCTACTTGTGGTTTTTCAGTTTATTATCTACTCCTACCCCACTGGAAAACAGAAAATCCACAAATGTCAGAACTTTGTTCTTTTTCCTCTCACCTCCAAAGACCTTCAGCTAGTGCTGGCAAATAAATTCAATTAATAATTACAGAAGAGAAGAAATGGACAAAAGGAAAAAAATATCAATGCACTAAGATGGCAGAAGTTATTCCCATTAACTGTATAATTTTATTAAAATGATATCTAATAATCATCTTCTTTCAAAGATTTAAACCATTTTTATTAGTAGCAAACTACATTGAGCATAGGTATACCATCATAACTATTTTTAAGTAATAGTCCGGCAGTGTTCGCTGCAGTCACCACCATCATCTGGTCTCAAACTTTCAAACACATTGCACTACAAATCGCAGTTGCTCTTTCCTGAAGCCCTCTCCATATTTATTCAATATAGTTCTTGAGGTCCTAGCTAGAGCAATAAGACACCAAAGGGAGATCAAGGGGATACAAATCGGAAAAGAAGAAATCAAACTCTCACTGATTGCTGATGATATGATAATTTACATAAGCGATCCCAAAAATTCTACCAAGGAACTTCTACAACTCATAAACACTTTCAGTAATGTAGCAGGATAAAAGATTAACTCAAAAAAAATCAGTAGCCCTCCTGTACACAGATGATAAAAGGGCTGGGGAAGAAATCAGAAAAACATCACCCTTCACAATAGCCACAAATAGCATAAAATATCTCAGAGTAACTCTAACCAAACAAGTGGAAGACTTGTATCAAAATCCCAGCAAAATTCTTCAAAGACCTAAAAGAAAGGTACTCAACTTCATATGGAAAAGCAAAAAAAAACAGAATAGCCTAAACAATCCTGCACAATAAAAGAACTTCTGGAGGCATCACAATCCCTGACGTCAAACACTACTACAGAGCTACAGTACTGAAAACAGCCTTGTATTGGCATAAGAACAGACAGGAGGACCAATGGAACCAAATAGAAGACACGGATATCAATCCACACATCTTTGAAGATCTGATTTTTGAAAAAGAAGCAAAAAATATAAAATGGAAAAAAGAAAGCATATTTAACAACTGGTGCTGGCATAACTGGATATCAACACATAGAAGAATGAAAATAGACCCATATCTATCACCATGCACAAAACTCAAGTCCAAATGGATCAAATACCTCAACATAAAGCCAGGCACACGGAACCTTCTAGAAGAGAAAGTGGGAAGTACACTTGAATGCATTGGCACAGAAGACCACTTCCTAAATATAATCCCAGCAACACAGACACTGAGAGAAACAATTAATAAACTGGACATCCTGAAACTGCAAAGCTTCTGTAAAGCAAAGGACACAGTCAATAAGACAAAATCCCACATCAGACAGATCTCCAAAATATACAAAGAACTCAAGAGATTGGTCATCAGAAAAACAAATAATCCAATAAAAAATGGAGTACAGACTTAAACAGAGAACTCTCAACAGAGGAATCTAAAATGACAGAAAGACACTTAAGGAAATGCTCAACATCCTTAGTCATCAGAGAAATGCAAATCAAAACAACTCTGAGATTCCGTCTTACACCTGTGAGAATGGCCAAGATCAAAAACACTGATGACAACTTATGCTGGAGAGGTAGTGGGGAAAAGGAAACACTTCTACATTGCTGGTGGGAATGCAAGCTGGTACAGCCCCTTTGGATGTCAGTGTGGCGATTTCTCAGGAAATTAGGAAACAACCTTCCTCAAGATCCAGCAATACTACTTTTGGGTATATATCCAAAGGATGCTTAATCGTGCCACAAGGACATGTGCTCAACTATGTTCATAGCAGCATTGTTTATCATAGCCAGAACCTGGAAACAACCTAAATGTCCCTCGACCAAAAAATGGATAAGGAAAATGTGGTACATTTACACAATGGAGTACTACACAGCAGAAAAAAAAATAACGACACCTTGAATTTTGCAAGAAAATGGATGGATCTAGAAAACATTATTTTGAGTGAGGTAACCCAGACCCAGAAAGACAATTATCACATGTACTCACTCATAAATGGTTTTTAAACATAAGGCAAAGAAAGCCAGCCTACAAATCACAACCCCAAAGAACTTAGACAACAATGAGGACACTAAGAGAGACTTACATAGATCTAATCTACATGGGAAGTAGAAAGTAGAAAAAGACAAGATCTCCTGAGTAAATTGGGAGCATGGGGACCTTGGGGGAGGGTTGAAGGGGGAGGGGAGAAGCAGGGATGGGAGCAGAGAAAAATGTAGAGCTCAATAAAAAATCAATAAAAAATGTATTTAAAAAAGATTTATTTTCTTTTATGTGTATGAGTATCTTGACTTCGTGTTTGTAAACCATGTGCATGCCTGGTGCCCAAAAAGGTCAGAAGAGGGTGTCAGATCCCCTAAAGCCCTTCCAAATAAATCACATGTACAAACAGTGAACTTCTGTGTAACTTTTGTCTCATGGGGAACCCTGGACCTGGCTCTCCATTATAAGCTTCTAAATTCATCAAATGATGTGGGATTCCCCTCTGTATGCTGTAATTACCATTGATTAATAAAGATGCAGCTTTGGGCCTATAGCAGGGCAGAACAGAGCTAGGAGAGGAAAACTAAACTGAATGCTGGGAGAAAGAAGGTGGAGTCAGAGAGAAGCCATGCAGTCACTGTAAGGGACAGAGTGATGGAATCTTACCGGTAAACCACAGCCACGTGGCAATACATAGATTAGTAGAAATGGGTTAGCCAAAGATATAAGAGCTAGCTAGCAATATACTTAAGTGATTGGCCAAGAAGTGATTTAAATAATACAGTTTTGTGTGATTATTTTGGGTCTGAATGGCCAGGAACAAACGAGCAATCTCCAAGTTCAAAACTTTATGCTTCATTCCTAAATATTTTTATTAATTAAGTCAATTTTTAAAATCATAAACAATGCAATATAATGTTCTTTTTCCAAAGCAAGGTAAAAGAATTTGACACCCAAACAAAACAACATGACCCATTAATTTATAATACACTGAGTCCTATGGTCCAATGATAAAACAAAAATTTAAAGCAATATGAATTAACTATTTCCTGTTTCATCAATGATCTAAGGAACACTAAGCTGGACCTTAAACAGTAAGCATGTCAGACACCTGTATTCGGAGCTCCTTACGAAGAAGGAGTGTGTCAAATGACCCTTGAAACACAATTGTTTTAGATCACAAGATTGGCCAGGTGGCAACTGAGCCTGGGGGGAGGCTGCTGCCCATCCAAGTGAAGCTAATACTCCAACGGGGTCTTTTGACAGCAAGTTCTGATAGTTCCATTACACTAGGCTACAAAACGACATTCCTGGATGTAATCGGTTCACTTCCATCTTTGTTTTTTATATCTGCTTGGCTATTCAAAAGTCATTCTACATGGAAATCTCTTCCTTTAAGACTCACATCAAATTTTGCTTTTTTTTTTTAAGGGAAACTTAGGGCATGAACTCGCTGGACTACATCTTAGCAATAAAAACACCTTTCCTCAGAAAGAGGCTTACCACAGCACCTGGCAGCTAGACCTTGCTTTAGGAAATGCAACTTAATTGAATGAGGTGCTGAGAAGCTTGGGATGAATGAAGCATTTTAATATAGTTTCTGGCCAGATGGTATTCACTCACACCTAAACCTCCCCTTGTATTATTACAAGATGGCTTTATTTAGATTACCATAGCAATGACTGAAGAGGTTGGGGTTACAGTTTTGATCCTAGAGGGATCAATTTCCTTTTCTAGAGCTTTAAGGTGTTAGTGGATGACTGGCTCCATCCCACAGGCAGCACCATTTTAACTCACAGAGTGAAACGGGATGGAAGAGTCAACACAAACCCATTTCCAGAGATCCTGCAGCAAGTAGTCAAGACACTCAACCAAAGGCAACTCTGAAATTCTAGATATATTTGCATATGTTTTATACATCTAATCCAGAGGATACAGTAGAAGATTACAAAGTAAGGTTAAGGCTTAATTCATTGTTAATCAGCTCTTACTAATGAATCTCTATCACAATTCCTGAAAATGTTCTAGGTGCTGTGGATACAACAATAATCAAGGCAGATGTCAGTGGAACTCACAAGTTTTTTATCAATTAAATTTTTTAGACTTTCATACATGAGCACTGTATTTATATCATTTGCATCCCTCTTTTCTCCTCCACTTCTAAGAGCCCTCCACTTTCTTTCAAAGCCATAACTTCCTCTTCTTTATTAAAAAACCATACTGTTGAGACTTCATGGGTACAGATTCCCTTGTATATACAGAAGACACTGGTTCTAAGCAGATTTCCTGATCTTTTGACTCCCACACTCTTTCTGCCTTCCCCTTCTGCAATGCTTCCTGAGCCTCAGGTGTAAGGGGTGTATTATAAATGTAGCAGTTGGGGTTGGACACGAGAAGCTACTCACTTTCTACATTTTGACCAGTTGTAAATTTCTGTATGGTCTCTGCTGCAAACAGAAGTTTCTCTGATGAGAGTGAGAGCCACATTTATCTGTGGGTAGAAGAAGGACTATTTAGGAATTAGACTAGTTTAGGACAAAGGTGTTTGTGGCTTCTCATCACCAGCCATGGGTAGCTAGGTAGGTTTACAGTATCAGGCCCGAATTCCCTCCTAATGAGTGGGCCTTAAATGCAGCTAGATGACTATTGGCTACCTCAAATATACAAGTGCCACGATCACACCCTTAGGAATATCTTGCCGTTCTGTTCATGGTTGTGACTCATAAGTTTTACAGCTCTGTGTATTGCTTTCCTACTTTGGCAGCTTGCATAGCAACTTCCAATACTATAGCAACACTTTGGGGAGGTGGCTTCCATTTCTTTTCAAACTTATTTCTTCCAAGTTCAGAGTTCAGAGTGTGTAGTGTCTTCAGCAACTGGGTCATACTAAGGACTATGGCAACAACCTATCACGTTTGGAGAATCTATTGGACTCCCATTGACCAACTCAAGAGAGGTTTCGCATGCCTAGCACTGGGATTTTTGTTAGTCTATGTCTTTTGAGGGAAATATTATTACCCAAGTGGTGTCATATTATATGTGCACACACACCATACATACATATTATATTTACTTTTAAATAAATACAAAATGTTGCTTTCTCATGGCTTTTAAAATCATCATTAGTGTTCTTTATCCCTCCTCCCTCCCTTTCACTCCGTGTTTCTCTCTACCCCCTCCCCCACTAAAGCTCCATCTCCCATTTCTTCTATTGCCTCATTTACAGCACCCGTGTCCTAAAACTCTCACACCCCTTCTCTACTCCCCGCTTTTACATCCCTGGCTTCTGCTCTTATCCTGGGTGATATATTCACCTCTAGAGACTCAGAGCCAGCAGCCACGAGCCCGAGAAAATGACAGCATCTGTCTTTCTGAGCCGGACTCACCATTTCTCTTGCTATCCTATTTTCTCGGTCCATCCACTTACCTACACATTTCATCTTCCTTCACAGCTGAGTTGTGTATACACAGCACATTTTCATTTTCCGCTCACCAGCCGAATGGCATTTAAATTGTTTCCATTCCCTAAGTATTGTGAGGAGGGTGACAATGAAACGGCTAAGCAAAGCGTCTATGGAGTAGGGGGTTGAGTCCTTTGTGCATATGCCTAGGAGCGCTATAGCTGGGTAGTTGGTAGGTCTACTTTAGCTTCTCGAGACTTCTCTATACTTACTTGGTATACCAATTCCAAAAATAAGTCAGTATCACATGGCAAGTTCTTATTATGCAAAAACAAAACAAACAAAAGAAAAACTGTATGGGTTCAAGGCTAGAATACCATCAACAATTGAGCCAATAGGACATGGTGGCACATGTTTGTGGTTCCACTGCTTAGCAAATGGAGGTAAGAGGATCATAACTGCTAAATTAGCCTCTGCTACAGAGCAAGTTCAAAGCCCACCATGGCTACAAGAAACCATATCAAACTAAGAGATTATTATAAATTTAACAGTTACTACTGTAAAAAATCTTAAAAGCAATAGTCAATTTGTGTGTGTGTGTGTGTGTGTGTGTGACTAAAATATTTAAATAATTGTCTGGCATTGAGTAGCATTTTGAAAGCTAATAAAGCCTCAAATTATCAAATACTGCTAATATCGAGAACTCTTCACTTGATTCTAAAATCAAACACCTCTCTTTCTCATATGCAAAAACGGAGGATGGCCCTAGGGATGGCTCAAAGTGAGAAAATGCTTGCTGCCATGTCTGCCAAAATGAGTTGGGTTCCTGAACCCACGTGATGGAAAAGGAGAACTGACTCCCTCAAATGGTCCTGTGACCTCCACATGTGTGCCCTGGCATACACATGCCCACACACACACACATACACACACACACACACACACACACACACACACACTAAAATAAAATATAGTAAGAGAAAGCAATGGCAACAGGCACTCTCAGAAAGCTCTTTTTTGAAATGTTGTTTTAAGTCTCTTTCCTGTAGTCTAGTGTCAGTGGTTCCAGAAAATTCTCTGCAGTCTGCCAAGGGAGCGACTCAATTAAAAGTCCTACCCAGCTGTAATACCTATGAACAATGACAATTACCAGCATGGCAAGATATGCATAAAATGCAGTAAGTGGCCCTCACATGTTGGTGGCCACAAACAGCTGTGTAATTGGAACTAGGGCCCATTCAACAGGAGGAATATCATGCCTGGTCCTGGAAGCCTAGCAAGCTGCCAAGTCTAGTGCTGTCATGAACTTTAGAAAAGAATCTACCAACATTTTGTTAGGCAACATCATTCCTTAATGTATTTAAAATCTTGTCCTTATGCCTACAGATAGGGAGCCTCTCTATAGCATATAAAAACTATCAAAGAAAATTACAACTGCTAAAATGTACGGATCATGCGGATGAGTCGCAATGAATACAGTTACATCACAGCGTCTGTGCCTGTGGCTCAGGGAATATCTCAGATGAGGTAGGAAGATTATAACAGCCAGAATATCAGGAAGTCTACTATGAAATGGTCTATCCTAGAAACGGCTGCATAAGCAAGACCAGAACAATGTCACTATCAATGGACATGTTAATTCAGGAGAGAAAAATCTCAAGGGGCCCCACCCCAAGAGGGAGAAATACAGGCAATTATAGACTGCTTGAAGAATTAGTCTCTCCCCTTATTGGTTATTCAGTGCATGGTTAGTCTAAAAACCGTTTACACACAAACAACAAAAATAAGTTGTATTTATATATATTTGTACATACACAGACATACATACATGCATGCATGCATGCATACTTGCATACATACTAGTAATAATCAAATTAAAAATAGGCTATCATCTTGAGAGTTGGGAAGATGGGAGGGACTCAAAGAAGAGTAGCTAGGAGGGGCTGGAGGGAGGAAGGGAGGGAGAAAGTTGTGTAATTCTATTTCAATTAAAAATAAAATTTTATAATAAGAAAATCCTGTTATTTTTCTTCTAAGAATTCAGTTTACCCACAGTTTTGTAATGTGTTAGGTGTCTCAGAGGTAATCTTAATTTTATCTGTGCACAGGCACAGACTGAACAATGTACACTCTTTTGGGAAACCTGAGTATAAGTATGTTTTACTAAGTAATCTTGAAAAGAATGTCAGTTGTCAGCTACCTGCAAGGGTCTAGTTTTGGAGAACTGAGTCACTATGACGTTTCCCCTCAGATGAGCTATAAACATTCCTACAATATAGTTTTGTTAGAAAACGATAACCCGGGCTTTGGACAGGTTCTCGGGGAGCAGAAGCTGATGTTGATGTCTGCGTATCTATGCGGAGATCATGAGCCTGAGTGTCTGAGAGATCTGCCTTTGAACCTAGACCCTGGACTTTCTGAAATCGTCCTTTTACCTGAGTTGGGTAGGACATTAGCTACTTTTTATAGTTATGACAAAATGAACAGCAAAAAATCTTGAGGAGAGATACATTTTGGTTAATGGTTTCAAAGTCTGTCATGATGGAGAAGGAATACCAAAGCATGATCTGAGGATCACGACAGTGGGAGTGTGTGGCAGAGGTTACTCACGGCATGGTGGACCAGGAGACAGGGAGTGGGTGAGATTAGTTCCACAGGTTGTAACAGTATCTCAGATCCATCATTTTAAGTCTAGGATAGGCTAAAGTAATTGTTCTTCAAGAATTGGTTGGGAAGGTTGAACTGATCTATGTGATAACAAAGCCCATACCTGCTCGGTAATATGAACACGCTAACAGTAATGAAAATAATGTCACTGGGGATAGCAATGGTAAGGATGGAACAGCAGGTATCCAAGACGAAATGCTGATAGCATGGTGTTGATATGTCTGGTGTGTGTTTCTCTCACATCCAAGTCATTTCTTTAACTGTGTGATGTCACACAGCTGAATCATATGAAATATAGGAAATATAGTAATCCCAAACTCCAAAGAATTTGAGATTATTCCTCCAGATTTCCTAGGCCAGCCCATCCTTTGAAACAAAACTAATTCATGTGAGATGGTTAACTTGCTTTCACAAAGCTAACTGGCCCCAACAGTAACAAGATCTTGACCTCACTAATATCATCTCATACCCAACTAAGCTAACTAGTCCAACATGAAGAATGAACATGGTCCCAAACCAGACCCTGGGATATTTTCATTGGCTCCATTATAGAACTGGCTGCACGAGGTATTTTTTATTATTCTAGTCCTTTTTAAAGCTCCTCGGTGAATTTTCACTTGGAACATTTTCCTTTGAATTGCAATGGTTCTCTAAGCAAAGGCTTAGGAAGGTGGAAAGCAACATGCTTTCCTGAGACATAAGAATAAATATTCCATTTCATTGTGATGATCTAATGAGCCAAAAAATGCAAGCACCATAGTAACACGAAAAGTCAAGGCAATTTGAAATTCTAAAGAGAAAACAGCAAACAGTAAGTTACTTTCCTTTGTAACTCTATTTTCTTTCCTGTGTGGAAAATATCCATTACTCCATACATGAGACATGGATACCTGCACAATACTATTTTTTTACATAGCTTGGTTTTCAATGGCATTAGCTGGTAGAATTTCAGCATACTCAATGAAGGAAAAGCTTTGAATATGCACAGTTCAAAATGGGCTGAGAACTAAAGCAACATGTTAGCATTTGACACTACTGTCTACAAGTCGGCTTCTGCCTTGGCAAGGCCACACACTTCACTTGTAGCTGTTCCAGCTTGGTGAAATGTGTCACACAATACTTAGCTACAGTGTTTTTTCAAAACCTTTCAATAAATGTAGATAGAGCCTGGCCTGAATTTTTTAGACAAATATCTTTCCTTATTACATTGTCATGTAAGAGTTAGAAAACCAAGAGTTTGAAAAAAATGAAATTCATCTAATATTTTTATTGAGATCTTTGACCCTCATATCATTGTGATTCTGGTTTGAACATGATCATGTTTCACAAAGGGTTGGAAGTGAATGTTTCAGTGTGAATAATGAAAATCTGGAGATTGCAGGAAGAGTCATTTAAAAAAATATGTGAGTATATTAGTTGGGATTCACTAAAGGAACAGAACTGATAGAATTAATATATATATCTTATATTTATTACATATGCATACATATAATTAAAGGGGGATTTATTTGAATGACTTGCAGACTGTATTTCTTTGTTTTGTTTTGTTTTGTTTTGTTTTGTTTTGTTTTGTTTTTCGAGACATGGTTTCTCTGTGGCTTTGGAGCCTGTCCTGGAACTGGCTCTTGTAGACCAGGCTAGTCTCGAACTCACAGAGATCCGCCTACCTCTGCCTCCCGAGTGCTGGGATTAAAGGCGTGCACCACCACTGCCCAGCTTGAGGCTGTATTTCTTATAGTCCAACAATGGGCCTCTCAATGGAATGACCAAGGATCCAATAGTTCTTTAGTCCATGAGATTGGATGTCTCAGCAGTCCCATTCTGGTGCTGGAGTTCCAGAAGAGTCCTAGAGAGTTTCTTGTCTTTTAGGCCATCAGAACTTAAGGTCCCAGGAATAGGAAGCAAAAATTGTCCCCATGGGTGACAGTGACTGACACTTCAATTTCCACCCCTGATTCCTGGATCCAGGCATCCTGCCTAAGGGAGAAACTGTAGACAGAAGTTTCTGTCCCACCCAGTCCTGCAGTTGTTCAGTCCCAAAGAAACACACAGAGGCTTACATTAACTATAAACTGTTTGGCCTATTAGCTCAGGCTTATTATTAACTAACTTAAGCCACAATTCTGGTCTATGTTTAGCCACGTGGCTTGTTACCTTCTTTCAGTGCAGCATTCTCATCTTGCTTCCTCTGCTTCTGGCTGGTGACTAGACCGTCTGCTTTCCTCTTCCCAGAATTCTCTTAGTCTGATTGCCCCACCTACACTTCCTGCCTGGCTACTGGCCAATCAGCATTTTATTAAACTAATAGGAGTGACAAATCTTCATAGTGTATAAGAATATGATCCCACAGCAAGAAACCATATTGAATGCTGATTCAAAGCATATACCACCCTCTGAAGAAGCCTGCCCCAGCCCTCCAGACTACTGCCACCTAATTGGTGCTATAACTGTGTCTTTCAAAAGAAGACAATGTTCAATTAAATCAGCTACTTCAAGACAGTGGGGGGACATAGAAATACCAGTTAATTGCATTAGTGTGGGCTCACTGTTATACTAGCTATGCATGAGTTCTTCGGTGAGAAACAGTACTGCATAGAATACCATGATGATGGAAGTCTACATATGGCAGTTTGAGTGGAAGCAGTACATGCAGGAAAAACAAATCCATAGCCTGCTGTGGAATAATCCTCTTTGTCACTCTAATTGGCTTAAGAAAATTAAGCTCCTGATTGGCCAGGAGCCAGGCAGGAATTATAGGAGGGACAGCCAAACTAGGAGAATGATGGGAAGAAAGAAGATGGAGTCAGGAAAGATGCCAGATAGTCACGGAGCAAGTAGGATGTGCAAGAAATGAGGTAACAAGCCATTAGCCACGTGGCAAAGTATAGATAAAAATGGGCTAATTTAAATGTACGAGTTATCTAGTAATAAGTCTGTGCTATTAGCCAAGCATTTATAATTTATACTCAGCCTCTGAGTCAGCTATTTGGGACCAGGCAGTGGGAACAGGAAATGTCCACTTACAATAACCAGAATGAGTATCCACTCCTGTAAGGACAAAGTGTTACACTTCCCATGAAGGAAGCGGTCCAACATAGTCAACGTCGTCCCCCCCCACCAGGCCATTGACTGGGAATAGCATCATATCTGGGCTCATGGTTGGTCTCTAATGCTAGTAGATCTGGCACTCAGCTGCAGGTGTAGCTATGTTAGCTTTGGTGAGTGGAAGTCCGTGTAGTTGAATCCATGTATAACCTCCATTTCTGCCACCATTGGCCACTTTGTATGACAGGGATAGCTGGGGGAAGAGGATGACTGTCCACAGAACTGGTTATACTATCCACTCAACTACTGACCTCCTCTTCTGCTGAAGTACCTTTCAGTGAGCATTTACATGAGACACAGTATCTTCATGCCCTTCACCCATTCAGATAAATTCATCCACACTTGCTTTCCCCCAATGTCTTTCTCACCAATTTTCCAATCACTCTTTCCAAGTGTCTGATTATCTAGGCAACCCATTAGCATCAACCCAAAAATCAGTGAACAATTATATATCTGGCCACTTCTCACTCCAAACAAATGTATGGCCATGTATACTGCCTGAAGTTCTGCCCACTGTGAAGGTTACCCTTCACTGTTATCTTTCAGGGTTGGCCCAGAAGGAGCTGCCATGCTGCAGCTGTCCATTTCTGGCTGGTGCCTGCATAGTGTGCAGGACCATCAGTAAATCGGGCCCTGGTCAGAAGACTTCCTTGGTCAACGGATCATAGGGCAAACTCCTCGAGGCTATAGGTGCTTTGGAGAAGGCATTGTAATGGGAGTAGAAACCATAGGAATTTGGGCAACTTCTTCATGTAACTTGCTTGTCCACTCAGGACCTTCACAGTCCAATCACATATGTACAACTTTCATTTGGTGTTAGATTGCTACTGTGTATGTCCTACTTTATGGCTTGATAATAGCCAGTTCATGATGGGCAACTCAGGCTGCAGGATAACTTGGTGGCCCTGCTTCCACTTAGTTCAGCTTCCACTAAGGTCCAATGGCAGGCCAAGAACTGACTCTCAAAGGAAGACTAGTTGTCTGAAGATGATGGCAGAGCCTTGCTTCAAAATCTCCAAGGTCTTCACTCTGATTCATCCAGCACTTTCTGGGAGTATATCATATCTCATTTAATTAATCATCGCTCTCCAAATAGGAAAGTTACTATGAAGAAAAAAGAAGGATTTGTTGTGCTACAATGTTTATTTAAATGGTACCATAAAAAAAAGAACACCCCAACTTCTAAATACTGTTTTTTTAAAAAGATCCAGGCATAAACATATATACATATGCACATAGTTGATTTCACTTGGCACCCTCTAGTGTGAAGAATGGAGAAAACAATCCCCAACCAAAACAACCTCTGCATTTCACTTATTCATCATTTGCCCCTTGAATTTGATTGATTACTCTGTGCCATACATTATGGTGTCTGTAAGTCCAGAGTAGATAATGAAACAGACCTGCTTCTGCCTTCAAGGCATTTACTGTGCAATATGAGATCCATAGCAAATGATTAAAAAAAAAAATCTCAGTTCCTGTTTGTGATAAGGCCCTTGCTAGCAACAACCTAGGTCCTGAGGCTCTAGCAGGGGATCATTCTGCTGATCTGAAGGATGTTCTGAGTGTGGAACAGTAGGTACACAGGGGCAAATGTGCCCTATGGGAAGCATCCTATCACGGCTAGAGTCTGGTGAGAGATTAATGCGCCTCGGTATATAAGGCAGCCATGCTTTCATGAAGACGAACATGGTTTTAAAATATCTGCCTTGTATGAAGGGAAGCAGGCAAGGAATTTAGGCTTGGGCGTAACTGTGGGCTGCTGTACTATAAAGACCAACCATCCTGGCTGCTCTGGGCAGAAAGGTTTTCCAGTGTAAAGAAAAGTCTTACTGTTACTGGAGAAAGACAATATAAGACGAATTTAAGATGGCTGCTGGGAGAAGAGGCTGGTTCTTCGGATTGGACTGGAGGTTTTCTAGCTCTGTGAAATTTCTTCCAGGACAACATCAGAGATGTCTAAAGGAATGTATGGTTTAGGAGCCCCCATTCATAGCCAAAGGAGAAAGAACAGGGAGCTACCAACAGTGTTACAGTGCTGAGGAAAGCCCCCGTAACAATGACAGGAACCCATCTGGCCAAATGTCACTAGTACAGCTGGAAAACCCCAGGCTACAGACTAGAAGTCCTGACGGACACAAGCAGTTGCGGTCATTTCGTTTGAACTATGGAAGAAGAGCTCTTAGTGCCTGGAGAGTGACAAGGGCATGAGAAGTGCTCAGCCTGACCATCCTAGGGTTACTACTGCAATGATGAAATACCGGGATCAAAACCAAGCTGGAGAGGAAAGGGTCTATGTTGGCCTATACTTCCACATTGTAGCCCATTGCTGAAGAAAGCCAGGACAGGAACTCAAACAGCCCCAGAACCCGATGTAGAGGCCATTGAGGAGTGCTGCTTGTGGTTTGTTCTTCATGGTTTGCTCAACCTGCTTTCTCATAGAACCCGGAACCACCAGCCCAGAGGTGACACCACCCACCATGGGTTGGGCCCTCCCCTGTCAATCACCAATTAAGAAAATGCCCTACATCTGGGTCTTATGAAATCACTTTCACATTAGCAGGTCCCTCCTCTCAGATGGCTGTAGCTTACATCAAGCTGACACAAAACTAGCCAGCACAATGACTCTGTAGCTCTCTGGCTTATACAATGGTGGTGTGCCCTTTACTGTGACAGAGGAGACTGAGAGAAGCTGAACAAATAGCATGGAACTAACTCAATTCAGCTTCGAATATGTCAAATCTGAGCTGTCTGTGACAGAGCCATGTGGGGAGGACAGATCTTTCAGAATCTAGAGCTCATGTATATTGGTTAACAGTGATTAGTAGGCATCATTGTAAGAATTTTGTTCGCATCATTTTTTTCAATACTATCAAGTGAAGATCAACATTTGTTCTTTGAATCCTTTTGATGTATGGTTAAGTTTCCACATTAGAACCAAAGAATCTCATTCTAATATTAAAAAATTTCCTCTCAAATAAGAACACACACTACTGAAAGCTAACAGTAAACACATGTTTCCTAATCACACATAGAACCAGTGAAATGGGGCATCCTAACCACTCTGCCATAAAAATCTTTCAAATTGGATTATTATTGTTCAAATGGCTTTCACTGTTTTTAACTTTGGAAACATCCTGAAATTATTTGTCTTCTTTTGAATCTCTAGTTTGGACAATAGCCACACTTTGCTCAAGGAGAGCACCACTTAAGAAATGTATGCACGCTTTCTAGAAACAATGGAACAATCTTAGGCAGACTTCTGCCATTTAATATTTCTGCAAAGCCATCTGCCCCTCTACTTTCCCAGCCAAATGACACAGTGTCTTTAAAATTAGCAGATGGTCACTAACTCAAGTCAGAGAGCCTGGAGAAAGCCAACAGCCAGGCTCTGAGTTATATGATACAGACGTCAGCCCTTGGTGCCCTTGATGGATGTCTGGGAACAGTTTGACTTATTTGGTCTGAAAAAAAAAGAGAATCTTAAATAGCATAACTATGAAAGCTCATATTGTCACTGTTCAGGTCCTCTTGTGGTCATGAGATTTAGCTAGACCTTAGGAAAATGGGACTCGAGTTAGGAATTCATCAACACAGCCAATTCTTGGTGGGGTCCATTTGTAATTTGGCGTGAGCCCAGAGGTTCAGGTCAACTCACAGTAAAAGAGAAAATAAAGTACTTTGTTCAGTGGGGAAAGAGCTGCTCAGCTCGGTCTAGGGATGCAAACCACTGGTGGTCCTCACATATCCTGGGACAGTCTATCAGAGACTTTTCTTCAGTTACTTATCCCTCCACTCTACCAAGATCTTCGCAGGACGGTTCCAGGTGAGAAACACTGCCAACAAGCGAGGCCCTTTCTTGACATGACAGAAGGTGCCCATCCATCCACAGAGGCCGTAAATACAGTCTCCAACTACATCCTGCAATGCATGTTTTCTTTGTTAGGTCCAAGGCCTTCTGGTGTCTTCAGAGGAAAAAAAAAGGAATTTCTAAATTCTGCAGTTGGCTAGACTGTATTGAAAATCCCTTCCTCGGAGCCAACAGCTTTTCCTGCCCCTTATTACACAATTTCCTTAGCTGTTCTAAAAGTGGCTTTGGGAGTTTTTTCCCCCTCCATGGAAGGAGGGGGGTCAAAGAATGCAGTAGTGAGTAAAGTTGTGCTGTTCCGGGCTGCCCGGGGAGCAGCCAAGACAAGGTGCTTGCACTAGGCAGGGTGGAGCACCAACACCCCTCCCATGTGTCTGCTACCTTGCACAGGCTGCCTGGTCAGAGAAAGGACGTTTTCACCTCACTAGTCCCAAACAGAATTGCAACCAAAGGCTGTAAAAATGCTGGCAGAATGCTTTTTAACACTCAGTTCAACCTACCTACCTATCTGGAAGAGGGCCTCTCTTCTTTGGGAGGAAATAGGGAAAGTTTCATGACATCTGTAATATACAATTGATAATGTCCTAATAAGCATTAATATGTAAACCTTCCCTGCAGTCACTCTTCTTCTGTTCCTTGGCCCACATTTTAAAATTCTGTGACTCCTCCCTTTGTGTCTTACAGTTTCAATTCAATATCATTAGCAATTTCTGGAATGCATGTACCCTGTTGGATGATTAGATCCTTGAATAAGGAAAGAATTAAGCTTTTATTGTGGGCCCAGCTCTCTGAAGGGGTTTTATCTACAGTGGTTAACTCATTTAACCAGTAATAAACAGTGAATTCATAGGCATATTCACATCGGTAGTATACAACTATCTTTAATTGTGAAAGCAATAAATGTATATTCTTTATCCATAAAATGAATACATGACTATTAAATGGATAAAGGCAAAAGAAATATAAGCTTGGGGAGAGGTCATAGTCATATTCCCAAGAAATAATCACTGTTTAGCATTTTCTTACATTCATTTTCCATGTTAAGATTTTTTGTCTTATTTTACATGTGTGAATATTTTGCCTGTATGTATATATATGAACCTTTTTGTGCTGAAACTTTTAAAAAATCTACTTGCAATGATATTAAATTTAGTTGTCACGCATTACATGTAATAACATAATTTTAATAATGCATAATGGTTAATTCTTTCAGACAACATTAAAAATGCTTTTTGATAATGCTTTGTCGCCTTAGGTTTTTTTTAGTTCTCTGGGAGTTTTGTACAGCGTGTTTTGACAGTATTCATTCCCCATCCCTCAACTCTTCAAAGGTTTACCTCCTTTTCCCTACCCACCCACCCAACAGCCTTTTTTCTGTTTTTTTTTAAAACCCTTGGAGACCAATTTGTGCTTCCCTAATATCCCAGGGTATGTGGTCTTCCACTGGATCATGGCCAGTTTATCAAGGGCTACACTCTCAGAAAAATGTCTTTCTCTCTCACAGCAGCTAACAATTGCCAATAGCTCCATGGCTAGGGGTGGGATCATATGTCAAACCAGTCCTTCATTCTGGAATTTGTCTGGCTTGGGTTTACACAGATTTTGTGTATGCTATCACAATCACTAAGTTCACACGTGCAATTGCTTTGGTGTGTCCAGAAGACACTGTTTCCTTTTAATCACCCATCACCTTTGGCCCTTACACTTTCTCCTCTCCTTCTTTCCCATCTCCGAGCCATGGTGGGGGGTTGGGCAGGCTGCTGCATATGCACTGCGGTCAGTTGTAGGTATCTGTATTCATCACCATCTACTAAACATAGAAGCTTCTTCGATGAGGATTGAGATATGTACTGGTCTATGGTTATAACAAGTTAGTTAGAAATTAGTTTAAAGCTATGTCTGTTTAGCTTTAGCAGCACAATAGTATTGTTTCTCCCCTCAAGACCATGACTGGTCTATCCATAGGTTTTGGCTCAATAATGGTGCTTGTTATAGGTTTTCAGTTTGTGGAGTGAAACTTAAATCTAATGAGAAAGTGGTTGTTTACACCCGTGATGTTCGTGCCACCACTGCATCCGTGGACCTGTCTGAACAGGCTGCTCATTATTGTAGCTAGCAGGGTTCACAGCTGGGTATGATTAATAGTTACTCTTCTCCTCTGTGAAGGAGAGAAGGCTAGCCAGTAGGGATGAAGCTTCCGGGTCTGTACCAGATTGATTTCTTTATAGTCTATAACTCAACTATGTTGTCTCTTCAGGAATATGGTCTTAACATCAGATTCTAGAGGGTAACCACGAGCAATGGCAATAGTATGTAATGTCTGGGGGGAACTGTGGAACCTCATCGCTTGACAGCTCCAAAATAGGTAACCCATTCCTACTACTTGGCTTTTTATTTGTTATTATCTGGCGTGTAGTAAGGGCATTGTTGACCTGTTTGGAGATAACACTGCTTAAACTCTTTCTCTCCCTCTCTCTCTCCCTCCTCTCTTTCTCTCTCTCTCATTCTGTGTGTATGTGTTCATACACACACATACACACATGTGTAAGCTTCTACAGTAGCAGGTATCCATATGTATTTTCAAAGGGCTTTAGTTTTAGTTATCCTGCCCCATACCCTTTCCACTACCTTATGTTCTTCTCTGCAATCCCAGTTTAACACGTCCTCTTCTAGTTCCATTGTCCCCCTTTAACCTTTACACCAGGGTATTCTTTCACCCCGCCTCTGGCAGGTCCCTTACTAATTTCCTGACATCTATGAATATTTTAAATGAAACATCCATAACTGAAGATATACAATTTTTTTCTTTTTGGCCTGGGTTAGCTCACTTAGAATGACTGTTTCCAGCTCCATACATTTACCTACAAGTTTTATTTTTCCTGATAGCTAAATAATATTCCACTGTGTAAACACACCCCCCCCTTTTTTTTGGTTTGTGGACATTTAGGCTGTTTCTATTTCCTGTTTATTATGAGTGGAGCAGCGATGGACATGGACAAGTGGGTATCTCTAGAGCAGGATATGGAGTGCTTGGGTATGTTTATGCCCAACAGTCAGATGTTGGATTGTATGGTGGGCCTATTTGCAGTTCTCTTTAAGGAACTTCCATACTGGTTTGCATAGTGATTGCACCAGTTTGCACCTCACTAGCAGTGAATGAGTATTCTCCTTTCCCCACATTTATGATAGTATTTGTGGTCTCTTTTTTTGGGGGGGGGGGCTTAGCTATTTTGATTAGAAGAAATTAACTACCAAAGAAGTTTTAATTTGCACTTCCTTGATGGCAAAGGAACATGTGTTAAACATTTCTAAGCCTTTCTCAGTCATTTGTATTTAATCTTTTGAGATGAGTCTGTACCTGACTATTTTGATTCTTCTTTGATATTGTTGGTCAGGAAACTCCAAGAAACTCCCTAAACAATATAGACTATTGCTGTTGTTCTTGATTTCCCCTTAAAAGTCAAAGGTAAATCCCTGTTACCGAGGACACAACTCACTTCGGATAAAGAACTTGGAGGAATCAAGCTGGATCTGACCCAAAAGCCTTTTCCCTGAAATTGTACTTCCGACTTCTAGAAGGTGCTATGCGATCTGCCAAGGGAGGAAAGAAATCAACAGTCCTCCCCAGCTATGACAGCCATGAACCACAACAGTGATCAAGACGGCAAGATATCCCGAAAGCGCAAGAGTGGCATTTTTATCTTGGTGGTAACCAACAGCTACCTAATTGGACTTACGGCTCATTGAACAGGTAGGAAATCATGCCTGGTACTGATAACTTAACCAACAGCTGTGGTTAGTGAGGTCATAGGTCTCAGAGGAAAACCTATTACCACCATTTTTCCAAACCAGTCTAATCCCTATTGGCATTCTAAATCCTGTCTTTATTCCCAGAGATAAGTATAGCTCTCACCCCTCCTCAAAGAAGCTTCTCTCCAGAGCAGACAGAAATCTCTACAGAAAACTACAAGTGCAGAAAACAGCTGACTTGGGGTATACAGCCCCAGCTGATACATCATAACAACTACTGTTTTT
The DNA here is from genome assembly GCA_004026605.1 of Ondatra zibethicus. Lineage (NCBI taxonomy): Eukaryota > Metazoa > Chordata > Mammalia > Rodentia > Cricetidae > Ondatra > Ondatra zibethicus. The sequence continues at coordinate 26,244 of PVIU01000229.1, forward strand.
TAGTTTTTCAAGACAGGGTTTCTTTTGTAACCCCGGCTGTAATGGAACTGTCTCCTTAGTCCAGGCTGGCCTTGAGCTCAGAGATTCACCTGCCTCTGTCCCCAGAGTACTAGGATAAAAGGTGTGCACAAGGATGCCCGGCTGTATGACAACTCTCATACCTAAGGCTCAGGAAACATTGTGGATGTAGGACTGAAAGATTGTAAGAACCAGAGGACCAGGAAATCTGTCTCAAGATAGACTCTTCTAGATATGACAAGGAAAACTACACTCATGAAGCCTTACCAATATGGGTGCTTAACCAAGACCAGAAAAATGACAACACCAGAGACTTGACATGCCAACATGGATGGAGAGAATCACATGGGACCCCATCCTGAGATGAAAAGTTACAGGCAATTAAAAGCTACGGAGAGAGGAAGAATTAGCCTTTTCTAGAGCTGAGCACCCTAAATAATTATCAAATCCCAAATGGCCAGTCCCATAAAAAATACATATATACAACACTAAATAAACTCAGCAGGTTATATTTTATACATGTATATATATGCATATGTATTTACATACATACTCGTGTGTTGTGTGGTGTGTGAATAAGCAGTCATGAATTTTAAAGGAGATGGAAGGGGTTATGGAAGAGGTTGGAAGGAGGAGAAGAAAGGGAAAATGATAAGTATGCAAAGGGAAGACACTCAGAGAAGAAACTACCTTTCTCTTCCCCTGTCTGCAGCAATCATCCATACGTGATGGAAACTGTCACTTAACTTGACAGACACCCTTGGTTGTATGGCCATAACAAAACGCCACACACTGATGGTCTAATTCACAAGAGTTTTTTCCCTTCTAGTAATGGAGGCTGGAAGTTAGATCAAGTGTCTGTAGGTTTTGTTTCTCCTGGGCTTAATCTCATGAGCCTCATGACTGTATGGTCTGTCCTCACCATGTACATTTCTTCCCAAGAATACTTTTGATTTTGAAGGAGGGCCTACTCATATGTCCTCCTTTTACCTTAATCACTTCTCAGAAGGCGGTGTCACCAAGTACTGTCACATTCTGTGATCTCAGGATCCTAATGCAACATAAGCATATTGAGCAGATGTACTAAACCCTTCACACGCATGTGTGGTTCTCATTGAGGAGACCCTTTTACCTTCCCTCTCTGGCTGGGATGATGAGCAGAGAATCTCACTTCTAGAGAAGGAAGAAAAGGAAAACAGATGTGGCATCTCTCTAACACTCCCCAGCCTCCAACATCAAGGGGAAAACAATCGAAGTTATTTTCCCCATTTGAAGTATCAAATCACTACTGCTTTGGGCAGGTTTTCAAATCTTGGGTAACATTTCAGAAGAGCAAGACCCACGACGTTTGCACTACATTCCTTTAAGAAAGAGCCCCAGCTTAAAGGGCAGTGTCAAGAAAGAGGAAAAGGGGGAGGGAGGGATGAAAGGAAACTGGCTGAACACACCCTGGAGGCCACTCTTGTCAACCAGCCTCCTGACACCTGAGCCTTGGGAACACTGTCCAGGGCTGGCCACGGGTCTGTCCCACTTGGGACCCAGACTAGAAATAAGCCCTCCTTTCTTCTTTGTACCTGATTGTAGTGTTTCCTACTAAATCTGCCCTGAAAGGAATCCTCAAGAAAAAAAATACATAACGCGAACTAAAGTGTCTAAATCTGTCATGATTTTGTTTAAAATGAACCACCAAAACCTCCACATCAGAAAGAAGTTGAGGCCCAGCAGACGCTCTTCAGAGAAGGCTCTTCTTTGAAGACATGGCCGCTGGCTTCTTTGTTCTCTGACTTTTTCAGGAGACAGGGTGGGGGGCAAGGTTTTGTATCCCTTCCCGTATCTTTTTGTGAAATCTAATCCTGTTTCCCTAAAGGTTGCCTCCTGTTCAGTTTGCTGCACAGGTGGGGGTGGAAAACTGCAGTTTAGCCCAGCATGGAGCTCTCTTGAGCTTATTACACGGGGCTGCTGAAGAAAGTCAGTCTCCCTGCAAGGGCCCCAGCTCCCAGGCGAAATATCCTCTTTCTCTATGACATGTTATGGTAAATACAGTACCAGAAGATTATTGTATTTGAGATGAAGTGACTGATTCTGAATTTCCTCTCTCTGCTGAAATGAAAATAAAAGATTACACAAAATCCTAATGGGAACGCAGACAGACCGTTTTTGCCTTTCTTTTGGCTGGTGATAGAAACAGACTACTCTTGGGTCTTTTTCTGTGTTGTCACTGTGGGCAGGCTAACCTGCTCGGCCAGGAGCCTGCCTGTTGTGGACCATTCCGTGGGGCAGAGCAAAGGACAAATGCTTCATCTCTTTCATCTTCTTAAGATCATTTCATCAACGCTAGGGAAGAAAAGCCCACTGACCAGAGCAGATGTGCTTACTTCGGCCCTGCTCTCTACGGCCCGAGGCTATACTGAAACCCCACAGTGTCCACCATGTAAGGAAACATCACTGTCGTTTTAGAGTGGATGAGCTCAGGAAAATCTCTAGAAAACTCATCAACCTGACAATGTAAGTTACGAAGATCAACTTTCACTATTTGTAATGTACGAATTCCTAGTATTCTCCTCTAAACCATAATTCTACGAGGTTGGATTGAATGAATAAAGAATTGAAGGAAAGGCTGAAAAACAACACCCAAGTACAGCATGTGGCCGCTGAGACCTTGAAGAGGAATTAAATGCTTTAATTCTGTGACCATGAAGGGTTTTTCTGAATGGCGCCTGTGCTTCTTGCATAATGTCAAGTATTTTAGTCTTCATTTTTCATCTCTGAGAGAATATTATAAGTTCCTGACTCTTGGTTGGAATTGATAAGGTTGCTGGGGTAGAGGATTGGGGGTTAACCTTGGAAAGTTCTAGGGAAAATAGGCCAGGTAGTGCACACCGCGACCCTGATGTCACATTGGTCTTTATTCATCTCATCCTCCCCAGAGCCCTCTCAGATAAACCGATACTTTTATTACCCCATCTCTCAGCAAGACTCACGTATGTTGAGTCCCAAAAACTCAGAACTATCTTTGCCAAAATCTGAAGATTGGTTACATACAAGTAGAATGGAAACAACAGTGACTACTGACGGTGTAATCCTAGTACCTGAGTTGACCATAACAAACCCCCATGCAGTATTTTATTATCTACAATTATCATTATCTCACCATTTACCTGGGGTTAAACCATTTATCCCAAGATTATCAACACTCGAGGACAAGGCCTAGGTCCTGTGCTAGTCAGTGTTCACATCTACCTGTGGGCTTAATGAGACCAAATCTACTTTGTATTTAATCAATACCAAAAAAGCCAGAGGATCACCTTAGAGTGGGACTTTTATACCTACTTTGTTCAGGGGTCAGCAAATATAACGTCAGAAAAGGAAGAAAAGGCAGAACTTGAAGAAGGAAGGCAAGGCAGGCTGGTTTCTACATCTTCAATAACACAACTGTGGTGGTTTATATCATGTGTAAAACCTTACCATGAATTTGGCACGGTGGAGATTTCAAAACAAGAGGCTTACCTAGGTTTGGTGAAAGAAGTCTATTTGGGCGTTGTCACCAGTTCTTGACATACAGCATCTGAACCCTTGAGGATTGCCCGAGAGATGGGGTGAATCAAATTCCACCACCCAGAAGAGTCCCCACGGGGTCCCTTGTTTCTGCTCTTAATGTCTGGATGGTGAGTTGGGTTAAACTGGCTTAAATAATCAAAATAGCCTCAAGCAATCTGTCATAGATGGTGAATTATTATTAAGATGAATGAACACAAAACAAGGCCAATATATAAGTAGATAAAAGAGAACATAAAATATCACTTTTCTAGATAATATTGGTAAGCAAAATGGCAGGTCTACCAAACCATGGTAAATAAAGTGCAAAGAAAACATATAAGATAGAAAGAAAACATTTACTAATGAGTCTGATAAAGGTCCAGTATGAAGAATATGTAAAGAGTTTCTACAACTCAACAAGAAAAGACAACTGTGTTTTAAAACAGGAAACTAAATAGATATTTATTTCCCCAAAGTCATACAAAGTTCAATAAGCACAACAAGACACTCTTGGCATTACTGGTTAATTGGAAAATGCTTACCAAAGTCACAACGAGGTAGTTTATACACATTCTCTCTCTCTGTCTCTCTCTCTCTCACACACACACACACACACTCATACACACACATATACACACTCATTCACACACATCACATACACTAACACATGTACTTATATACAAACACACTCACACACTCATACACACACAAACTCATATACCATAACACATACACACACTCATACACACAGTTAAACACAATACTATAGCACACACACAGATTGCAATTTTTACAAAATAGACAATAGCAAGTGTTGGAGGAGATGTAGAGGAATTGAAGTTTTTGTGTATTTCTCATTGGAATGGAAAATATTAATACATTGGTAATTCATCAAAAATTAAAAGCAGGATTACCATATTATCCAGAAATTCAATTCCCAGACAAAGATAAATTAAAAAAAAAAAAAAACCCTGAAACCAGGGACTAGTGCTATCGTTCACTTGGCAAAGTGACTGCTACATTAGCATGAAGATCCATGTTTGGTCCCTAGGACCATGTCTTAAAACTGGGTGTGGTAGCATGAACCTGTCACCCAGCACCACTGAGAGGTGAAAGGTCCTTGGAGCTCATGGCCAGTCAGCCTCACAGAATTGCTAAGCCTCAAGTCTCAGCAAAAGATTCTTGAAAACTATGGTAGTCAAAGCCTGAAGACAACACAAAGATTAGCTTGCAGCATCTATATCCACACACACCTAAACACACATGTGCACTTGAACTCACATACCCCCCCCAACACACACACAAAGTCAGGAACTCAAAAGATAAGTACACATGACTGTTTATAGTAACACCCAAAATGTGGAAAGAAACTTGAGTGACTCAGATAAAAAAAAACTAAATAGTGTTAAATTCAAACAATAGGATATTACTTGATCAAAATAATTATATCGATATGCGCTACAATTTAGATGAACCTTGGAAATATGCTGACTCAAAGGAGCTAGACACAGATGGTCACATATGAGTCCATTTCTGCAAAATGTCTAGAATGAGTGCTGTCGAGACCGAATGAGGACTGATGGTTACCAGGGCCTGAGGAAGGAGGAGGATGGGAGAAAACAATTGCTTAATGGGCACAAGGTCATTTCTGGGGTGATGAAAATGTTTTGGAACTAGATGTGATATTTGTACATTGTGAATGTATTAAATATAACTGAGATATTCACTTTTAAATGGTTAATATAGTGTGTGACTTTCATCTCAACAACAGCCTAATAAAGATGGAAATATCATTGGGATAATTTCATTAGAACAAATTTTATTTTAAATGTATTTAAAAATATGTGCTTACAAGACAAATCTTACTATGTTGCCCAGATTAACCACAAACTCCTGAGCTCAAGTGATTCCCCTGATTCAGCCCTCCAAATAGCTGGGACTATTCACCATGCCTAGTTCCAGATGTCATTTTAAAGCAATGTACTAAATGTGTCTGTTCTTTTTTGATTGGGTAAATATTCACTTGTTTCTTCTTCACAGATAGTCCATTGGAGAAAAATGCATGATGTCTGATGTGAATGATAAACAGGGAGATGGTGCTGTGAAAATACTCACACAGCAGGGTCACCTTTAGTCTGAAGCATTCGCAGCAGCCATGACCCTGCTCCGCACTCTCAGATCTACCACGTCCTCAGCTTTAGCATAATGCAGGATTGTTGTGCATATTTGGGTTTCCTGGACTCCGTTTACTTACTATTGGGAAGGTTTGCTTGTGGCACATTAAATATTTTTCTCATTAACTATTTTATTATAAATTTCCTAATATCTGGCATAAGCTTGATTCAGCTTCTAATGAAAATGGAAAATTTAGAATAGCGTCCAATCACTTTGATTGAACTTGTTAAATTTTGGATCCACGCATGCACACAGGTATGATGGCATGTGTATACACGTTTGTATAAAATATTGTCGTGCTATCCATGAAAAGCATAAGCAATTCTCTGCCACTGAAGGCCTTCTTTCTTTATACCCAGTTTCCTCCCGATGTCTGCAATGTCTATCTTATTGCTGTTCCTTCACTAGAGGAGCATGTCTGAATAAACCCTGGAGGATTCAAGATATTTCCTTTGCTCTGACATTAAATTTTCAAACTTTAATTTCTTCTTTTTCTTTACAGTAATATAACATCAGCAAATTCAGTGTTTAAATCCTTAAAAATAGGAATCCAGGATACTCATGCTTATCTGTGGGCTAAGTAATCTAGAAGTTTCTGACACATTCAGACAAACTTCCTTCACATTAGGTTTATATCCCTCTGGCCATCCAGTGACCACTGACCTACATTCTTGGCAAAATGGCAGTAGTTAACCCAAGGGTTACTTTGCCTTTTTAAGCTTATTTTTAATTGGACAATATATAATATGGTTTAAATATCTGAAGAAGAATAGAGCACACAGGGAAACAGTACATATGGCTCCTCTGGGAGTAGCCCGTATCCACAGCCTTTTGCATTTCATTGTAGGCAAAAAGGAATGACACATTCGTAAATACTAGTAATCCAAACACATATTCTGCACCTTGTGTTTTCTACCTGTTTGTGTTCTTGTAACACACAAAGTTTACTCTTTCTTTACAAACACTTATTCTACATTGTTGGATATCAATACACTACACCAATCTGTTTTTGATGAAAGTTCAAGTCCCCTTTAACCTCTGACACCTGAGAACCATCCTGTGAACAGAGCACTTAGTCCAAGAACTAGGATGTGTGTCTGACTCAAAACCAGCTTGCCGTTTTTTTACCAAAGTTGAGCACTACGTGAAATGAAGGCCTTAAAGCAGGAAGAACAGCTGGAAAAAAATAAGTGGATTTTAGAGAGCAAGAAATGCTGCAAGTTCCCCAGGCTATGCACTTGGGAAGTTCCTGGTCTTCTTCTTCCACAGCTTCCCTCAGCTTAGGGTTGGAAATTTTCAGAAGATAAAGGGCAGAAAACGGATGGGTGCTAAAACCCCAAAGGCAGAATCACTTCCACCCCACAGCTGCTGGCCTAAGCAGGAACCACATCCCCTTACACCAGAGCACTGTCTGGATACAGGAAGGACCCAGGCTGAAGCCCTGGAGCGGTACTTAGCACTTCCTGTTCACAGATTCAGAAAGAAAACTCTTGTGTGGGATAGAAGACGATTTTCCAAAGATGTTATTCATAGACTGACGGACTGAAATTTCAAAATCTCAGTGATGTGCATTTACTTAACTGTGACTTCCTATTTTTATGGAAGAAAATGATTTCATTTACTAAAAGGGAAACTTTTGAAGAGCCTTCAAGGTAACAAACAGGGAGATTGATCACAGGGGTATAACTTAATGAATTTTTTCACAGAGTAAGTGCATTTAGGAAACGTCCATGCAGATCCAGCTGGAATGTGACCAGGAACCCAGAACTGAGACAAATCGCTCCACACAGGAGCTCCCTGTGTCCCCACATCTCTATCCGTTCCCGCTGTCCTGCACCATTGCGTAAATGGAAGTGCAAGATGTGTTCCTCCCTGCTCTGCTTCTCAGGGCGGCGTAGTTCTACTTTTATCTTTCTTTTGTGTGGCTTCAACTCATTCCACAAATATTTACGGTTACTCTATGCTCGGCACGATGCTGGTACTGGAACACAATGGCCACCTTACCGATAAGGTTCCCGCTCTTCTGGAACACACACGTAGAAAGATTGTCTTCTAATCCTGAAAAGGAACATCTGAGGATTTAAAAGTCATTGCTTTCCAGGGAGTCGAAGGAGGTTTGTCAACACTGGTCACTTCGGGGATTCCATTTGTTTACAAAATCAAGGGTATTGTTGGGACAAAGTGGGCTTCAGGGATTTCCTGCATTTGGACCCACAGACACTCCCAGAATCGTTACCTGCTATATAAGACCAGAAATCTACAGAATAAAAGTCTTGGCTACATTTCAGAATTGTATTCATCTTAATACTGAATACTCTAACATACCTACCAGGTCAGGCCCTAAGGGGAGGCAGCTGTATCTGTGAAATGTTGCTTTAAACAAGTGTTGCAGGAAAGTAACGGCCAAGCAAGGCTTATCATTTATTCGTTCATTCATTTGCTCATTCATTCATCCATTCAGCTTCTAACCTTTTCTTGGCTGAAAAAATAGACTGAGGAATATACTTCATGTGTGTTAGTGAGGATTCTGGATTAATCCAGGAAAGAGGGTAGACTATGAGCATCACCATTCTGGTATCTCACATAGTCAGACATTTGAGTACATGCACATAGGAGGAAATACTGCTGCTTTCAATTTACCTTTAAAAACTTAAATTAACACAGCACTGAAATAATAGAATATGTGTGTTTACCCAAATGCCTAAAAATGTCAGGACATAGCAAGTAAATTTGTGCCTTTAACCAAGCATCATCCACAGACTCGCCTCTTTCCCCTTCCTCCAGATGAGAATTTGGAGCATTCTAGACCTTTATAAGTGTCTGTGCATAAACATCTAGTGAACTATTTTTCAGGTAAGTGAACACACTGCACCTTAGTTTTTTCCCTTCAATAGTATGTGGCCAGTCAGAAGCTACCTGGTTCCCTCTTAGGATCTTAAATAGTGTGTCAGAAACTTGTCATTTCTTGGCTGAGGGTTGAGGACATGTAGCCTCCTGTTGCTCACCTTATAAGCCCGTGTTGCTGCATACATCCTTGGCACGAGTCCTTTTGCATGCGAACACATATCTCTGTAAAAGTGACTAGAGGGACTAAAGTAATAGCTCAGTTGGTAACAGTACTGGCTGCCCAAACATAAGAACTTGTCTCCAAACCCCAGAGTCCACAAACAAAATAGAGGGAGGGTACAGGAGGAGGGGCTTGCTGGTTGCCAGCCTAGCTTCAGTCTCAATGAGACATTGAGAGGAGTAAAGTGGAGAGTGATGGAAGCAGGGCACTCGATATCTGTCCCTGCTTTCTCTCTCTCTCTCTCTCTCTCTCTCTCTCTCTCTCTCTCTCTCTCTCACACACACACACACACACACACACACACACACACACACTCACACACATACATACACACACAATTGGTAGTGCAAATATAACTCATGCACATATGACACATTCACATAAACACACAGAGAGAAGTATCTTAGTCTATTTTATCCTAGAGATTAGACATTTTGCTGTCTTCATACTTCTTAAGTTACTTAATCAGTCTTCTATTAATTTATATTTCTTTGTAAATTTTTTTGCCATTAGAAATGATCTGCTTATCCCATCCCGGCATTTTTGATCGTGTCGAGAGGCTCTTCTATTCGAAAGAGCTTGTATACGGCATTTCCTGCACATGACACATGACGCATTTGAAATGGAAAGGGCCAGGTCAAAGTATAGGATGTTCTAGTCCTGATGAAAGTTATCAAGTTGCCTTCTCAGGAATTAGGACAATTCTCACACCCAACAAGGGTGACTAGGAACACCCAAATCTTATCCAACTGTGCTTATCAAATTGTAGGATTTACATGTCTGGTAAAGGCTGAAATTGGGAGATTTTCAATTTGTGTGTTTTTTATGAGCAAAATCAAGTATCTTTTCATATTTGTGATACATATCTCCTTTCTTTCCAGATATCTTCATGCTGTGCAAGTTTTTCTTAGACGCTAAAGGAAAACTCTTTCTTGTGTTATGACTTGAGTTTTGTTTTTTTGTTTATTTGTTTGTTTTTTCTTGTTTTGTCCTTTGATTGTAACTTGATTGTGATGAGGTGTGGCTTGAATGTGTCTGCTCCAAAAGCAGATATTGGGAGCTTAATTCTAGGAGGTAGGACCCAATGGAAGGTGGTCAGGTCATGAGGGTAGAGTTAATGATTTAATGTCATTATTGCTGGAATGGATTCCTGCTGAAGAGAGAGTTTAGCATCTTTCTGTTTCCCTCTGTCCTTTCCTCACCCTTCCACCACATGAGTTAGAATGCAAGAAGATGTCCCTCGTTAGATGCTGACACCATGATATAGGACTTCCTGTCTCCAAGAACTGTCAGTGACATAGGGCTTCCCCTCTCCGGGACTGTCTGCTGATACCTTTCTGCTCTTTATTCTTTGCCCAGTCTGAGGAGTGAGTGAAGACACGATGTTTCTTGCCAGGAACAATTTGTTTGTTTGGTTCCTAATGAAGTAGAGCGTTTCGCGTTTTTCTTTTCTGGCTCGTGGATTTGAGTCATAATCCAGAGGGCTTTCTGATGCTTCAGTCACAGGGACAATATTCCTTCCTGCTTCCTTCTAGAGCAGAATTAATTTCATGGTTTATGCTCAATTTCTGGTACATTTGTTATAGACGAAGTATACATTTAAAATATCAAGTATTGTCTCCACTTCATAAAATGGTGTGTGTGTGTGAAAGAGAGAGAGACAAAAAGAGGGGGGTATGTATGTATATGTGTGTGTACATGTTTGTATGTGTAGAATGTGGGGGGTTGGGTGGGTGTATATGTGTTTGTACAGGTTCTGTCTCCAGCACCACATAAGCTTGCAGTGGTCCATGCCTGTAATCCTAGATTCCAGAGCTGGAGATAGCAGGATCATAAGGTCAAGGTCATCCTTAAACAGGATGGCAAAATTTTTATACTATTGCTATGAGAATAAATATGGAAATGAGCATAATAGAAACTATATGCGCTTTCTGTAGATCTAGATGAGGAAGAACCATTGGTCCCATTTGGCTGTGTATCTATTATTTGAGACATTTAGCCTATCTAGCATAGGTGGAGTTGGTTGTTTTTCTTTGTTTTTATGATGGGAGGACAAAGTTAAATAAATGCCAGTGTGGCCTGGTTGCCAGGCCAAGCATTTTTTGACATGATTAGGTGCTGAGCATATGACTCTTCCATATCCTTTGAATACAACTGCCTAATGTTCCATTTGTTGGCCGTCTCTTGACAGCCCCTTTACAGCAGGACAACCAAGCAGGATAGAGACGGTTTCCCTACTATGACCTTCATTTGGTTAGAAATGGAATCATAGAAGAATGAATAAGTACCTGAGTCCAGGTTTATATTCATGATTAAGAGGCTAAATAATCTAAGGAATACTGACTTCAGATTTTTACATAGGCAAATTGGTGCTCCATACTGTGACCAGACTTCAGGAATGCTCACTGATGCCCTGAAGCCCAGGAAGGCCCTGATGTCTGTAGCTGTGCCTCTTGAACACATGCATAAGCAGCTGCAGCCTGTTCGGTTATGTTACTGTGAATGCCACTAATGTGTGCAGTCACACCCTTTCTGAGTAGGGGGACAATCTGTAAAACGAGTTATTCTTCTCAGCACTTGATAGGGACTTGACAAGGCACTAATTGCCAGACTTACATTCCAGGAAGCAACTTCCCCTGCTGTTGGTATCTGTTAATGCAGAGGCCATGCGTGGCGAATACACCGTGGACAACTAGCATTGATCTCATGCCAGCTCAGCTCATTACCAGGTCTCGTTGAAACATGTGATACATGCATGGTTCTGTAGATTTCACATATCTGCATGCTCCTACAGAAAGCCACCTGCCCCTTCCCACTGTCCTTGGTAATGTCCTCTAAGAGTTGTTTGAAAGGCTCTTTGGAGAGGCCCCAGATTAGCTTGCGAAGAACAGAAATCCAGCCCCACTTTGAAAGCCCCAGGCAGGTGATATTTATTCAGAAGAACCACGGCATAGCCTAAACAATATAAAGACCCTGGACAGAACTGGAGACAGCCAAGGCTTAAAGGAATGGATGTGAACGCAAAGCCACTGAAGACCAGGGCTTGCAAAGGCCAGTCTTCTAAGTCACTGAAGACCAGGGCCCACAAAGGCCAGTCTTCTAAGTCACTGAAGACCAGGGCCCGCAAAGGCCAGGCCTCTCAGTCACTGAAGACCAGGGCTCTCAAAGGTCAGTCTTCTAAGTCAGGCAAGCCTAAATTTCTAGGACAGCCATCCACTAGGTGTCTAGCATCCCAGGTCCATGACAGACTCCCTGAGCCATTTTCATTGGCTCCCTTGATTCCAATTGTCTTAAATTTGAATTCTGTAGACATTCACCTCTCCATTCTTTGGAACAAAAGTCTTAGGCTTTGCCATTTATCCTGAACTTAGCTTGGTAAAATATAAACACCTGTGAGAGACACTGTGCCATGCTAGTGGAAGAGTGCAGGCTCTGAAATCAACCAGCATGGCTTTGCTTCCTCATTCAGTCATAACAGCTGTGCATCTCAGGCTAGTTGTTTAACTTGTCTGTGACTTCATTGCTTCCTCTGAAAAGTCTTCCTGAGCTCTTGAGAAGACTGCAAATGGTATTATTCATTGGCCCCAGATGTGGGCCTTATTATAATGTAATTAGGACAGGAAACCTATCAAACATCATCTGACACCAGTAATTAATTAAAAACCTACAATTTTGTGCATGTGTAAAAACTGATTTACCATTAAAAACAAACAGGAATGTCTTTAAATGTTCACAGGGAAATTAACTTTTGGCTATTTCAAGAATTGTGGGACCAGTAAGATGGGACAACTGGTAAGGGACCCTTCTACCAAGCCTGTCAACCTGAGTTCCATCCCGAGAGTCCACGTGGAAGGAAAGAACCAACGCCCTCAGTCCTGTTACAAAGAAGTCAAAGCAAAACAAACAAACAAAAAATCACTGGATATCAAGAAAACAAATGACCCAGTTTACAAGAGGGTTGCAGATCTAAACAGAACCATCAAAAGAGGAAACTCAAATGGCTGAGAAGCACTTAAAGGAATGTTCATTACCCTTAGTTGTCAGGGAAACGCATCAAAACTACTTTGAGATTTCATCTTATAACTGTCAGAAGGGCTAAGATCAATAAAACAAATGCCAACTCATGCTGGTGAGAATGCTGAATAAGGGGTACACTCATTCATTGTTAGTGGGGCTGCAAACTTATACAGCCACTACAGCAGTTCCGCAGAAAGATGGGAATCAAATTACTTCGAGATCCGGCTATACCACTTTTGGTCATATACTTAAAGGATACTTCACCCTATCATAGCAGAGACATTTGCTCAACCATGTTTGTTGCTGCACTATTTATAATAGGCAGAAACTGAAACAACCTAGATGTCCCTCAACAAATGACTGGATAAAGAAAATATGGTACATATACACAATAGAATATTACTTAGTCATTAAAAAAATGAAATCATAAAATTCACAGGTAAATAGATAGAACTTTAAATAATATCAAATGATGTAACCCAGATGCAGAAAGACAAATATATTAAGTATTCACTCATATGTGAATATTAGCTGTTAAGTCAACAATAAGCAAGCTACAGTCAACCCATAGAACCACAGAGAATGTGCAAATAAGTGGGTCTCATTGTCTATACCTGTTACTTGTGCCTTTTCTTGGGCTCTTTTTTTTTCTGTTTGTTTGTTTTTTCCCAATTCTGATGTGTTATGGTTTGGTTTTTAATCTTATTACATTATATCATATTGTATCTCTTAGATGCCTAGTTGTTTTCTAATGAGAGACAGAAAGGGTGGATCCTGATGGAAGGGAAGGTTGCAGGGGGGAGTTGGAGGAGTAGAAACTGCAATCAGGATATAGTTTATTTTAAAAAACCAATTTTCAATAAAACCAAACAAAAAACCCCAGGTAGTCCTCTAACCTCCCAGCATATGCTGTGACATGCAGGGGGAAGAGGGTCCACATACACTAAATAAATAAACAAATGACAAAAAGTCCAGATTAAAAAACAAAATAAAAAAATGAAATGCCTGAGAAAGAAATGTGCAACCTACATGCACTGCTTATTTAAGCAGGATATGAGAAGAGAGAATAAATCTCTTTCAATATTTTTTTTAAAAATTCAAGGGAAGGCACAGCCAGGCCAGTAGATTCTTTGAAGCACAGGCATGAGGACCTGAGTTCAAGCCCTTGAGCACCTGTTAAAAATCTGAGCATGGGAGGTGGAAAAAGGTGGAGCCTGGACTCATGGGCCAAAGCCAAATAAGTGAACTCACAAACCAGGACAGGCACACACACCTGCACTCATATGCACATATATGCCTAGACACACACACCTGCACTTGCATGCATATATATGCATAGACACACACACCTGCACTCACATGCATATATGTGCATAGACACACACAAAGAGAAAACAAATTTGCCAAAAGATGATGGGACTAGCAGCAAGGGTATGTATGAGAAACGCTCAAATCAGTGACACATAAGGACACATTGGGGAAGTGGAGAAGGCTCCTAAATTGAGTGGGACTATGGGAAAGTTAATTGACAAAGAAATGTTAAGCCCCTAGCTCCCTCTTGGTCAGAAATCAAGATTGACCCTTCCTAATCAGCAGGTAGGTTCCAGGGACACCACTGATTGGAAAGTGTAGAGACCTTGGTCTGGAGACAGGTCTCGAGCCAGCACAGTCCAGTCTTTTCCTGACACTCTCTAAGACTGGTGACCATCATTCCTCCATCTTTAGGTCCTATAAAGATATAGAGTGTCCCCAGAAGAGGTCTAACTCTTGCGTGCTGCACTGAGGAGACACGGAGTGCTCCCCAGGTGTCTGGTGAGTCATGGTCTAGAAGTAGCCGCTAGCGGAGACAAGCCCTGAAACTATCTTATTCCAGAAAAAAAAAATGAAATTCTGATGATTTTTACTAAAGCAGTACTTGGTTCCCCCAGAACAGTGACATCATGAGAAACAAAAATTTACCTCAATTGTGTAAAATTGCATAAAATCTATAAGAGTACACATTTATAACAGAATGGTTTTTGCAAATGAAATAAAATGGCCCCTTTAAAAGCAAGAACAAAATTGGTGGCAACAGTCAACACATTTAAAAAGTAAGGAAGTACCTACTCTGTATCCTGGCAATATATCAGAGAAGATAAATTTGTCCTTTACGTAGTTTCGTGTGACAACAAGCACATGCATTCCAACTGGGCCAGGAAAAGTTCCGGATTCTGGGCATGCGTATTCTAATACAATTCTAACCCATCTGACACTTGCCAGCTGCCAGGAGGATATATGTCCAGTAACCGTCTCTGTCAATACGCTCTTTTAGGAAAGAGAGACTCAGAACAGTCCAAGTCGCATCCACATCTAATCTAGCTTTTGTTAGTGTGGCTTGGATCTAATCTTGAAGTCCAGCATTTCTGAATTCCATTTTGTGGTTAAACCCCGGGGCCTGATGGTCTGTCTTGCTCCACAGGACTCCGGAGGAAGCAGCAGAGCAACATGAGCAGAGTCGCAAAGGAAACAACTGTAGGATTCATATTAGAAATCACTCAACACGCACTGTCACCAGAATGACAAGGAAGCAAGATGATTAACCAGGCCAAAGGTGGACCCAATGTTATCGACCAGATGTGTGTTTTGAAGCGCTATCTCACAAACAGGACCAAGGACTTTTACAGAAGCTTTTCAAAACATTAAATGCAGCATTAGAAGGAAAAACAATGTTCTCACAATTTGGGTATAAAGATTGAAAGACCTTGAACAGCCAGACGGGACTGTACGTCGAGTAAGCTGTACTGTATCACGGAAACCACCAGCTTTGGGGCTGAGCCCAGTTCGGATCACACAGCTACCCAGCACTCTTGGTTCTGTGATGCTCGGCAGTGCGCTGCCCTTTGCTGGCTGAGTCTCTGCTTAAGATGAGGGCAAGAAAAAAAAAGAAAGAAAAAGAAAAATAGATTGCTCTAAGGACCAAATAACTAGCACAAAGGAAGAACTCAGGACTTAGCAACATAGTGGTGCCCACCCATGATCCCAGAACTCAGGAGACAGAGTCAACTTCAACTTCCAGGCCAGTCTGATCTCCACAGTGAGTTCCCGGTTACCCATTATCTAATCTTGTTGTTGTTAATGATGCAAGATTGTATCAGTCCCGTCTGGCTGTTCAAGGTCTTTCAATCTTAGTTCTTAGTATGATACTCTGCTTGATGTCAGCAGCTGTAACACTAAAAGAATGTACACAGGACATTTACTCATGTGGCAGGCAAAGATGATGTGTTTTGCTTCCAGTTCCATCCTGCAGAGAAGTGATTCCCAGGGCTAGAGCAATGGTCCACTGTGTAAGAGCACCAGCTTCTGCTGCAGAGGACCAGGTTGTATTCTGAGCACCCACATGGCTGCTCACAACTCTCTGTAACTCCAGTCCCAGGCATCTGATTACCTCTTCTGGCCTCCCCAGGTATTGCACACTTGGTACACAGACACCCAAGCTCAACATTTAAACCTATGTATGCATGCATTATGTGTGCATGTGCGTGCGTGCATGTGTGTGTGTGTGTGGTGTATGCATACATGTGTATGCGCTCCTTCCTGTTGTTTCAATGGCATTTGTTTCAGCAAATAGAATCATCTATGGTATGATCTCTGTTTTTTTTTTTTTTTATCTTCTAGACTATCCACTGCCAACATCACTCCTCAGGGACCCAATTTTTATGCAGAATCAGCCAAAGAAGGCCTCCACTTTAACCTACAGTAACATTCAATTCCAGTAAAAACTCAGAGAGGAAAACTGGCTAAAAACTCTGTGTTAACTCAAAATGACCTCAGAAAGCACTGAATCTTTCAGAGAACAGTTTTGTGTGCAGGAGGCGGGGGTGGGGGTGCAGTTAAAATCCACATTTCTCTTCCAGACTCAGGTAATTTTAATACCACTTTATATAGCCAACATCCAACATCCTCCCCTGTGTGAGCATGTGTTATTGAAGGTGAAGGGTTGTAGTTAATTATTCATTTATTCAAAGCTTTTGAGCACACACTATGTGTGGCATTGTTGAAAGTTCTAAGGAAAAGCTATGAAAATCTGAGACAATTATTGTTACTCAGCATTAGAGAAAAGTTCAAGCCAAATGTGGGGCTCATGCCTCTAACTTCAGCTACTCTTAAAGATGACACCAGATGATGACAAGTTCAAAATCTGAGGCTGCCTGAGCTACAATGGGAGTTCGAGACCAGTCTAAACTTCTTAGATTGAGCCTGTTTCAAAACAAACAAAACAAAACAAACAAACAAAAAACCAAAAAACTTTTTTCAGGACTAGAGACGTTGTGGTATATCACTGCCACAGAATGAGCTAGGCCTGCATTTAACAGTTTAATCTCCAGCACTGGGGAGAAGAGAGGAGAGGGAACAGGAGAGGAGTGGGGAGGGAAGGAGAGGGAGGAATAGGAAACTGAACAATGATTTTCTGGACAATATTAGCTACCCTCTCCAAAGCTAGCTGGCCTTGTAATTAATCATTGGTTATATAATAATTATGGGTTTATTGTTTATCTTCTAAGATGGAGTCTTATTGTATAACCCTGACTGGCTTGGAACTCACTGGATAGAACCAACCTGTGAGTTGTGACCCCTTAAGGGGGGGTGTCAAATGACCCTTTCACAGGGGTCGCCTATGACCTTTGGAAAACATGGATACTTACGTTATGATTTATAACAGTAGAAAAATTACAGTTATGAAATAGCAATGAAAATAATTTTATGGTTGGGGAATCACCACAACATGAGGAATTGTATTGAAGGGTCACAGCATTAGGAAGGTTGAGAGCCACTGGTATAGACCAAGCTGTTCTCAACTTCACAGAGATCTGCCTGCCTCTGCCTTCATAATACTGGGTAGGATTCAAGGTGCGTACGCCACCATATCAGCTTACAGATAATAAATATGAAGTTAGATTAAGCTTTCAAAATAATTTTAGTTATGTCACTAGTAAAGGATTCTTGTCCAAGTACTTCATTTTTTGTTTTTTTTTTAAAATCTTGGTATTTTAATCTGCAAAATGAAATAGCTATCACCTCCTGCCTTGCAGGGCCATTATAAAAACCAAATTAGATGCAGCGTATTAGCACGCGGTCTGGTACAGGGGAAATTTTCAACAAAAGATGTATTACTTAAGATTAACACCTGATTAGCAAGCTCACTGATCTCAGGATTTGAAACATGCATCTCTGCTATGCTTTGCACCATCTTTGTGGATGGAAGTTCTGAGGCTGGCTCAGAACTTCTGGTGATCAGATGCTCACTTCACGGATGCTCAGATGAGCACTTCTATGAAGATGAGAAGTCATGAGCCTGTGGTCCTGAGACCTCAGGAGGTCACAGCAGGTACTGCGAACTTCTCTTCCAATCAACTCTTATGAAAACACAACTTCTGCCTCAGAAACAATTTGAAAACTGCAAACTGAATCCATTCTCTTTTCTAAAGATTTGTTTTTTATATATTGAGGTTTTGTCTGCATGTATGTCTGGGTGAGGATGCCACATCCCCTGAAACTGGAATTACCGACAGTTGTGAGCAATTTGGGTGCTAGGAATTGAAGCTGGGTCCTTTGGAAGAGCAGCCAGTGATCTGAACCACTGAGCCATCTCTCCTTTCTTAACATTTTAGAAAGAAACCAAAGGACTGAAGCTACACATGTGTCCCTCTGTGTGGTGATTTTAAAGATTTCTAATTATACGTATGTGCACATGTGTGCAACGGTACTGGGGAGGCCAGAAGAGGGTGTCAGATCCCCTGAAACAAGTTACAGACAGTTGTAAGCAGTCAGATGCGGGTGCTAGGAACCAACCTCAGGACCTCTATAAGAGCAGCAAGTGCTCCTTAACAAGGAGCCATCTCTCCTGCCCCTCCTGTAGTAATGTTTGAGCTGTTAGCATCTCTTTATCAGGAGGTATCTGAGTTAAAATAGAGGAACTGCCTGGTAGAAGAGAGTTTCAAAGGTGCCAGGCTTGTGAAAATGGCAGAAATGCTGTAAGGTCTCCACTAGAGTCAGCTCCTGTAGACTGATTTCTTGATGTTTTTTACCTCAACTCCCAGCATCTCCCAGGAGCGAGGATGAACAGGACTCTTTAGCACTTAGTGAAAAGAAAGATGGCATCTTTTAAAATTCCCTGTTTCTTTTGTTATTTTATTTTGTATTGAGATGGGGTCTTCTACACAGCTTAGGCTGGTCTAAGATTTCTCCAATTTCCTGCCTGGGCCTCCTGATTAGGGAGATTTCAAGTGCGCATCGCGCAGGGATACTGGGTGCCTGTCCCTTTCAGTGGTGCCTAACCAATTGGATTAGCAACATCTTTCGGAAACTGCAGCCCTGCCAGGTCATTTTTCCGCTATCATCAGAACTGTATACATCATTGTTTTCAGGATGGGTGGCACTCCCAGCGCACTGTTTTCGGATTTCTATTGGCACTTTGAGAATCTCAGTTCTGAGTGGCAGGCCAAGCAGCAGCAAACTCCGGTTCTAGGAAACTTGGGCAATTATAAATTTGTTAGTCATATCTCTTCCTGAAATTGCCATTTCCTTTCCCTTGGAATGAGCACATCCTCTCTTCCTGAGAGCTAAAGGGAAAAGGTGCTTTTGAACTATCCAGGATTTAACAATTCTCCTTCCCTTCCCCTCTCTCTTTCTCCCTTTCTAGAGTTCTGACTTTCAAACGTGCACCCTCAACGGGAGGGAGGTGATAACTTAAGGTGTCTGGCTTGGAGTCACTTCCCTGCTCCCACCGTCTCTACCGCTAAAAGCAAGCGGAAGTGAATGAGAAATCCCTGGGGGGAGGTCGAGTGCCCCCTCCGCCCCCCCCCCCCCACGGACCAACAGCTTCTCAGTCTTTCCCTTCTCCCTTCCCCTCAAATCTCGGGCAGAGTCGGGGGCTCCCAAACTGCACAGTAAACTTTTTAACTTTTTGTGAGCGGTGACCTACAGAAACCCGAAGACGCTCTAGCCATGGGATAGAGTCGTGAGAAGACCCGGGTTTAAACTGTTGCAAAACGTTCGGGGAACTGCGGATCTGAAACACAACCTGGAACTATAGGAGTCTAAAACTCTTGATTTAGGGCAATTAAATGGAGAGTGGAGCTCAGGTGACAAATCTGGTTCCTCGTGATCAAGTATGAGATTGGGACTCTGGCGCAGCGCTACTTTCTCTTGTAAGAAATCCCAAGTGGTAGTGAAAAGAGATGGGGACAGAATGAACGGGACAGGCAGAAATGGGGAAACGGAGAAGGCACAGTAGAAAGCAGAGAAGGAACAGACCATCGGAGAGGAGGGACGAGCCCAGAGAGATCCTCACCAAGATCTGGAGAGGGAGAGATTCCAAACCGGAGAGACCGAGATAGGGGAGGAGGAGAGTCTAAGTGAATGGCAGAGCGCCACCGAGGGAAGGGAACTTTCTCTGCTCTCCCTTCCTAGCAGGCCGACTCTGAAAACCCCACCTCGGGGAGGTGACGCGAATGGCCACCGATTGCTCGGGCTCTGCGGGCGCCTCTGGCCTCCGCCTCCGGCAGCTGGAGGGGCCTAAAGCACGGTGTCCTGGCACCAGCGGCCGAGGAGGGGACAGGAGGCGGGCCGCCTGCCTCGTTTTCTCCTCCCCTCTCCTCCTCCTGGAGGCGTGCACCCAGGGTATTTGAGCGCCCGCGGGGGCCCCCGCCCCCTGGCCCCCCATTCAAGAAGCGGCTCGGCTAACTCGGCCAGCACAGGGCGCCCGGCGCGCCTCGGAGCGCACGTTCCGCGCCTTCTCCTGCCCGCTGGCTGGACATTATGCGGCCGAGCAGCCGAGCCCCAGTCCTCCGCCTCCTTCTCCTTCTTCTGCGGCCAGAACGGCTCAGCTCACGGCAGGCGGCAGCGTTGCTCAGCCGAGCGCACACGGGACCCTCTCTGCAAGACCTCAGCGACTCCTAAAGTCAAAAAGTTGGCGGCAGGGAGCTGGGGTTCCGCGCGTTCTCCACTGCTGCTGCCTTGCGTCGCCGCCAGCCACCAAAGCCCGCAGGAGGGGGGGGTGAGAGAAGCGGGGGGGGAGGGGTGAAGAGCACCATGCAGTTAGTATCCTGGGCCACACTGCTAACGCTCCTGGTGCCGGACCTGGTTGAGATGAGGAGCCCTGACGCCGCGGCGGCCGTGCGCAAGGACAGGCTGCACCCGAGGCAAGGTAACGTGGCTCTGGACCCTCAAGGTCCCCCTCCCACACACACACACTCCGTCTCCACCTCCTCAACACACGCTCTGGGGCGGGCACCCCACAACAGAGGCCTCTCTTCTTTTCCTAGAAAGAATTACCTCGCGTTTTGGGCCTCTCCCTTTTCTGGGTCATCCTTAGCCAACCGGAGGGAGGGAGGCACCGCAAGAATTTTAGGGCCACCCCCAGCCCTTTTTTGCCTGATTTTTACTCTCTCTCCTTATTCCCTGTCCCAAATCAATGCTACTTAGTAGCTGGGATCACTGGAGAGCGCACATTTGATTTTATTCAGGAATTTATCAAAACCTGTAATTATCTTATGTTTCTAGATTTATTCATTGTCTGACTTACGTTGTATTCTGGGCGCCTCGCATAGTTGTGGGCTGTTACTATTACAGTAGGCGTTCGACAAATATTTGTGCAGAGATGAAGGTGAAAGAATTGACGCGAAGGGCTGCAAAGTTAGGACAAAGCCCCCCATCTTCTTTTTAAATTAAAGCTTTCCCAGAAATGAATGATTAGCTCATTTGTCTCTGCTTCTCCCCGCAGTGAAATTATTAGAGACTCTGAGCGAATATGAGATCGCGTCTCCCATCCGAGTGAACACCCTCGGGGAACCCTTTCCCACGAACGTGCACTTCAAAAGAAGGCGACGAAGCATTAACTCTGCCTCTGACCCCTGGCCTGCCTTCGCCTCCTCCTCGTCTTCCTCTACCTCTTCCCAGGCACATTATCGCCTCTCAGTCTTCGGCCAGCAGTTTCTATTTAATCTCACCGCCCATACCGGATTTATCGCTCCACTGTTCACTGTCACCCTCCTTGGAGAGCCAGGGGTGAACCAGACCAAGCTGTATTCCGAAGAAGAAATGGAACTTAGGCACTGTTTCTACAAAGGCCATGTCAATACCAAGTCCGAGCACACTGCGGTCATCAGCCTGTGCTCCGGAATGGTAAGTGGGCGCGTGCCCCTTTCCTCCTCCCCGCCTCCTCGTCTGCTTCTTTAAGACTTAATTGCACCCTAGTCTGAACCTACGGAGTTTATGCTCTGGGGTTAAATATCAACACTGGCTTTGGTCCCAGGATTTGGGGGTCTACCGGCGGGGTGCTTGCGCTTACACTCGAGAAGAAAGTACGCATCTATCCCCCAGAGGGTCGTGGATCTTATGAAGCTGTCTCGGAGATGCATTGCGCTTGCTGCGCGTAGCCCAACTCTGCAGAGTAGCTTGCACGTCGACTTACAAACTCAGAGAAAGTTGCTGGGGTTGTGGTTTCTTGTAGCAAACTTGGCGGCCCTGGAGCGGAGCAGCTGAGCACAGGGCGGACCTAACTCCTCATTGGCGCTTCCCGAGTCAGGGATGTAAACTGACAATCCCGGGACACCCCTTCTGGAGTGCTGGGATATCTCTAGTTATGGACAGGGGTACATAACCTAGTGTCCCCGCATTCTTTCTTCTCGGAGCCTTTTTATCACGTGCAAGGAATTTTGAAACTGAACAAGACTGACAGGGAAGCCAATTCTGTCCCGGGAAAGGAAGGGTGGGCCAAGTACTCTGAGAGCCAGGAGTGAGGGCGGAGCCTGTCTCTAAGGCGGTATTTGAGGGTGGAAGGGCGGTGCGGGGGGGGGGGGAGTAGCACGGCAGTCCGACTCTGCACCCTGCTGGCGTGGTGGCTGGAGGCGCTAGAGTAGTGGGAGAGAGCCTGGAGAGGTAGCCTTAAGAAGAGTCCCGTTCTTCTAGAACCCGTGGCAGTTCCAAATAAACAGGAATAGGAATGTAGCGCACGTTTCTCTACGAAGGTTGAGTGTGACGGATACCACCCTGCGCTGCCTAGTGGGCACGTAGGGGGAGATCCAAGTTTAGGTATCTCCACTACCTGCTTCCTGACCCCTCAGTTTACCCTCCATTGGCATCCGCCCCCAATTCGTACGACAATTGAGAGTCTCTTACAATTCTGGACCCAACTAGGGTGGTCCTTCACTTTCCCAAGCGACGTGCGTTCCTTCCACGCGCGTATGACGCAGAAACTTTCCCGCGGCTCGCTCTCCTAGCTCACAGCACTGCGCATTACGCACAACTGGCTATTAAAAGTCCGCGCCCCTGGTGCATTTACTCTCTTCCCTAGGCACACCCCCCCACCTCCTCCTCTTTCTAAGTGGGGGCTTGGGTACTCACTCGAGAGCTAGGCTGCCACATTCGCTGGCTGGTTCTTGCGTCTTAAATTCCCGGTCTGGAGGTTACATCCTTCTAAGCCTTCCGAGAACAAAATCCTGGCGAGAGCGCCACACTCCAAAAGACTGGGTGGAGGGGACGTCTAGCCTGCTGGGATATGGGAAAGAGGATGAGCCCCTTTACCCACCAGCTAAGTACTGGGAATCCTGGCGCCCAGAGTGCCTGGTTGAGATTGATTGGGGATAGGCGGAGACCGCTGTTTGTCAAGGGGAGGGGATGCTGCGTTGAGTCATCATGGCCTCAAACCTGGGCCTGGACGCTAGCATGGCTCCGATTTTTGAGAGGTTATCGCCTAGATAGGCTGAAAAGTCTTGATGCGAATCCCAGAGAAACAGCGCACCTCTGATTTAAAGCTAGGGACCCCAATTCCTGGTTCTTAGATAGGACTGCTGTGTACTTCGTTGGTAAACAGCCTTTACTCCTCCTCTTTCCCCGCCTACACACCGGTGGAATCCGAGTGGCCCCAGCAGTTGTATAAATATTTTTCTGCGTAGGACCTTAATTTCCATTGGTGGTTTTACATGGTAACACAGTGCACGTGGTCTTCTTGAGAACTGAGAATCCGGGCTTCTGAACTAACCTAACCCCATTCCAATGGCGTATAATTTGCAACGGGCCTAGGTTTTTGTATCTTTGGCCACTAATCTAACTCTGAGCTTCCTGCCTTCGTTGTCTTTGGAATTTTTATTTCCTACCACAACTCATCTTTATCATTTCTGTAGCGGTCTTTACATAATGGTGTTCCTGACTCCCCAGGAAGGCTTGCAGGAAATCTGCCCTCGTTGGAGTGCTCTAAAACCATCCACATGCCACACACACACACACACACACACACACACACACTCCCCATACCTGCCAGTTCTCATTTTTTCTGACTCCCATCTCATACATTGCTCTCCTCTGCTGCTGAGAGAATATCTGTACCTCAGTCCATGTTTCCCTTTCTCTCCTCAGGACCACTGTCTGAGAAATACCTCCATCTACCTGCTTCTCTCCTTTTGTTTTTGTTTTTGTTTTCTCAATCCCTGCTGCACATCAAGAGCAGGTCAATAAATGGGCTGTGAGATCTCATTGCTGTGGTTGTTCACATAACCTACACATCTCCTCATATTCTAGTAAGCAGTATCAAATGCCACAGCTGGTGTTTAAGATTCTGACGTTACATCTTCTCATCCATATGTCTCACCAATGTCCGATTTCATCTTAGTTTCTTCTTCTGAAATTCCCTATTTCAAGTAGTCAGCTTTATGCTTTCTCTAAACTCTCTTAATTTCCTATGTTCAGTACATATATTTCCCACCGTGTGTGTGTGTGTGTGTGTGTGTGTGTGTGTGTGTGTGTGTGTGTGTTGCTGATAATTGAACTCTGGGTCTTGTATCTGCCAGGAAGAGAGCTACATTCCTGGGTCAACATTTTTTTTTTCTTTTAAAACGTTTCATGTCTACTTCCCTACAAGATTCCATAGTCTTCCACGTGATGTTCTTCCTCTGCTCCAAATCATAGACACTGTCTCTCTTCAGCTGTGCACCATGTTCTCCGTACCTGTGTTCTCCTCTTCTGTCCCAGGCATTTGCACCCACACCTATCTGTTCCTCTCGCATGCTGTAGTGTAGACCATACGTGGTGTGTTTGTGTACATGGTTATGTCCGTAATGGTCACCTCAGTCAACACAAGATAGGTTGGGTCTCCGGTGGTTCTTTCTGAAACCACAACAAAATTACTTCTGTCTCCACATTGTTACCATTTATTGAGCTTTCGTAACAGGCTCTGTGATATAAGGCCCCACCCTCAGAGCTACCCATTTTTCTGGTAAGAGTGCCTGGGCCTTCAGAACAACCATCTTGCCCCAGGCCTCATGCTGATAGGTGACCAGGTTGTAATTTCACCTCAGCCTTTCTTCTCCATGCTTTTCACCATAGGCCAGAGGCCCCGTTCACACTCCTCAGGAGAAGGACTTTTATTTTTTGCAGACACTGATGTAAAATCAGGATTCTGAGTTCAAGAATCACCATTAACGCTAACCTGCTCCGTACTACTTAAGGGCCACTTAGGACAAGTCCCTTTCTTTCTGTGCCTCTCGGGCTTCTTTCATTAATCCCAGCTCCTATACGCTTTCCATTCCCTGCACTTAGGAAACCCCAGTTACATACTGACTGCAGATGGATGTGCTTTGGTTGGCACGAATGTGCTGACCTGCTGCTTCTCTGGGATCCGTCAACTTGTCACATACTATGCTTGAGTCATGAGGGGAGCTTCTTTAAAAAGTTGGGTTCTAGATGGCATGCCCAGAAATTCTGAATCTGTAAATACAGAATGGCACCCCCAAATCTCAGCAGGAAAAATAATTCTCCCAGGCTTTCTAGAACCTCTTTGGTTTGGGAAAGCAGCGCCTTAGCCTGGCATCTTGCATGCCTTTTCTTGTATATGAACCATGGGAGTGCCTTAAAATTCTCATTCTTGAACTAATCACAGAGATTCGGGTGCAGCACAGCAAATGTGAGGCAGAGGATCTGGAGGATGCTGGTACAGGTGTCCACACCTCTACAGGGGCTCTTCTGTGTCCAGGAAATAAGAGAAGGCTTCTGGCTATTTTCAGTGTGGGAAGAGGGAAGAGTTTGGTGTCTCCTCTGAGACACTGCCCTTTGGGCATTTTCAGCATTCATATGGCATTGAACGATTCAAGCTGGAGGTATCATGGATCATTTACAAAACTTGGAGCTATTGAGGAGGGGAGCAGGAAAATGGCTTTTACAAGGTGCCCATCGTGCTCGGCAAGAGCAAATTGGCCTAAAACTAATGAGCTACACCAAAACCCACTGATCACTTCAAAGCCTTAGAAGGCTCTCACACTGGGCTATGTGTGAGGCTGATATGGTCCCCTTTAACCTTCACAGGTGAAGTTGAAGAAGGAACTTTATCTCCAGCTGACAAAATGTGAAAGTGCAGACCAGAGAGAAATTTGCTCAAGGGGGATAGGCGTGGTGCTGGGAGTGCACGTAGCAGGGCGTGACAATACTGCCTTCTGGGATACCACTCCGTCTTAGCAAAGGGAACAGGAGGAGACTGTGTCAGGGTGACAGAGGACACCACCCTGAAGGCACTGTGGCCATCCTGTACCTGGTGAATGTGAAAGGAGAAAGTTTTAGCTAACCAGCTTGTCCCTCCGTTATGCTTTGGTGTTTGTGAATTTCTAGGCAGCCTGAGCACTTAACACTTTCGTTGAGCCTCCCGGAGGAAGAATAAGAGATTTGGAACTTAAGGACCAAGGAGAAGCTAGACTTGGAAAGCAGGCATAACGTGCTGCAATCAAGTCAAGAATTAGCTTCCAGTGTGGTAGAGAGCGAAGATAAGACACAGCAGCCCCGGGCTGCCTCAGTCCTCTCAGGGAGGGGCTGGACAAACTGCTCCTGGGATTAGCTCATTCTTTGTGTTTTTTGTCCCTCCCATTGACTGAGTTGTGTTGAATCAACCTCTCATCTCTCCACAGATGGGTACGTTCCGATCCCACGATGGAGATTATTTTATTGAACCACTGCTGTCTGTGGATGAACAAGAGGATGAAGAGGAACAGAACAAACCCCACATCATCTATAGGCGCAGTGCCCCTCAGAGAGAGCCCTCAACAGGAAGGCGTGCCTGTGACACCTCAGGTATTTGCTTCTTGATTAAATACAGATGCTGTGTTGACATGGGTTCATTGCCACACTGCAAAAACGCAGCAGCTTTTTGTGCTGTTTGCAGAACACCGCAGTATACGATATGGTTTATTCAATCCTCTGGTAAGGTAGGTATAGCCCCTTGTATAGATGGAAACTACAGAGAGATTTAGTGACTTTTCCAAGGCTGCATGGCTAAGAATGTACAGTCAGGATTCGAAATCAGAAAGCAATGACTCCAATCCATCTGTGGGCAAAGTCGCCTCTTCTGTTGAAGTTGTTGAGACTTCACACAAAGCTGGGGTCTGAACCCATTACTTCGGTGAGCCGTCGTTTGTACTTTCTTGATGTCTTCTTCTCGTTTGGCTTCACTTTCGATTTGTGTCACATTAGTAACATATGCATGCTGCACAGGGTTTTGGATTTTATTTTGTTTTGCTTATCTTATAATGGAATTCACGAAGCCTGCTGTGTGTTTATTGATCCGGCTAATGCCTGCAGTTTTAGGAAACCCAGAAATGGATCTGTGAGCTTCTTTCTAGGTTTCAGTCCCGTTCATACACTGTAGGCCTGCTGTTGGGTTTCACTGCATTCTGGGCAGATTGTCACTGGTGCTTGGCTGATATAGGTCCATCCCTGGAGATGCATTTTCCTGGGCACCTGAGGAAATTGATGCTTCTGTGGCCTTCAGTCTGCAGTGCTGTAGCACCCCTCACTGATCTCTAGGCCTGGCTATTGCTCAGCTGCTGCAGCTTACCACTGAGTACTTAAGGTTGCTCTTATGCGCTAAGTTGATTGTTATAATGTTTTTAAAATTTCATCGATTTCTTGCTTATGGAACTCTTCCTTTCTTCATAACTGTATCAACAAAGTAAGTAGCTATTCAGAGTTTTCTGGTATCTTCTAAAATACTAACACGGAAGCTGTTTTAAATGCTCTCCCGAGGAGTTGTCAGCATCATCTTCTATCTGTATCACCGTGATGGTGTCTCATGTCTTCATCCCTGCTAGAGGTATTATTTCTAAAGTGAATAAAGATAAATACATATAACCTGAACAGTCAACAGCAAGAGGATAGAATTATAGGTCTTTCGGCTTATTGCATCCATTCCTGTGTTCTCACCATGAAAGCAAGGTGGGATATAACTAGAATCACTGTTTCCTGGTCTCTCTAGAGGAATGAAGAAGCCATATGTAGAGGATCGCAAGTTCAAGACTAGCCTGGGCTACTTTGTGACTTCTAGGTCTGCCTGGTCTATATATTGAGACTTTGTCTGCAGAGGAAAAAGGCAAAAAGAAAAGTCCAAAAGTTGGTGCTGAGTAGTTGTCCTCAGAAACAATAGTCCCAGGAACTGGAGTAGTGGCAAGGCTGCCAGCTGCCAGCTCGTTTAATAATTTGGACATTTGGTCCTAGGTTTTGTTTTTTGTTTTTTGTTTTTTTTACTATCCTAAGTCAGGTTTATTTTATTTCTCAAATATGCAATAGCAAGTATATATTTTAAACATGTGATACACTGAATAGAAGGGAAATACATGATCCCTCCCTTCTGTCTAATTAATGTGTTAAAAAGACACGGGGACATGGTACTTGTATTTAATGCACGGAACACTAATTTATATTCTGATGTTCTTCTCCCTAGAGTGGCTACAGAATAGCTTTTTGAAATGCAGCTAGAGACATCCTGACTTTTTCTGGATAGTCACCAAAAGCTCAGGCCCTTCCCTCTTCCCCTTTATCTCTACTTCAGACTTAACAAGGCAGGACTCCCTCTCTTTGTCTCTTATCTGGTAAGGAAACTGATGCTCACACAGATGAAGCGACCTGCCCGAGGCCTCACTGACAGTCCAAAGTAAAGCCCTACAATTGTTTGCCTTCTGTACCACCCATTTTAATGTAGGCAGAAACTGCTTGTTTATTCCTGGCCACCCAGACCCGAATAATCACACAGAAACTATATTAATTACAACACTGCTTGGCCCATTGGGTCAGGCTTCTTATTAACTAACTCTTACATCTTAAATTAACCCATGTCTATTAATCCATGTATCGGCATGAGGCTGTGGCTTACTGGTAAGGATCTGGTGTGACTTCTTTGGCAGCTACATGACATCTCCCTGACTCCACCTACTCTCTCTATATAGCTCTTGCAGCCTGGCTTTATTCTACCCTGCCATAGGCTGAAGCAGCTTCTTTATTAACCAATGGTAATCAAACATATTCACAGCATACAGAAGGGAATCCCACATCATCTTAATTCTGTAGGAATGCATGTGGGGAAGGGAAATAGGGTAGAGAGAGTCAACACTATCATTCAAGAAAATATTCAAGGTTTTTTTTCCAAATGAATTATATAACACAAGTTATAGACTTTTGATTTTTCTGGGCTAAAGGATACATTTTCAGATCTTGTTTTAAAAAGAAAGAAAAATACAAAGAAAAAAGTTTAAATATATGAAATTGAGGATGATAATGGGAGATGACTCATCTTTCCAGAAAAGCTCCCTTGGGCTCTAGTCATTGTTGATATTGAAGTCTGAGGGTATAGCCTCCAAAAAAACCAAAACCAAGTGTTTGATTATTTGTTTGTTTTCTGATTTTTACTTGCCAGTGACCAATCTGCCGAACACACTCCCTTCACCCTCCGTGATGAATCAGGAGTCTGGCAATTTTAGATTGTTTGTTTTAAGACAAGGGCTTCTGCATAGCCAGGGCTAACTTGGAACTCATTTATATAGACCTGGCTGGGCCTTGAACTCACTGAGATCCACCTATCTCTGTCCACAGAGCACTGGGATTTAGGGTGTGTGTCACCACCCCCAGAAAGCCCAGCAGTTTTGATTGGCTCTGCCAAAGGTGACCCTGCCTCTCTGGTTTTCTGTTCCAGTTGCTTCTGTGTCTCTTTGAATTCAAATGCAGGAGCCTCATAACAGTTAGGAAAAGGTTTTGGAATGTGGCACGAATCACCAGCACCCTTACAGGCACTGACCCACAGATACAGGTAGCCTTTGCTGGGGAATAAACGTAGCATGCAAGTGGGAAGCAATAGCTCTTGGCAGAGAGGGAAAGAGATGCCTAATAATGTCTGTCCACCCAGCTACAGTGACTTCTCCTTCTAATCGTGAGCAGTGATTGGTCACCTCCCTTCCGGAGTTCCCACATATGAATGCAGATTCCCCTAAAACAAAGAAACCGACCAATCCATGTCTCTTAGGCAAATGGGGTGGAGTTATATCAGCAGTTTTAATAAATGTCTAAGCAATTGGGATATTCAGATAAATTTGAGTGTCACTGCTGAAGCTGAATTTAAGGCATTAGTCACTCTCTGGCACATGTGACTTGTGCCTTAAGGACTTCATTTTCTCATGGTAATTCTCCCCGGTCTTTTCTAGAAGGGCAGTAGAATATTTGGACTGAATATAGTTATGTCTTCAGTAGTTATGTCTAGTTCAACACTCTAGCTGTAGATGGGAGAGGAAACTGGAGTGCAGGGCGTAGAGTTAGTCGCTTATTATCAGGAATACACC
This sequence comes from Ondatra zibethicus, assembly GCA_004026605.1. Classification (NCBI taxonomy): domain Eukaryota; kingdom Metazoa; phylum Chordata; class Mammalia; order Rodentia; family Cricetidae; genus Ondatra; species Ondatra zibethicus. The sequence continues at coordinate 56,679 of PVIU01000229.1, forward strand.
ACATATTCGACGCCTGTTGGAGCTTTTCCTTGCCCAGGTCTGAGAATGGCCTCTGGACGCCCCCCACAGAGTACGTGTCACATTTTAGTTACTGGGTTGTGGGATTCCCAGCGGGGCAGGCTACTCTGGCTGTTGCACTGCTGTACACAGATGGGATGTAAGCCTTGCTCATTTCTGATTCTTGATGTAGGTCTCATTTTCAGAAAGAGTCTGAGATAATGTATTCAAAAACTGTGTGAAGAAGTCTAATGTGCTGGAAACCATGGGCTTACAAAGAAAAAAGTGGCTTTGTATACATTTTTTTTCCCACTGAGCCATCAAGTACTTATTGAGCCACTTGTCTATGTCATGATGAGAAAACTAGAAACCATCCCTATTCGATTGCATGTGACCTGAGTCACGTTATAGAATATCGAGTAAAAATGACGTGACCTAGCCGAGGTGTGTTCAGAACTGAGCATGAAATAATGGAGGTCCCGGGACAGGGTTTAGCAGATGGTCGGCATTCACAGGCTGGAAGATGAAAATGAAAAGCAAAGAAAGGTCATGAAAATGGGGAAGATAACATCGCGGTAAGAGAAGGGAAACTGGAAACACCAAACCCAGATGTAATCACTTCGAGCTTTGCAGTAAACACATTGTAAATCGATTATGAAACTTGCCCAAAACCATTGTGCCCACCATGGTGGGGCGGAGAGCACTTCCTGTCTGCTTATTTCCTTTCCCCTCCCGCCCCCGTGTAGAATTCTGTTGATGGAAAGCTTCTCTTGGCCTAGTATTATCTGCCCTTTCTGGCTCAGCTTTGTTTGGAGGTCAGTTTAGATGTACGTTGACTGCTTGGATGTCTCTCCATGCTTTGTCCTTTTATTCTGTTTTCAAGTCATTAGGATTCAAAATGGAGAGTAGTGGGTGCTGTCTTCCTGTGGCATGCCTTTGTGAGGGCAGGAACAGATTTCCTGGGATCTCTGTCCACCTGCCCTTCATCCCAGGGTCCCCAGAGGGGCAGGCTGGGGAGCCTCAGAAAGGACATTGCCGTTGTTAGTCCTTTCCACTGACTGCTGCCAGGTAAAAGCACAGGTCCTATGTGCCCTCTCTCTCTCTCTCTCTCTCTCTCTCTCTCTCTCTCTCTCTGTGTGTGTGTGTGTGTGTGTGTGTGTGTGTGTGTGTATGTTTGGGGTGTGTGCAAGTCTGTGCAAATGCATGTGAAGGCTAGAAGTTAACATCAGGTTTTTCCCCATCGCTTTCCTTATTTCTTCGGGATGGGGTCTCTCACTAAACTGGGAGCCTGTCAACTTGGCTAAGATTGGCTTGTTAATGAGCCTCAGGAATCCATCTGTCTCCATCTCCCTAGTGCTGGGATTACAAGCTCGCTTATTGAGTGGACTTTTTATCGTGGTTTCAGGGACAGAACTCAGATCCTCGTGCTTGCACAGCTAACATTTTACCAACTCCCCCTCCCCAAGTTCTGTTTCTGTGTGACCCTGAATGTTTCACAGGAGCCTTAGTTCTCGTCAGTGAACGAATCAGACTCACTGGTGGGCAACTGAGGGAGAGGCCGTTTGTCTAGACCTGTAAGATACTGTTTCCTGTTAACAAAAGTTTCTCCTTCAGCCTCCTATTGCACCAAGGCCAGCTTCCCCCATTCCCATTAGAACATTTAGAATTAAGTGCTCCTTGGCTCATCAACGCCACACCTAAAGAAACAGTCAGACAACGGTGTGAAAGTTTGTGAAATGGTCAGTGCTGCCTATGGTAGGAAAGGACTAGAAACAAGAAGCCCAGGAGAAAGACGATGAATACAATGCCTTGCTAACATAAGGAGTCCTGTGCAGCCATTACAAATGAGGGTACAGATTTAACATATTGAGAAGTACAGATTAGTGAACAGACGCTGAGCATCTGTAAGTTTCTAGCTTTTAAAAATGAGTTTATCAATGTTTATGATTTTGCCGAGTGCTGTATCCTGGGGTTCAAGTGGCCAGTGAACCATATTAATAATAGTGGACCAATAACTACATATTTATAATTAACATATAGTTACATAATAATACAGTACAACTGTGTGCAAGTAAAATTAATCTTTAGCAGAAGCACAAAGATATGAGAAGTGATTGTTTCTGGTTATAAAGAACTTAGGCAATCTCTGCTTTTTAAGTTGGCTTTTCTGTTTGTTTTATTCTTTTGATATTATTCTGTAGTGCTTTCCACAAGACTTAACAAGTGTGTCCAACCTATAGTTCACTGGCCACATGAGCCTGAGGATGCATTGCTCAAAACAAAGAGTTTACCTAAAATGTTATGAGTGTGTGTGTGTGTGTGTGTGTGTGTGTGTGTGTGTGTACTTAAAGTACATGGTTCTCAAGCATGAACTGTGTAGATGTGACATTGTGTCACAGTGTCAAAGAATTGGACCCACCTCATTGTAATCCCTTAGGGCTAGAGATTGACCAGCAGCTTTTAAGTGGGCTTGTCACAGCGAGACAAAGGAAAGCCCCACTTTGTGTTTATGTCTCTGGGATACACATGGCTGGTCAAAGTTGAGTCTGTCTCTCAGCTCAGGTCAGCTGCCTCTTGAACTGATCACTGGGCACTAGTGAGTTTGTACCCCAAGCACTTGATTGGACCTTCAAGAGTGCAGGCTTAAAGGCTGGCCAGTCAACCCAGTTCAGGTCATTGCATCGAACTCTCATGTGCATGATGGATCGCTGTGCCACGTACTTTATATTATCATGTCAATATGTTCCTCACCATTATGGGGAGGGCATATTGTCCCTATTCAACAATTGGGCAAAAGCACAGCTCAGAGAAGTTGAACAACTTTCCAAAATCACACCGATGGTAGGAAATGGCCTTATAGCTCCATTGTTCTATGTTAGGGGCCAGACTTGACTGAAAACACAAACAGAAGCTGATTTCTAGAAAATTCTCTCCCTATCCCCCACTTTGGTAAGGCAAGTTGTTCCTGTATAGCCTCCCCTCCCCTTGAGCCTCTGCTCCCCCTCCCTCAGCCTCTCATGACTAAGATTACAGGCGGTGTCGTCATACCCAGCTAACAAATCCTTTCTGACTTAAATGCATCTTCTTTGGTTTGCATTAACACCCAGTTTTCAAGCATGTTTCCTATGGCTTATGTTGGCCATGCATCCTACATGGTTCCAAGCCTTACACGGATGCTATGAGGTTTTCTTTGTCTTTCATTTTTATTGCTCTATGTTTATTATACATAGTAGGCATTATTATGACATGTAATACAATGATATTCATACCCCCTTGCCATCTGTTGTCCCCCACTCTCCTGCTGTTCCCTTTCTTTTTCCCAACTAGTCCCTCTTCTACTTTCATGCCCCCTAACTCTGTTTTGTAATGACCCAGTGCATTTTAGTAGAGTTGCTTACAGAAGGTGAATGAATGAAAGGCAGTTTACCGGAGACTGTGCACCTTAATCAGTGGGTCCACCACTGAAGTAAATGTTTCTCCCTCAACCCTACCAACCATTAACTGAGTACAAACCCCTAGGCAGGGGTTGGACCTTGTGAGATACTCCTGTGGATTATATGTTTTAATTTTTCAAACTTCTGTTTGTTAGTGAAAAAACTGAAACACAGGAGCTGATAAAGAAGAGCTAGCCAAGGTCACAATCCTCCTAAGCATAGCATTTTCCCTACACATTAGGTCTGGTCTAGTTAGAAGACTGCTCCTTTGTGGAGTCAACCTCATTCATAGGAATTACAGTTCTTGGACAGATTGTAGACTTGCCTGCCTAGAGTCTGGTTTGATATAGGGAAATCCTGGCTCCAACTTCTCGCCAAGACTCTAATGACACCCAACAGCTTTGTGACTCCAGCATGGCCCAATTGGAGTATCTTGCTTGTTACAGATTAACTTCTGGGATCTCAGTAACAATTTAGCGTCAATCCACTGATTAGATTAGCAGCCTCATGAATTGGGCCCCAAAGCAGTGAAAGGCCGCCCTCAGGATTCCCCCAGAGGGCTTTCTATGAACAACAGGGAGGAGCTAGCCAGTGTCTGGGGTAATAGTGGTCCCAGGTGGGCTAATCGGTGTCTCGGGCTGAAATCAACTGGACTCTTAGCGCATTTTTCTGCAGCTCTCTTTCCTCTCCATCTCTCATTCTGTGAAATAAGAACAGGCACGGGCACCCTGGGATCATGGTGCAGATCTTAGATAAGTCACTGGGCCGTAGTACAATGAGGGACTTTGGATGTAGGAATGAATGATTTCTTCTTTTATTTATTCTCTTAGTATCATTAGCTACCCCATACTGGTCTCCAATTTGATCTTTTATTCTTAGACCCCAGAGTCTAGGAATGTAGGTGTGCCCCCACGGCATCTGGCTCCTTTTTTTTTCCTTAAAAAACCACTTTATTATGAACATATTTGTGTACATAAACAACGGTGACAGCAGAATGACCTCCATGAACGTGGCATCAACATTGAAGAGAGACCAAGAATTTCCACATTTACTTCCTGTTTGCTTGCTTTTTGCTGGGGTGTTTTAAGGCACACTCAAGATACCTGACTTTCCACCTCTAAATATCCCAATATGGAAAATGAAGGCTATTTCTCTATGTAACTGAAATACATTTACTGTGGTGAGCACCCACACCTAAAAACACCTACATTAAAGCTGTTCCTAGTTCTCTCCCAGCTCTTTCTGTTTGGTTAGATTGTGATCTCAGCACAGTCCCCACATTGCGAGTGGTGGCTGCTTCTTCAATAGCCTTCATGGTGTCATTGTTGACGATGTTACAATTGGTTTAGATTTGTTCTACCTGGCCAATTTTTTTCCCCATCCACTATTATTCTAGTCTGTGTTTCATCCTGATCAGTTTGCTGCTATACTAATTTGTATAGCACAAATGGAAGTAGCTCTCGACCACAGAGAGAGTACCACACAGAGCCTCTGACGGCTCCTCCAAAACGGAGGGCTTTGGTGAAATACAAAAGGCAGTGTGGTTGGGCGTTTTTGTTGTTGCTTGTCTGTGTGCAGTACACATGTATGTAAGTACGTGTGTTCACAAGTATGTGGACTCACATTTGTGCAGGTATGTATGTACATATGTGCTCTTGTGTTTAGAAGCCAGAAGTCTGTGTCAAGTGTCTTCCTCAATCGCTTTCCATTTCATTTATGGAGGAAAGATTGCTTGCTAGACACGGAGCTCATTAACTATATCTAATCTAGCTAACAAGCTTGCCCAGGGGATCTTGCCTCCCAAATGATGGGTTTACTCCCATTCAGCTTCTCCATGGGTGTTAGGAGTCTGAATTGTGTCCTCGCATCTGCATGGTGAGACCTTAATCTACTGAGCCATTGCCCTAGAATTGGGCTGTTTTTGTGCTTCGTTTATTACGCTGTCTCTTGCTGGCGTTTTCTAACCAACGAAAACATTCTCAATCCACAGTATTTCTTCTCACTGTCTCCTTTGCCATTCAGGATAGTCCCTTACCTGTGATTTCCCAGAGGAGCTAGTCTGAGGATAGAAATGTAAAGTGGCCAATAGGTTTGGACCTGAGGACATGGCATGTCTCACCGATGTCAGAAGGGCTCTCCTGTCCTCTTCTTAGAGCACTTTGAGTTTCTGAACCCAGAAACAGCCAGGGGGGGGTGTACTTCCCTTATGGCTGCCAGTCTCAGGTATTTCTGTGTCTTGCCCAGCAGGATCTTTGGAGTTCCTGCTATACTTCAGAAATTACTCTCTGTTGCTAATAAATGGATGCACATTTTCTGTAGAAGGACCTGAGAATCAGCCGAGGGCTGTCTGCTGACAGGGGCAGAGCTCTTTCTTGGGAGTTAATATGAGGATCCTTCCTCCAGCCTTTACCCAGGATGGATTATTTTCAAATCAGACATTGTAGAGTCTCTTGGGTCTCTTTATAGGGGATAAGATCATTGGCCTAAGGAAAGGGTATTTATCATACCATGGAGATTTAAAATTTACAGCTTTGTATCCACTGAGTTTTGTTTTTTTATGAAAATCAGACTGTTATGGAGTTGATATTGTAGTCATTCCTCGGTGAATCATTTGTGGATGAATTTTTTTCATGTGTCTTTTTTATGTTTGGACCAGATGTCTACATGAATACGCTATGAAAATTCAAATCCTTAATAAATAGGAAGTACTGCAGAGAGAGAGAGGTAGGAAAGTCTGAGTCTTGTGTGTACTGGGACTGTACAGAGAGCAGACCAAGATTAAGGCTGTGTTCTGGTGAGTCTTCCTTTCTTATTGGCTACCTGTTCTTGTGTGGTATTAGAATAGAGCATTTGAAAATGCAGTTTGCGTCTGGAAAGGGTTCAAGCTGATTGTGATATGACTTTAGAATTTTTCTGCTCTGAATGTTACAGAACGTTTTCTTTTCCTCTAGTTTCCTAGCGTTCATCTTTCCATTTTATATTAAGGTCCAACTTACATGCTCTAAGATTCACCTTCTTAGCACATTATTCTGTGAATCTGGGCAAATATTATCGTGTCATAATATCACTTTTCCAAAATATTATATAAACAGGATCAGCAAGTTCATTGCATTTGAGATTCATCCACACTGCTGTCTTTACCAGTCTGTTACCCTTTATACTATGGAGTACTATTCCATTGTCTGGATATAATGTTATACTATGGAGTACTATTCCATTGTCTGGATATAATGTTATACTATGGAGTACTATTCCATTGTCTGGATATAATGTTCATCCATTATATAGTTGATGAACACTGGTTTTCTTTTATGTTGCAAATAAACCCATTCTAAATATTTGAGTACTTTTCTACAAATAGTAATTCCTATTGAGTGACCTAAGAACCCTAATAATCCTCCACCTCAATACTGCCAAACTAACCAATTTCAAATGGTGTCAAAGTACATATTATTTATAATGCTGTCTCTGAGATTGGCAATAGCCAAGAAAGAGCCTTGGGTTTTACCCACTTGAAGCTAAAGACTTCATTTGTTTGTCCTTGTCCACTCTTATCTAACATAATGAGCTTCTGTTCCTACTCCTTTTCTCTGTGCTGAGAGGATCAAAGCCCTGAGCTAGGATGAATGGCAGCTTAGGCCCACAACACAAGCCTCAGTTTTCAGGCCTGTATCTTTTCTGGGGTATGGTACAGGGGAAAGCTGCTTGTGGATGGTGCCCGGAAAGGGGATGTTTCAAAGCAGGAGCAAAACGAAGTTTGGATCTAAGTATGAGGATAATTAAGAATGAACTTGTGGGGTTGTTCAAGAAGCTGCCTCAAACCTGCAGAAAAGAAAGTTTTCATCCTTTAGTTCATTTAAGAGGTTGGATTGTCCCTGCAAGAGCTGAACAGATACAATATACAACTTGAGAGTAACAAAAGAGGTGCTGGGTGTTGGAAAGATGGCTTGGTTAGTGAGTGCTTGCCACACAATAAATGTATAAGTGAGCTCAGATGCCCAGCACTCACACCAATAAGCCAGGCTCTGTAGCCTGTGTCTGTAACCCCTGGGGCAACCGGGAGTGGAGACAAATTAGTGAGCTCCAGTTTAAGTGAGAAAATGAGACAGAAAAGAAATTGGATGTTGACCTCTGGTCTCAACACATAAAAACATATGTACATGGTAGCTTCGTACCAGGTACACACACATACACACATGAATAATAAAAAAGAAAAGAAAAACAGAACTCTTTAGAACCAGGCCAGGATCCTAGGAAAGGTAGCCTATAACTGTAGAGGTCCTATTGACATCAAAACACTGAAACCTACTGACTCCTCCCTTCCCTGCCCAGGGGAGCAGGCACCCTGGGGTGGGAAGGAGTTACTATTGCAAGCCCTGTTAGACAGAGGCATCCCCATCCACAGGAGGCTCCCATATCAATCCCATTCAGAAGGAATGCTCTCTGGGACCTGGTCCCAGTCTTTAAAGGGCTCCAGTCCTACGGGCTCTTTAATCTCAGCTCTGAAAAGGAAACCTGGTTCCCGCCACAGGCATTGCAAGGCCACCCACGAGCTGCACTGAAGTGTCAAAACAGCAGGCAAGCTCAGGCCCCCCCCCCCCCCCCCGCAGCCTCACCACAGCTACTCTGCTGTGGAAAGTGATCACAGCTATCACCTCGAGAGCGCTTGTCATGTACAGACCCTGTTTTAACACCCAGAACATCTTAAGTCTGCCTGCCGACCCAGAACAGGGTAGCTGTAGGTGTTCACTTTCTGTAGGTAAGGAGAAAATGGTGTGGGTGCAAGGTCATACAGAACGGATGTGGAGAAGCCAGCATTTGAATGTAAGTCCCTTTGAATGCTGATGTGCACTTCTGAACTCCCGAATCCCACTGCCTCCTGCGTTTACTTTGTAAACTACCTAGAAGGCTCCATCCTCTGTGGTCTCCAACTGGCTAAGGCTGCATGTTGAACTGGTAATACTCTGGATAAGGTATATTAAGTAGACTATATTATTAAGATCAATTTCTTTTTAAAATATTTATTTGTGTGTATGTATGTGCACGCATACATGTGTGCATATATATGCACATGTGGGGGGGTGTATGGGTGTAGATGGGCACATGTACCACAAACTGGGGACCCAAGTGTTGTGCCAGGTGTTGTTGATTAGATCGGTATGATAAATAACCAGACTAGCTCAGGAATAACAATTATATTTTAATAATTATAAGGGGAAACTCACGCTACAAGAGTGGGAGGTCCGACTTCCTATCTGTCCAGCAGGTAGCCACGCCTTAACTAGATGTGATTGGTTGACAGAGTTTCCCCATCAACCAAGAGTTCAAATACCTGAGCCTACGGAGGATGGAGGACATGGCTCACTTAAACCAGCACAAGCCTCTTTTGGTTTCATGCCATATACCCACACTCACTCTTTCTCTTCCCTTCTCTCTCTCTTTGTTACCCCCCACATGTGTGTAATTCTGGGCATTATCCCCGCCTGAAATATGACCGACAAAGCTTTCCTCCCATTCTGTTGACTGTCTCTTCACTCTGTGCTCTCCTTTGTTGTGCAGAAACTTTTTAATTTCATGTGGTTGCATTTGTCAGCTCTTGGGGTTATTTCCTGGACTCTTAGAACCATTTGCAGGAAGTGCTTACCTGTGCCTCTACTGTCAAGTAGCTTCCCTATGTTTTCCAGATAGATGTTCTGGAAATACCTTTTCAAGTTACCTCAAGCATCCTTTGGTTTTCTGTCTATGACCTGGAGTTAATAGTCCCTACCAGAACATAAGGTACAATGAAGTTCATCTCTATAAAGTGCCCAGGAGAGGAACTCACACAGAGAAAACCCACACAGAGCAGCCATTGTCGCATCCTCGCGCAGAGCTGTCATTGCTGCGCCAAGTTCTTGTGAGCAGTCTTCTGTCATGCTGTACTTCCCAGGGGTGCTTAGTTCCCACCCTTCTCTTAAATGGGGAAAGATCCCATACACACACACACACACACACACACACACACACACACACACACACACACACACAAAGTCATTAAATAGATGTAAGCTGCTTTCTTTCATGAAAGATGTCTCAGAGCTTTCAAAATGCTTCTATGTGTGGAGAAAGTTCCAGATGTGGATACTGTCTGACATGTTTAACCTAATTAACCTAATTGACTTGTTTTTGAAAATACCTGATAAGACTAATGTCCATAAACTACCCTCACAAAACATCATTCATCAAGATTCAAGCAGTCAAAAATAAGTCTTTTCACCCCGAACCTCTGTTGTCCCTGCCTTTGCACCCATCAGTTGCCAGCACAGGAGTAGGCTACTTGGCAGTGGGTGGCACAGCACTTTTGTTCTTGTTGCTATTATTTTTTTTTTCAAAACACAACTTATAGTTTGTTACAAGAACTGGCCTTGAGAACATGATCCTGAGAGTATCTCGGGATCCGCTATTGTTTTTGAAGTTAGCACGCTGAGGGCCCTTAAGGAATGATTAAACCATGTGGTTTCTACACATACGGACTGGAGCTTTATGCAAGTGTAATAACCCCTGCCCCTCACTGAACTCTTTCTCCCCCTGCATTCCAGAAGCACATGGTACTTCATTAAAACATCCATGGAGTTGGGGGGGGTGTTTTCTTCCTTTTTTCTGCCTGCCACATTGCTTTGCTGTTCTTGTTGTTTGTTTTTGTTTTGTTATTTAAATTCCTCTAATCCCAATAGAACTTTTCTCTTTTGCCTTCTTTCGTCTCTGTTCAAAGACTTCACTAAGTATCTCCGACTACAGCCCCAATAGTGGAGATCTTAGCTTTGACTAGAACTAAGATGGCGGAGGCTAGTCTGCTTTGGGCTGTGGCCTTAGCTCCCAGAAAGGTTAAGACAAGAGACTGTTGCAATGACCCAGGATGGTGCACTTTTCTCCTTGCTGTGTCAAAATACCTGGTGAAAGAACTTACAGAAAGAAGCATAAGGCAGCTGGTCACACGGCACACTCAGTCAGGAGCAAAAGAGACTAAGTCAGTTGCCCCCAAGTCCTCTTCTTTTTTGTTCCATCTCTGGCCCCAATCTATGGGGTGGTGTTGCTCACATTCCAGGTAAGCCTTCCCTTTTAAGATAAGCCTCTCTGGAAACAGCCTCTCAACTGCCCCTGGTGTCTCCCGGCTGATTCCAAACCCAGTCACAATAGCAGTAGAGATTAACCTTCACGGCCAGCTAGAGCTCAGGCCCCGCCCTCTCACTGCCGGTCCTTAGGCACTTATCCAATTCCTTTGCAAGTGGGAATCGACTGCTCATGCCTTCAGATCTTCTCTCCTCTCTAAGTTCCTTTCCACCGTGGTCTTTATAAGATTCTCTCTGTTGTATAATTGTTTATTTGAAGGTCCCTAATTCTAATGCACTTATGTGTAGAGAGGAGTCTCTTCTATATAGTCAGTATAACAGTACCCATTCTCTTACAGTGTTAAGTGGGGGTATTTAATCTTTCCTGTAAGCTGGGCCCTGCTCTAAAACAATTGAATGTATCATCTTCTTTAATATCTACAACTCCCCTCTTACATACTTACTAGTATTATCTTTATTTTACTGATGAGGAATCTGAGGCTTCCAGGCAAGAAATTATCCAAGGAAGGGCAGCTGCTATTGAATTAGAGCATGAGTGAGAACCAAGACCTAAGTCCAGGATCTAAGTGGGAAGCACTAATGATGACTTCCTGCCTTCCTTCCCTTGGCTACATTCAGGTGAAACAGAAAGGGAATGGGCCTTGTTCTTGCCTTAAGAACACTCGGTTAAAATTTGATAAGCCTTGTGAAAATCCACAGCAGTAATTAACCTCCCAATGTTACCATTAGCTTTCTGATTGGCTCTGCTCAGCCCAGTTGGCAGAAACACTTTGGTGAGTAGCCACTGAGTAACAAGGGTATGTGTGCGTGTGTGCATGTGTGTGTGTGTGTGTGTGTGTATATGTGTGTGTGTGTTTTTCTCTAAAATAAGTCCAATTCTTTAGTGGCATGATAAGCAGTTCCTTGCATTGTAAAACGAAACTGACTTAAAATGTTTTTACCAAAGTATGAGCAAATATCCTCAAAATTTTGATTGTAAAATATTTCTTTTTCATAATAATGCAATCTTAAGTGTTTACAATATTAGGATTTTAAGGGCTGAACTGTTATAAACTTGCTTTTTGGTTACTTTTCAACTTACTTAGGCACAAAATAGGTGTTCAAGAAGATGTGTTAAACTTCTGATTTGTAAGAAATGTTTCTTCTAAATCCTTTCTTATTTAATTCCCAAATACCCTCTAAATGGAAGCAGGATATGTTCTGCTCATTTGGGAGATGGAAGCCCACCCTCAGCACCTCTGGTTGTCCTCCTCCTCCTCCTTCCACAGTAAGGTCCAGTTGGATGTCAGGAACGAAACGTGGTGTGCTCTGTTCATCTGTCCCGCCCATGAGGACAAACAACATCTTTGGAATCCATTATCCCAAGCCAGAACATTATTTTTAAGTGCACTTAGTCACTCTACCTAAAATGGTTCCTTTTAAAATCTAACTCATATTATAATTTTATGACTGGTTTAAAAATAGCAAATGAGAATAACGATGGGATTTATTTACTCCTTCCTGCACACCAGGCAGGAGTTAGCATGTTGTAGTTCATAAACGCCCATTTTCCCTCCAAGAAGCTGTAAACAGACACAACTTTCCTCAGTTTCTAAGTGGGAGACCAGAGTGCCCAAGGTCAAAAGGGACTGATGCACACAGTCTCCTCTCACTGTGTGAGTTCCTAGCGCCCCAATGGTTTGGTGATCAGGAGAAGCATTAGTATTTGCCTTTTGACAGCATCAAAGCCAAAATGATTGCAAATGCCAACGTTAACTTAGGTTTAGTACTTACCACTCGGAACTTGAGGGCCGATGGTGTAGTCACAGGAAAAAAACACACTGCCTGACACAAAGTCCTTTCTCTCTCTCTCTCTCTGTTTTTTTGTGTTTGTGTGTGTGTGTGTAATTTGTAAAACATGTAGCCCAAGCTGGCTTCAAACTCTAGACCTGTCTGCCTCCACTTCCCAAGTACTAGGATTACCAGTGTGCACCACCACACCCGGCAGAGAATCTGTGTACATGCCTCTGTGTGTATTGCTAAATATTATCTTTTCTCAGCCATGGTCTTGATCCTTAGAAGAATCAACACATTATCGCAGGGTTTGAATGAGATCAGGTTTCTTGTAAACTATTGGACAAAATAAATGGGACTAATTTTCCAAGACTGCTTAAAGAACAAGAGACATGTAAAAAGATAGCTTGTTTCTGGCTCAGTGGGCAAAGGAGCTTGCCGAGGGGAACTGAATAGGCCTGGATGCTTGAGCTTGATTCTGAATTGGGGGGCAACTCTGGCAGTTGGGGGGCTGCCCCTTACCTCCACATGAGTGCCACAACATCACAACATATATATGCCCACACTTACACAATAATACAACTTAATGTTTTTGTGGGGTTTTTTGTTTTGTTTTGTTTTTAGGAAGCCACTTTAGAAAACAAATTTTGTAGCTATTTAAACTGTAGAATGTAGAGTTGCCTTCAGTTGGTTTGCTGGCTATCCACCCAGATACCAAATGGACAAACATATCTGTATATTCCTCACAATGGGCCACTTGACAGCAAAAATCAATAGAGTAGATATATACTACAGCTTGAAAACATCAAGTGAGGTGGAAGACTTGAGATACAAATGCTCCGTATTGTATGAATCCATTCATATGGCATGGCAGAAAAGGTAAACCCATAGATGTAAAAACATAGGATACTATTTGGTAGGGCCTAGGAAAGAGGAAGAATGGGGAGTGACTGCTGAGAGGTATAGGAGTTCTCTTGGAGACAATTGGATTGTTCCAAAATTAGACAATGGCAATGATGGCTCGTGCCATGCCGTCACTTAGTCTATTCTGTGAACTGGGCTGAAGGCATAAGTCAGAGGTAGAGTATTTCTATATCATGCATGAGGTAATGGGCACCTGTGATAGCACGCATACACACACACACACACACGGTGTGGGGATTATACATTTTAAAGGTATGGGAATTTAATGGTATGTAAGTCTTGATGAAATGCCATTGAAAAGCAATAATAAATAAGAAGTTGTGTATGAGGGGGGAAGTTGCACCAATACTTACTTAGCCATTTATACCATACTTTACACAAGAATAAAATTTCATTAATTAGTCCATTCTTATAAAAGTTTTAGCCAAGTGACATTGTAAATTCCTAAAACACAACCCTTGGTTCTATTATGCTGAAAGACCACTGAAGAGCAGTGTGGGTGAACTTCCTTTTTTATCCTAACAGTGTGTGCCCTCGGCTGGGAACTAAAACTGTTACTACAATTCTATTTTGAGGCTAGAAAATAGGTAGGTATATTAGGTGCAGTATCTAATTTTGTGCCATTTTAATGCTAATTTGTTGTTGTTGTTGTTGAAACTGGGTCTCACTATGTCATCCTGACTGTCCTGGAGCTCACTATATAGACCAGGCTGGCCTATAACTCACAGAGATTGTCCTGCCTCTGCCTCCCCAGACTGGGATTATAGGCCTGCGCCACCATTCCTGACGCTAATGCTACATTTTAAATCGATTGCTACAGTGATCAATGTGCTAGGAATTAGTTGGACCAACTGAATCCATAGGTTAGATTCTAACTCACAAGGAGAAAGGGGACGCGTAAAGGCTGAGCAGGATCTCCCAGGAGGATGTGCTGGTTCGTTAGGAAGAAATGACCCGGTTCCTGCAATTTGATTTCATTTTTATTTCACTTTTTTATCTGCACGTGGGAGAAATGGGCTAGTGAGTTCTGGTGTACGCATAGAGTCAGAGCACAAATTTCCAAGGTTAGTTCTCTCCTCCCAACTTGTGGATCTTGGGGGTCAGTTTTTCCCATTCCTAAATTCCTTCTGATAACTCTAAAAGTAAACTGTTTTTTCCTTCATGGTTACAATAGTGAATCCCATGTCTTTTCCATACTGAAGACAGAGTTTTCTTTATGTAAACCAAACCCATCAAATCATGGTGTGCTATCATTTGGTGGTGTTTTGTCCCTCCAAGGTTTCTGCATTCAGCTCTCAGTCCTGGTGTAACAGAGTAAAAACTGAAGGACCTTTAATGGACGAGATAATAGGTAGGGCCTGGTGGAAAGCAGCCGGGCTGCTGGGGGTCTGCCCTAGAAGAGAGTTGATGGCTCTCTTGAATCCCTTGTTAATTCCCCCAAGAGTTTATTAAGAGTGAGCCCGACCCTGCATTCTGACATCCCATCTCACCATATGATGAGGTCTCTCACACTTGCTTCCTGTGATGCTAATGACAAACAAATGGGCTGCCTAACCTTAGCGTTCCAGCCTCCAAAACCAAATGAACGCTTATCTTTATACACTGCTCAACTCTAGATATTTAATACAAAAATTTTTTTACAATAAACGTTAAGTATTATTTAGTTTTAGTAAGCTTAGTGACATGGTTTTTGTTTTACATAAAGCTATTTATTTACTTTTTGAGAATTTCATATGTATGCTATATTTACATCAATCTTCTTCCTCTCCTTCCAATTCCTTCTAAGTCCCTCCTACTACTCAAATTTGTTACCCCTTATTCTTTAATTATAATTTCTAGACACACACCAGTTTATAAGGAGAATTTCCAGAGATCATTGAGTGTTCCTCATGTGTTAGGGCTGACCTCTTGAGACTGGCTAGCCTATCAGGGTCTTGTCCCTGTGGAAGACTGATTCTCTGTCTTTCAGCTGCTATCAGTTGCCTGCAGTTATTCTTGAGGGTAACGGAGATTTCTTTGTCATACATAGAAGACACTGAGCAACAGCAAACATCCCATGCTGGTGCTTTGTCTCTTACAATCTTTCCGCCCTCCCACCTCGATGTTCCCCGAGCCTTAGATGTCTGTGTTGTAGGTATATCAACTAAAGCTGGCCGCCCCACACACAGTCAGCAGCTCTCTGCATTTTGTCCATTTGTGGCTTTCTGTCATGATCTCTGTTGCTGCAAAAAAGAAGCTTCCTTAATTATGGGTAAGAGCTGCACTCATCTGTGGGCATAAGGAGAAGGGTTAGACATTCTACTGGTTGTTAAAATGGCAGTGTTAAGTTCCCGTCTAGGTCCCATGATCTCACCAGTCATGGATTACAGTGCCAGCATGAATTCCTTCTTTTTGAGAGGTCCTTAAGTCCAACTAGGTGGCTGTCGGGTTTCCCCAGGGAATAAGCGCCACTACTGCACCTTTCAAGCTATCTTGCCATTCTGGTCATTGTTGCATGTGCACTCCCCACTTCCTGGGCAATTTTTACTCCCTGTCCCATTTTCCCCATTTCCCTCTTCATAGTCCCTGTATCCTGCTGTTCCCTTCCCTAAACCTTCTCCCTCTTCCTCTCTACTCACTGTGGTCCCTTTTTATTTTCCCGGTTTCTGCAGTTACTCCAAACATGCTTACATCTAAAGATTTGGAGCTAAGATCCACGCGTGAGAAAAAAAACATGTGGCACTTGTCTTTCTGGGTCTTGGATGCCTCACCGTGTCCAGCTTTTATTCAGTATAATATTTTCTAATTCCATCCATTTACCTGTAGGTTTCATGGTTTTAGTTTTCTTTACAAGTCAAATATGCACCACATTAGGGCATTAGGTTGTTTACATTTCCTGGCATTATGAGTAAAGTAGCAATGAATTTGGCTGAGCAAGTATCTGTGGAGTAGAATGTCAAATCCTTTGGGCATATAGCAACAAAGGGTATAGCTGGGCTATATGGTAGATCAATTTTTGGCTTTTTGAGATTCATCCACACTGATTTCCATAGTGACTGGGCCAGTTTACAAGCCGAACAACAATGAACTCCTTTGTCACCACATCCTTGCTGGCATTTGTTGCTGGTTGTATAGTTGGTCTTGGCTATCCTAACTGGTGTCAGATGAAGTCTCATATGTTCTGGATATTAACTGTTAGCTGCACAGAAGGCAAAGATACTTTCCCATTCTATGGGCTTCCTCTTCACTCAGCTGGCTATTTCTTTTGCTGTACAGAACCGTTTTAGTTTTATAAGGTCCTATCTGTCAATGATCGGCTTTAGTTCCCGGACAAATGGAATCCTGTTCCAAAAATTTCAGTAAAGTGGCAGAATACAAAATCAATTTAAGAAAATCAGTAACTTTTCTATGCATCAGCAAGAAACACGCTGAAAAAGAGATTATGGAAACAATTCCATTTGCAACAACTTCAAAAATTGAACAAACCTAACCATGGAGATGAAAGATTTCTACTGAGAAAACTCCAGAAAGAGAATGGAGAGACACCAGAAGCTGGAACGGCCTCCCATGCTCCTGGATTGGCAGAATTAATACTGTGAGAATGACCATTCTACCGAAGCCAGTTACAAATTTAATGCAATCTCTATCAAATCCCCACAGACATCTGATATTTGACAAAGATGCCAAAATACACACTGGGGAAAAGATAGCATCTTCAACAAATGGTGCTGGGGGAACTGGGTGTCCACAGAGAGAGAATGAAATTAGCCCTGTGTCCGTTACCTTGCACAAAAATCAACTCTAAATTGATCAGAGACCCCAGTGTGAAACTTGAAACACTGAAACTGATTGAAGAAAAGGTAGGCAGTTGAAGGCGGAGATGATCGGACGCTTAACAGAAAAGGGAATCTCACACTAGCTCAGAACTAAGAAAACAGATAGGTGTTTATTAACGGGTAGACTTACAAGGTTAGGATGTTCTGCTCGAACGATGGACGAAGATCAGACCCAAAGCAAACCGAACAGCCAAAACGGGGCCCAGGGGCAGGCAGCGAGAGGAAGGAAGGGGCCGGACAGGCTTCCGCATCTGGGTAAATAGCCCATGAGGTCACGCCCAGTAGGCCGGTAGTTCCCGGAGCAGGCAGTGCCCTACAACATATTGTCTATTGAAAACAATGTAATTGAGTCGCAATTCTCTGCCCATGCTAGTCACTCATTTAATGTACAGAAGCATTTGGGGAATATCCACAGCTAGATGAAAATATTACGGTCTTTATTGCACACTTTGAGACTAAAACACTGTTCTCTTTAGGTGCCACGTTCCTCTTCTCATCCTAACTGCATCCCTAGCCTGAAGCAGCAGCTCCTCTGGCCTCTCACTCTACACGTATTCTTGTTCTGAGCTTTCCATATAACTGAAGTCATTGTGGCTGATAGCTGTCACTTTGCTGATAAAGTTCTACATAGTGTCTTCTAATGACAAATCAGTAGGAAAGTCCAAACTGTAAGCCCGACACAGTCAGTAAGCAGAAGGACCTGAGTTCAATCTCTAGGACCCACATAGCAAATAAAAGCCTGTTTGACAGTTGGAAAAAAGTTCACCATTTTAATAATCAAAATGTTGAGGTTGGTCCAGGGCACATCCTGGTCTTTAATTTTTTAAGCAAGTAGTTATAATTGTCAAGTATTTGGGCCCTTCAAATATGAAGCTGCTCAGAGTTTATCCTTTTGGTTTGTATATGTTTGGTGTTGATGAAAGGAAGGATTTCTCAGGTCTTAGCCACTGAAGCATACTTCTTAGTCATACAATTCTGCTTTGTTGTTATAACACGAATGAATGCACATTTATTAACTGGTAAGCAAGGTAACTGATTAAATGAAGTTATACTCAAAATGTGTTTTAGCAGGCCCTTTTATGTGTGCTCTGTTTGTTCTGTGACTGGTGATATGAAAATTGAATGGGGTATTTCAAAATTCAAGCATACTATGAAACACTTCGGGGACAGTTTAAGCCTAGCTTCACATACACACGCACACACGCGCGCGCACACACACACACACACACACACACACACACACACACACCTAGGCCTGGGTAGGGCAGAAGGTCTCCTTTCCAACAAGCTTCCAGGTCTTCCCATGAACCACAGTTTCTCACAGACTGGAATCCATGAGGCCTGGAGATTCATCTCGCTACACTGACATAAGTTACAGTCCAGCTCCTGGCCCATGCTCCGCCCTCATCTGCTCCCTTTACTGATCACTGAAATGAATCAATTGCAAGTTCAGAGACATTGAATGGCAGTGACTCTGATCTTCTAGTTCACTTGTGATGGCTACCTGATAAAGAAATAGAACATTTTATTGTGTGTTCTCTAGTGTCTTTTGTGTTGTCTGTTAGCCAATTACCTCTCAGACCTCTCTCTTTGCTATCTATCATCGGATTTAAAAAAAAAAATTTAAAGGAAATATAATTTTTCTTCCTTCCAGCTCTTTTGTAAAATTGACTTTTACTTTATCCATGATCCTAACAAGGCTTTTGTTACCCAAATGGAAGGAACCACATGCTTCCATTTCTCTTAAGCCAAGCCTGATATTTTAGAGTAACCAGTGTGCATCAACTGAATCTTCTTCCCTGTAGTTGGAGGCCGCTTGTTCATTTCCCGGCCACCCAGACTCACATAATAATCACACAGAAACCATATTATTTAAATCAATGCTTGGCCCATTAGATCTAGCTTCTTATTGACTAACTTTACACATTAATTTAACCCATCTCCATTAATCTGTGTAAGCTGTGGCTTATCGGCTAAAGTTCCGGCATCTGTCTCCTCTGGTGGCTCCATGGCTTCTCTCTGAATCTGCCTTCTTCCTCCCAGCATTCAGTTTAGTTTTCCCCACCTAGCTAAGTTCTGCCCTGCTATAGGTTCAAAACAGTCCTTTATTAACCAGTAGTATTCCAAGCATACAGAGGGGAGTCCCACATCATTTCCCAGAGAAGCTAGTCCCAGACACATAGGCATTTCAGAGAGAGTGTGGCTTGGGTTCTATACAACTCATAGTCTGTAGTTTAATTTGTATGACATTTGACTATGGAGACATCCTATTTACTTATGTGCTTATTTTTTGGGTGAGTGTAGTATGTGTATGTGTTCTTTTGTGTACACATGTGCATGTGTATGTGCACCCAGGTGTACATGCACATGTGTGTATATGTGTGTGTGTGCATGTGTATACCAGTGAAATCTAGAGGTCAATGTTATTAGATGTCCTCCATAGTTGTTCAGTACCTTATTTTTTTGAGATAGTGTCTCTCTTGAACCTGAAGCTCACCGATTCAGCTATACTGAATTACCAATGAATTCCAAGGATCCGCCAGTGTCTGCCCTCCCAGCCACAATATTTCAGTTCTCAGAACCAACCTGCCTTTATATGTGGGTGCCAGGGATCCATATTCCAAAGTCGGGCCCTTGTGTTTGGACAGCAAGCATTTTACTGATTGAGCCACCTCCCTACCACCTAAAGCCATCATTTGAATTTGAGGGTAAGTAATGAATGTCATCTGTTTTATTACAGAACTCAAAAATAGTCGCAGTAAAGACAAGCGGAAAATCAGAATGCAAATACGGAGAAAGAGGAACAGCCTGGCCGACGATGTGGCGCTGTTAAAGAGCAGCTTGGCAACAAAGGTGTCCTCTGGGTATATCACCAAGACAAATGGCACCAAGGACAGGAAGAACCACAAAAGAACCAAACGCTTTCTGTCCTATCCACGGTTTGTAGAAGTGATGGTGGTAGCTGACCACAGAATGGTTTTATACCATGGATCAAACCTTCAACATTATATTTTAACCCTAATGTCAATTGTAAGTATACCACATGAAAGGCGACTCATGAGTTGACCCAATGTGCTGCTGGGGGACAGTTTTCTTTTCCGTTCTGCTTCTAGCATCAATCAGGGCTGGCATTTCTGCCGTTTAGGCAAACGGCCAAAGATAGTATGTGGTTGTTCACTAGTTGCCTTTTTACAATAAAGGTGGCAGCTATCAGTAGTGCTTGTTAATTCTCTGCTAGATAGTGCACATACTACTTGGAAAGCATTGTTTCTAACCCTTCTGGCGATGGGCTTAGGTTGAACTAAGAACACGGACTCTCCAAGGAGTTATGTCGCTTGCCCATAGCAGGCACAGCTAGCCAATGGCGTAGATGCTATGTGTGACCTTCCACTTGTTCATTCTGGAACCTCATGTTCTTTGTCTAACTTAAGAGCTTCGCACAGCCTGGCAGGACTGTGTGATGCTGGCTTGGAGTCCCAGTCACCCCCAATGCTTTTTCAGAATGCATCTGTCCAGTCTTGCATCTTACTGAAGGTTATAAGCAAGTAGACTAAGGGTGAAGCCTAAAAATTTCTTTTTCTGCTCTTGTATCATATTGGAAACACAATGAATCTGCATGATTGGAAAGTCAAGTAAGACCTAACATAAGGACCTGGGTTTAACCACAGGTGTGGTGGTGTGCACTTGTAATCCCAGCATGGGGAGGCAGAGAAAGGTGGACTGCCCCCTTGACAGGCTTCCAGCCAGTGAGATCCTTTGTCAAAAAAGCAAGGTAGACAGTTTCTGAGAAAAAAAATCACTCGACACACACATGCACAATTGTGCACTCAAATACACACATACACACACAGATGCACATTTATACACACATGCTTCAGAAAAGATCTTGTACCTATGCTAAACACATATAGATTTTCTTCTTATCATTCCCTAATCAATATGACATAACAGCTATATACATTGTATTAGCTATTATAAGTAACCTAGAGATGCCCGAAAGACCGTGGAAGGTTGTACATGGGCTTCTTGTAGAGGACATGCTGTTTTACAGAGGCAGTGTGAGTGTTTTCATGGTTTGCTCTCCTCAGCAATTCTGGAGCCAGGCTCTCAGAGATACAGAGAGATTACTTCCCAACTTTCATTCAAGCAGAAAGGGAACATTCTCATATATTCCCTTATACCTCGGTATTTTTTTTTTGTAATTAATCTTACACGGTAGTGCATGGATTAATCCTTCTTTACCTGAACAACAACCTGCTTTGAATAAATTCCCAGGTGCATTGTGAAAAACCACCATGCTTGGAATGTTGCTTTAGGGCCTAAGGCTTAGCTGTCTCTTCCCTCCCCATGGCCTGTCCTGCTTGTTGCTTCTTCCCTTACTGCTGTGAGCCCTCCCCACATATTACCCAGCCCAGCTCCCCCTCAACCTGCTTATCCTCATTTCTGTCCCCATGTGTTCCATATACCCCCGGCCCTCTCATGCCCAGGGGATAGAAGGAAAACCTGAGCAGACCTCGCAAAGCTCAGCTCCATATCCATCCCATTATTTCAGGTCTATCAGAGACTTTTGACTAGTAGTGGCTCTTGGGTCAGACGGCATAGGCTGTAACTTCTGGTTCTGCTGCTTGCCACTGGATAGTCTTTAGACAAGTTACTTAATCTCTCTGAGCCTCCATGACATCTCTGTTTCAAAGGAACAGTCATGGTACCTTGCCCAGAGTTTGCTGTGGGAAATAAATGCAAATCCATTTTTTTTTTTGCCAGAATCTAGTCTATGGTAAGTGACAGTGAACGTAGCTGACATAATAAATTATGATAACAAAACAATGCAGAAACCAGGTTACACTGATATCGAACATATAAATGGACAATGAGCATGAGGAACACGTGTCAGCATTTATGTGGGAAACCAAATGACAGGCAAGTGCCTGATGGAAAATTAATATGCAATGCTTTGAGACAAATAACTGTTAAGTCATACCATAATTCAGCTTCAAGGGGAAATACCTCAGAACTTAAATTTGCTAGAGTTCATTTTTATCTAAAACTGCCATCTATGAATTTGACAGAGACTGTAAGTCAGTGTGTGTACAGTGAACATTCAGACCGGAAAACACATGTGTTGCATGAAACGTCTAAAGGGCTGGAGCACAACCTAAGAAGTGAATTGCTTGTTGCTTACACAGAGTCCACCATTAACTTTGAAAAATTTATCTCGGTTGCAGGTAGCTTCTATCTATAAAGACTCAAGTATTGGAAATTTAATTAATATTGTTATTGTGAACTTAGTTGTGATTCATAATGAACAGGTAATAAAGTTTATTTTTCTCTCTTTTTCTATCTGTATCCGAAATGGCATATCTAATTGGTGTTGTTGCATAGACCAAGAGCATTTCTTTTCTGTGTTTAGGAAGGACCTTCCATAAACTTCAATGCCCAGACAACATTAAAAAACTTTTGCCAGTGGCAGCATTCCAAGAACCACTTCGGTGGGATACAGCACGACACTGCTGTTCTGGTCACAAGGTAAATGGATCGCTCATCCCTCGTACCTCCTGGTGTCAGGCCCCAGTTGATGGGAAGGGTCCTGCATTGCTGGCAGCCAGTCCTACTAGGGACGTTCTCGGCTTGGTCACTATGGACAATGCGAAGGGTCCTGCATTGCTGGTAGCGAGTCCTACTAGGGAGGTTCTCGGCTTAGTCACTATGGATGAGTTAGAGCAGATAATTCTTTGTTGAACAGGCTGCCCTGAGCATGGCAGTACTTTTAGCAGCATCCCTAACCTCTGTCCTCTACACGTCAGTGGAACTCTCTCTTCTCAGTTATGACAACTGGCGGGGTCACCTGAGGATGAGGGAAGGTACCATTCTAGCTGAGAATCTCTAATATACACTCCAGAAGAGTCTGTAAAGCAGGCCTGAAAGCAAATGTCCTTCTACAGCAAGGGAAGCTGCTAACCGCATCCAGCCGGTGGCTGCCTTGTAGGACCCTAAGTCCAGTGTTGCTGACTTATGTGATTGGTTTTGTTGCTGTTGTTGTTGTTTTGTTTCATTTTGTTTGCGAGAAGTCAGAAAGAAGAAAGTTTTTTAAATGAGAAATTTCCCCATTTTTATATAAGTTTCTCTTGAAGAATGTTGTTTAAATGTACAAAGCAGGAAGGAGATGCTGGTTTACTGGTTTCTGTCATCGTGGACTATCTCTGAAGTAGTTAAAAACACTCATTGCCCTACAAGCCCTTGCTAGAAATTGAATCCAGGGCTTTGCCTGGGCCTTGAGCATGAATTTTACACCTAAGCCATAACTGCCAACCCACCACTCCTCTTAAATAAACTCAAAAAGCAGTGAGCACTTCACAGTGGGTGTTGAGGGAAGTGTTTCCAGGGTGGGGTACGTCTAACCATTCTGTGGCTATGGAGACAACAGTAGACTTCTCCACGTAACCTTTAACCCTTAAATCCATGCTTCACCATGTTTGCGGGTTGCAGAACCCCGGCCTTGCCAGTTTGCATTTTGTTATTCCCTTCCCTAAAATGAACTAGATGTCTGCGGGTTTTCTTGTGTTGACTTTTGCGATGGTGTTGTCACAGCCTAAGTCTGCTTTTCTTTTAGGCAGGATATCTGTAGAGCTCAAGACAAATGTG
The DNA here is from genome assembly GCA_004026605.1 of Ondatra zibethicus. Lineage (NCBI taxonomy): Eukaryota > Metazoa > Chordata > Mammalia > Rodentia > Cricetidae > Ondatra > Ondatra zibethicus. The sequence continues at coordinate 80,373 of PVIU01000229.1, forward strand.
ACACCTTAGGTGAGTCCTTGTACATGTCCCCATGGCTAGAATGGTTTTTCGATGTTTCTCGTCCAAGTCACAATTGCCTTTGAAAGTAAATCCATGTTGGTTTCTCCCCTTCCCTCCTAATAGGTCTTGCTGAACTGGGAACCATTTGTGACCCTTACAGAAGTTGTTCCATTAGTGAAGACAGTGGGCTGAGCACAGCTTTTACAATCGCCCACGAGCTGGGCCATGTGTAAGTCATCCTCGTCATAGTCTCCTAAAACTTTGTTCCTAAGCCGGGTGCTGGTGGCGCACGCCTTTAATCCCAGCACTCGGGAGGCAGAGGCAGGCGGATCTCTGTGAGTTCGAGACCAGCCTGGTCTACAAGAGCTAGTTGTAGGACAGCTAGGATTATGACATAGAGAAACTCTGTCTCAGAAACAAAAAAACTTAGTTTCTTTTTACCAGTGTCTGTCTTCTTAACTTTAGTGGAGTCAAGACTTCAGAGTAGATCTGACAGGACCAAAGGAGCTGAGCCTTGGTGAGAAACTGAGTAAAGGCGACCCACCCTCTTGAACCCTAGTTCTGTGTGTCTTTGGTTGAGCTGTTTATGCTTGATGTCCAAAGTCTAATAATTCTCCTCTTCCCACTAGGGACTCAGAGAAAGAGGTGTTTTGATTCCTTCTAGCATATCAAAGAATGAATTTGCTTGGAGAACTTTCTTAACTCACATCTATGTCTGAAAGGTTGCCTCGACATTGCTCTGGTCCACAGATATTAACTAAGCCAGATCCTTCCCAACTCACAGCTCTAACTCAACCAGTTAGTATCTAAAGCAGCAATGTCCTCCTTGAGAGAAGAGGAACAAAGCTGCAGAGAAAGATTCAGTTTCCAGAAGGTGGCCATTATAAGACAGATAACTCCCCTGTTTGTTTTCCTGAGAGACAGGGCAAATCAGTGTAAATCTACCAGAAATTATTCTGATCTGGGGCCGCACTAGTATACTTCTAAAATAATTAAAGTGCACATCATTTGTATGCACACACCCAGAAGTTTGACTCAGTAAGAGACTTTCACCCTTTGCTGTTTTCTCCCAAGGCAACTTTGTCAGAGATCTAATGTTTAGAATGGAATCCAGGCTTTTGGTGTAGGCAGGCCAGACTGGCTTAGTCAGCAACTCCTTGGTCCTTCTGATTCCTGAGCCATAGTCATGAAATGCAGAGAATCCTCAAGATGATTTCTATTTCTAGTTCCCCATCTGAGTGACACTGTGACCTGAATTATCAGGCGATGAAAGCTCTGTGTGCCTTAGTTGCTCTTCTACAAAGTGTGGGGAATAGTACACTCATTGTTGGGTGTCTGTGAGAGGCTGGTTCCTGGACTTGGATACTCCACAGACACTCAACCCCCTTTTATGAAGAGGCATTGAATTTTCATGTCACCTGTGCTAATTTGCTATATACATTAAATAAAATTTAGATGACTCATAATACCTAATATAACATAAATAGCCATTATATTATATTATACTATATTGACTGGGGGAGGAGGAAATCCAAGCATTTTTCTATACAGACACAAGTTTGTTTTCCATTCACAATTGATGGTTCCTGAAGATGCTTGACCCTCGGATGCTGTGAGTCAAATGTACTGTTCACTGCATCAAATAAGTTGAGAAAGAGAGCATCTAAAACACAGAATCCACATCCTAGTATATTATGGATGTGAACAGTCTCAGTTATCATTGGTCAGCAAGTATTCCAAAATAGGTATTATAGCCCCAGCAGGAAGCAAATGTGCTTATTTAAATGAAAATAAGTTTCTGTTCATTTGTATGATGAAATAAGTAAACTTGATTTGACCTAGTTCTGGTGAGTTGGGGGAAAAGGGCAGCTCCTGTCTACCACAGAGAAAGAAGCAAGGTAGGGTTTGAATGCTCGCCTCGCCTGAGGTGTGCTTGAACCAGAGTTCTGTTGATGCCATAGCTGGCACCTGTAAGCCAAAGCCTATCCTCTTTGAAGAAACGGGCTCTTCAGTATTAAAACCTTTAAGTAAATTCATCCAATACAGATCACATTTTCCCATCTCTACTGGCAAACTGAAGGGCCCACATTTTTTAAAGAAAAAAGAAGCAGAACACCAAAGATGCACAGGCTTTAGTCCAGATTTTTCTTTTATAAGAAACAGCTCTACACCCCTCTATCTCCCTCACATTTCCCAAGTTCAGCATGAACTAGGGAAGGGAATTCCTCTCTTGGTGCTAAATTAACCACATGTTCAGTTTTCTGATTGACAGCAGTCTTTCCCAGAGAGAAAAGATGACCCTCTGACCTTGTCACCTGGTAGATAATTGCCTGGGCTGAGAGGCCACGTGGGTCACGGAGGGGGTGTGCACTGAGGAAATGCTATCATTTTCTCCCCACTTCCTCTGGTGAAGCCAAGAATGGAAAGTATGTGTGAAGGCTGTCGCCACCCGCCTCAGCCCAAGAGGACACTGGCATTGCTCCACGGCCTCCCCTCAGGCAAAAACAAGAAAGGGTTTGGAATCTTTTTATGCTTGGCTTTTCAGGAAACCAGTTCCTGTCAGTTGGCATTGGCGTGTGAATCCCTTTGCCATCTCTACCTTCAGCTGGCTGGACTTGTATGCCTGCGGTCTCTACATCACTTCCTATGAGTTCATGCACACACTTTACATACCTTCAGAATGGTACTTTACTTGATAAACATAGGTGTGTCACTCGTCACTCTGGCCCAGAAATGGAAGATGCAAGACCCACAAGGATCTTCTTCTTACAAAGCTCTTGGCTTTCATTTTGGACACTGATTTTTTTTTATGTTGACATTAGTTTAGCATCCTGCTAAAATCTTGACTCTATGGATTGCCCTTTAACTGTCGATTAGGATTTCCAACTCCTGTATTCTAGCACCAACTACAGCACATTCAGAGCCTCTGCAATTCCAGAAAGCATGCTTACACCCGACAAATGGCCATGCATTCACTAAAGGTACTTTACATTAAATTGGATAAAAATCCCCTCGTGTTCTATGCTCCATCTTGAATTGTCTTACAATTTATTCTGCTCACCTGGATTCAGACTCTTTTCCATAGCACAATAGACGGTTATAGTTTTCACCTAATGAGCTATTAAGCAACAATGCCTGCATGAACCACTGGTGCGCACTGTCATTCTCACCGTTCTTTCATTGACTTTAGGTTTAATATGCCTCATGATGACAGCAATAAATGTAAAGAAGAAGGTATTAAGAGCCCCCAGCATGTCATGGCGCCAACATTGAACTTTTACACCAACCCTTGGATGTGGTCAAAGTGCAGTCGAAAATACATCACCGAGTTCTTGGAGTAAGACTTAAACTTTCTTTTTGTAGTGGCCCCTAGTGTAGCAGTTCTCAACCTGTGGGTCACAACCCCTTTGGGGGTTGAACAACCCTCTCACAGGTGTCGCATATCTGATATCCCACATATCGGATGTTTTCATTACGATTCATAACAGTAGAAAAATTACAGTTATGAAGTAGCAATGAAATGATTTTATGGTTGGGGTCACCACAACATGAGGAACTGAACTAAAGGGTGGCAGCCGTAGGAAGGTTGAAAACCACTGATCTAGTGTCTGGTCTACACAAAGTAAACCACGAAGGGAAAGACAGCACAGAGTTGAGCATTCTTCTGCGGTCATTGACTTTGATAACATTCCTTGGAAGAGGAAAACAAATTACCCTGTTCGTTCATAGTCTTGCCAGTTTTGAGGAGATTACAAACTGACTGGAGCAAAGAGTTGGGTTCTTAAAGGGAATATGCAAATATTTCTGCATTTGTGTAATGCTTTGAAATTTATTCAGGTCTTTAGAGAGGGCTGTGATGATGAAGGGCTCAAATATTTATGTACTGATAGCCTAGTAATCTTGGCTTGGAAGTAATGGGGTAGTATGAGGTTGCCAGAAGAGAAGAGAGTATGTGGTAGAAATAGGGCATAGTCTTTCTCTCTCTCTCTCTCTCTCTCTCTCTCTCTCTTTCTCTCTCTCTCTGTCTCCTCTCTTTATGTCCTTTACCTTTTTAAACCGTCCTCAAAGATCCAATTACATTATACAAGGGCCATATGTCACAGACTGGTGCTCTCCTTTCCCAAACGTGCAGAAGATTAAGCAATTGCCTCAAGTCACTGGTTTGTATTTCTGCAACCTGAGGCAGGGAGGGGGGCTTTGTTCATCAGCACTCACCTGGTGTAAATTTTTCAGAGGAAATGATGTTTGCAGAAACCGGGATGAACTAGAGGGCTGGTGTCTTTCTAAGCAGGTAGTCTGAGATGCTTTCTTGCTCTGAGTCCTTGAACACTTCCTCATCAGTTCAGCAAACACAAGAATACCTCTTGCTACAGACTGGGCCCTGTACAGAGACAAACAGACACTAGCTGTGGCCCTAAGGTACTTACAGCCTTTTGGGAAGGACGGTAAACAAACAAGCAGATAATGGTCCCTGTGGACAAGTGCTCCCTCAGATACTATACTTCCTCCTGGCTATGCCGTATGTGGAGAATCTACAGAGTATGTGTCAAAAATACACCTTTAGCATCTAGATTTACCTTGATTTGTCTTTGGATGTAAAGAATAGACCAAAGCCAAAAAGAACAGTTCTTGCTGCCATTAAGTGTGTGTGTGTGTGTGTGTGTATGTGTGTGTGTGTGTGTGTGTGTGTGTGTGTGTGTGTGTGGCCTTCGCCCCATCTGCAGCCTGCAGGAACCTGGCTTACCATCTGTGTTTCTGCTTCCCATAGCACTGGGTATGGCGAGTGTTTGTTGAATGAACCTGAATCCAGAACCTACCCTTTGCCCTCCCAACTCCCAGGCCTCCTCTACAACGTGGATAAACAATGTGAATTGATTTTTGGGCCGGGTTCTCAGGTGTGCCCATACATGGTAAGTGTTCGGGGTAGTTTTCTGCCCTCCTCTGGACTTGTTCATGGTCACATTTTCCCACTGGAGTCTCACTCTAAATCAGTTACCCAAGCAAAGGTTCAGAATGACCTTGCTAACAGTGGCAGTGCCTGAGATGTGGTTATGTGGCAGTGGTGGGCTCAGCATCGCCACATTCAGCCTGGGTTTTTTCATGGCACTCTCACAATAGTCCAAAGGGGAAATGCCATTGTCACCTGGAGAAAGTCAGAAAGTAAGCCCAAGATTGTGGAGGCCCTTTCATGCCCTTCAGCTTGTAAAAGCGACCTGAATTATAAGGACTCTTCCAGATCCAGTACAAGGAATTCACGAGCCAACCCTGGCTCCCTGACTTAGCTTGTCATGCTTGTGTTCTGTGACCAACTGGGTCTTCTGTTCATCTAGGGGGCTGGCTTGCTGGCTTGGTGACTGGGTGGTATTTTAATGTATGAGGATTTAATGTATCAAGGTTCTGTGTGGGTAAGTGGACTTATGCTTTCGTGGGATGCCTCAGGTTGTGTCTTTGGGAAATGTATGTTTGTTTTGCTCAAGAGGGATACTCTGGCAATGGTTGGTGATTTGAGAAATATAAGGAGTCCCCATAAATGATTTAAAAGTTCAAATAACTCCATCCAAAATAATGTCCCCTTCTCTGTAACTCATAAAAAAAGTTGAGCCATTGATTATAGACATGGTAGTGTCTATAATCCTAGCACTCAGTAGTCTGAGGCAGGATGATAGAGAGGCAGCCTGAGTCTAGCACAAACCAAATAGTTCTGTCTCAAAACATCACTGGGTGGGGGAAGGTTAATGGGAGAAAGATCAAGCATGTTTTAGTGCCTTCTTTCAATAAACTATTACACAGCCATGATAATGCTAGATTCTTGGGAATATACTCCATAACAAACAGTTTGATAGCGTAAGTCTTCAACATCAAAAGGAAAGTACCCAAAACCAGGTGGTTAGAGGCTTTTTTGCTGTTTTTAAAAATGAAAAACGAATTTTTTTCTTCTGTAAGTATGGTTTGTTTTAATAATTGGGTTAAAATTAAAATTTAGAATCATCTTTTAAAAGTATACCTTGAGGGATTGGAGGTTTGGCTCAGTTGATAGAGCACTTCCCTTGAGAGCAGGAAGACTTTAGTTTGGTCCCCAGAACCCATGTGGGATGCTGTGTGGTAGCCTTTGCTTGCAATCCCAGTGCTGGGGAGGCAGAGACAGGAAAAGCCGGTATCTTGCTGGCCAGCCAGTTTCGCCTAACTGGTAAGCTCCATGCCAATTAGAAAGCCTGTCTCTCAAGAATGTAGATGGTGTTACCAAAGATGACATTGGGGCTGTCCGCTGGCTTACATACACACACATTTGCAATCACGCCTGAATATACACCAACACACACATTTACACATGCACACACACATTGAAAAGTATACCTTGAAATACTTCCATACATACAAACATGGGGATAAGTCATAAAAGCGGAACTCGGTAGAGAGAAGAAGGAAGTTGCAAGGTGTGTTGTGTGTTCTAGTCGATAGGAAGCTTAAAAGTTGTGTATCCCTAGTGGATTTTTTTAAGCATCTGTACTGAAGCATCTGTATCCTGAAGACATGAGCATTGCTAAAGATGGGGTCACTTCTGGGGTAAAAAGAGCAGGAGAGAGACACAGAATGCATACGCAAGGCATTAGTTTGCTTATGAATTGATCTTTTCCTTAGTTTGGTAATGATGAGATCTTAACAGTTCATTATATATTTTTGGAATATATATTTTATTTTTTTCTTTATTTCTTCCCACAATGTCGAGATTTTATGGCTCATTACATGATCCTGATATTATACACACAATGCACATGTACATGCAAATGCTCATGCACAGACACGGGCACACAAGCATGCACAAAAACATACTAATTTTGGAACTAAGACAAAGCAAAATTCAAATCACATCCATTTTCAGAATTCTGGTGTAGTTCTGAGAATGATCCCTCGTCTCACTTTCTTCATCATTAACATAGGGGTGGTCCAGACAAAGGACCCTGTGATGTCATGCATGTCTCAGAGTCTCCTTCAGGAAGTCTCCCTTTTACGGAACAGTGTCTCCCACTGGAATGGAAATGAGTCTCAGGTGGCTGCACTTTGGAATACTTTAGAATGATGAAAAAAAAAACATACCAAGAAAAAAACATCCCTTTGCAAACCAACTTTTACCCCTGGCAAAGTGTGAGTGGAAAGGGACTCTTGCCCTATGTGCTCACACTGTGTCGTGTCTTCCCCTGAATGGAACAGATGCAATGCCGACGACTCTGGTGCAATAATGTGGATGGAGCACACAAAGGCTGCAGGACTCAGCACACACCCTGGGCTGATGGAACCGAGTGTGAGACTGGAAAGGCAAGTTACGCGGTGTGGTGCCTGTCCTCTGAGGACAGACCCACTCCTCACTTGGGTGGATTCAGCATGGTGTGCATCATATAATATATTACAGTGTGGTTCAGCGGTCATATTCTTTTCAGGATGAAAGCATGGCTTGCCACTGAGATCTCTGAAACTTAATTTTAATAGATAAACCATTTAGGGTGTGGTAAAATCTTTTTCTCTTCTGAGAGTAGCATTGGAAAGTAATTATGAGCAAGCATATTAGAATCAAAGAAATGCCCAAACACTGCAAGCCTAACACCTTCATTATTGTTTTACCAGGTCTCTTACCAAGTATGCAGTTTTCTTTTATACAGTGTCATGATGTTACCTTGAACGTATCTAAATCCAGATTCTCATGAACTGATTTTGGTTTTAATGATTCTCACCATTTTGTTAATAACTAAACAAAGCCCACTGTTTGTGCAGCCCAGTGATAACAGAGTCCCACGCTGTTGGAGTATGATTAATCTAACCTTCTGTACCTGCTGTGCACCTCTGAACAGTGGCAGTGGGCTACTCACATTGTTTTCATCATCACCCAATCATTTACTGAAGGGAATTTTAGGTCTAGGTCCACATGACTTGTGTCACTCACCAGGGCTGCAATCCATGGGCACTATTTCCAAAACTCTTGTCATCCTTGTCATTTCTTGCCATTTTTCCCTCTCTCTTCCCATTTTTTTTTACTTTGCTTCCTTGGAACAGTTTTGAACATCTGACTTCTTCTGCCTCTACTTCACCTTGTAAATTTAATCATATGCAGTATGTTTCCTTGGAAGAAATCACTAACAAATTGATTTCCAGAATTTTATTCTCCCTTACATGATTTTATACTAAGGGAGCTTATTTAAAACAGACACACACACACACACAAGTTTTTTCTCCTGAGATCAGTCAAGTCATTTGGGGAAGAACTGCCCCAAACACTTCCAAGGTGGACCCTCCCTACCACAGTTCTTCCGCTTGCTTCTGAGAGACAGTGGGTTGCTTGATGGACCCTGAGCGACTTCATTTTCCAGTGGTCAAACATGAGGGCTCCATTTTCATCACTGTATCTCAGTGATGAAAGGAAACAGAGGATGTGGAAATTATTTGGTTAAGTTATATTTTTGAAGATGATTTTGTATAAAGTTGATGACAAAGTCAGCTCAACCCTCCACTTCCCCTGGGCCGATCCAAAAAGGTAATTCAAAGTGTAGCTTTCCCTGGTCATCGCCTAGAAAGAAACAATAGTCTGAGTGGCTTCTGGAACTTCCATTATCTTAAAAGGAAAGCATGTCTCTTTGTTCAAAGATTGAAGTTTGGGTTTTTTTGGGTTTTTTTTCTGGAGCATTAAACTTAGTGTGTTGGGGGAGGGGAGAGGTGGCTTAGTGGTTGAGAGCACTGACTGCTCTTCCCGAGGACCCAGGTTCAATTTCTAGCACCCATATGGTGGCTCACAATTGTCTATAACTCGTATGCATGTGGTATACAGACATATGCAGACAAAAAAGTCAGTACACACATTAAAAACGAAACAAACCTTAGCGAGCGAGTAGGTGTATGCCCCAGGTGTTCGTGGGAATGTACTTCTCAGGCTCCACAGCAGCCATTAGAAACTGAACGTGGCACTCATTCGTACACAACCAAGATGTCATTTTTGAGTCCTTCTAAACACAGTCACTGCTGCCAGTTTGCTAGCTGGTAGCTAACAATACGCGTGACTCCTACTTGATACCTTGCTTAGTTGATTAGGGTAGAGCCAGCTAATTAGGTAGAGCCACCATATTCTATGGTGTGGTAGTGCACACCTTAAGACTAGAACCCGAGAGGCAGAGGCAAATGGACTTCTGTGAATTCAAGGGCAGCCTGATCTACATAGAAAGTTCCAGGCAAGTAAGGACTATATAGTGAGACGCTGTCTTCAAAACACAGAAGGAAAAATCACTTCCGGGTGAGAGAAATGACTCAGTGGTACAGAGCACATGTTGTTCCCGCAGAGGACCCGAGTCAGGTTCGCAGCACCCATTATACCTCCCTCAGATGCTGTGAGAAGATGATTACAGAGGAGGCCAGGATAGCCCAAGACCTTACTCTTCCATTCCCCACCAAAGCCTTCTCTCCTAGGAGGGATGAATCATCCCTCTGCGTCCTTTACCTGTCTCTTGCTTGCCTCTGCAAACCACCCCTGGCCTTCTCCATCCTCTGCCTCTTACTCCTGCTTCCCACAGAGACATCACGCCAGCCCAGCGCCACTGCTCCGCTTCGGAGATCTAAGAGAGCCAGCCGCAGGGATCGCCCTCCCGTGGCTGTGCTGCTGCCCTTCTTTCTGTCTCCTGACCAGTTGCTTGGGCTTTAGGTCACACACAAACAATAGCAGAGAGTTGAAATAAGTCCTTCCACTCCCTGTCTTGCTGGGGAGTTTTATTGTGTTTTATTATTATCACCATTTTAAACATCAGGGCTCTCCTGATGTAGAGAGTCAGTACAAAAAATATAATAAAGCTTAGGACTCTGTAATCTGTCTCTTTTGCTTTACTCTAATCCTACGTGTTTTCTTGGGAGTGGGTTTATAAGAATTAAGCAGCTAATTCCTCCTCCCAGTTTAACTGAAATTGGGGTTTTCAAATCAAGGGTAATAATAAAACCTTCGATTTTAGAAAGACTGTAGAGTCTCAAAGCCTTGCTAATAGAGATTCACTCTGCAAATTCTATACTTCATTTTGGTCCCTGTCTGCGGTCCATGCCCCATTTCCGCTCCTCATTTTTCCAAGCGCACAGACTAATTGAGCTGTTTAAAGCTGGCCATTAGAGCTACCCATTTAGTATGGAGGCAGCCACACTCACTGGCCTGTGTTTTTTAGAGCAAGCGGTAAATGCAAACACCGCCTAAAATCAATGAGCACAATATTAAAATTCCTGCAGTATCCATTATTCATAGAAGTAGCACATTTGCAGTGCTTCAAACCAGCGCATGGGGGGAAACTTAAAAATGTGATGTATTTCTGCGGACAGCTGGTCCTATGATGACTTGCAGCTCCGAGCTCTCCCTCACTGTTCTCCTTAATAAACACAGCACTGCAAGTTTGGATTCTGTGTTCCCAAAGAAATGGAGGCCCCTGCAACGGATGGATCCTGGGGAAGCTGGAGTCACTTTGGAACCTGCTCAAGAACATGTGGAGGAGGCATCAAAACAGCCATCAGAGAATGTAACAGACCAGAGTGAGTCTATGTCTATGTCTATGGCTGCCATCAGTGATGGAGCAGGGTGGATGAGTACTTGGAAGGAACTCTTCAGTTGGGGGCTGAGGAAGAGCGAGTGGGTGGACTTCCAGGGCTGCGAGACCCCGGGTATCCTGAGCACCTTCATTGCACAGTGTTCTTTCTCTTTCAAGATCTGCTGCTATTCATTAAATTTGTCTGCCAAACAATTGGTACTTTTGCATCAGCCGCTCTTAATGATCAAGCAGCTCTCATTGCACCCTAGAATTTGGGATGGCATGCTCCGAGTGAGCAAATAGATTGCATAAGAAATGAGGACCACCACAAGTACAAGTTGGTGCATCAAACACTAACTGGTGCAGGAAGAGGTGCCATCAGGCCCATGGGTCCTAACTCTTGTTATTTTGCTTGCATTTGGCCCTGAGATGCCTGATGGCAGAAATAAGAACCTCTAAAATCTGTGCAGTCTTCAAAATAGGAAGGAGAAGCAAATGGCCTACTTAAGAAGGCAGACACATTTCCCTCCTTAGCGATTCTGTTCTGTTTTTAAATTAAGAAATAGGTTAAATTTCAAGATAATGAATTTGTCAATTTGGAAAAAGGATTGTGAGCTAGATATTTCCCACTAGGGCTCTTACCATAACAACTGTGTATAAAATCTTACTTTAAAAAATCAGGACATATCTGTTTCATTTTCTAAAAAAATAAACTCTAAACTTTTTTGTCAATACAGATAAAACAAAAATGTTTATTATTTTTTACATATTGATTCCTTGGGGCATGTCCATGCTCATGCATATGTGTGCCACAGTGCACATGTGGAGGTCAGACCTGCGGGAGTCTGTTCTTTTCTTCATCTGGGTCAAATTCAGGTTGTCGGACTCGGTGGCAAGAACCTTTACCCAGCAAGTCAAGTAATTATCGCCCCGTCCCCATTCCCCAGTTTTTGGAAGCATGGATTAGATGAACCATTTTCAAAATGTTGAGAACTGGTTACTATGGAAGAGCCATTAACTAATGATACAATTTAAACATCAGTCCCCTAGTGTGCCCCATTAGAAAAGATCATTGAAGGTAGATTAATAAAACTCCCTCTTTTCTTATCTAACTCTTGAGTAGGAATTCTCCCCATTGAGATCTCAGCCTCTTCTGGTAGCCTGGAAGCATAGGAACCAGCCTACCTTCATTATTTCAGGAAAGAATTTTTGGACTAACCCAAATCTGATTGCACTAATTAATGCAAATAAACAAAGGAGCTGATGTATCTCTTCCAGCCAATTTATAGACAAAAACTCAGGTGTCTTTAAGAGTAGAATGCATCTGTGATGGTATTGGCACAAACTCCTTTGTAACCTTGAGGATGTATGCTCCCAAATTTAATCAGCTGGGTCGTGTAACATGTACTTGAAGGAATGACCTAAACTGGCTGTACAGAGTGATAATTCATCTCCCAACTTCCTGAAGTCCTTTGTATTCCTATTTGGCACAAAGTATCCTTAAAAAATCTTTTTTAGTAGGGAGAAGCGGCTAACAGTATTTCCAAAGTTGAATTTCCAATAGGTTCAAAATTTGCCTACATGGAAAAATTAGTCATACCCAAACAAATGTTTTAATTGTGAGATTAATTTTTTCATTCTGAAAGGTTTATGGCTATAGATTTCCATATTACACAATACACACAAATGAGATAGAAACCACATTGTCTAGGAGACATGTAGTTCAAAAGGGTACATTTACATTCATTAAAGTCATATGCAGAGTTAAGGAGGAAATTATTATCTGCCTTTACACACAAAACAAACAAACAAACAAACAAAACAAAGTCACAGACTGGGTTTGATATGCAGAGTTCTGGGATTAAAGACATGTGTCACTGTACCCAGCTATATGCTCTCATTTTAAAGAAAGGGGTAACTGGAGCTCAGGACACAGTAAAGAGAACAATACTGAAAGCCAGAACCAACCATACCACCTACAGCCTTCCCAACCGCATTATGGCCATGACTGGTGTGTTTCCAAGCACCTAAAACCTCTGTTTGAAGAACAAAACAAAATCCGGTTCTTATACTTAGGATTATTCTGAAAACAATCATTGAAACAGAAAAATTGTGAACTTCCTCTTGGAGCTCCATGGAGTTCAGAGACAGCTCTGTCTTCTGAGCTGTTTGAGTGTTTGTGGCTGAGTTCTGAGGCCCTCCCTATTTCTGTGATGAATTTGGGCAGCTACTGATAGCTGGGAAGGGGGAGGGTGTTGTGTAATTTATACTCTGGGCAACATCTGGAAAAGACACGTGCAGGGTTTCACGCTGAGAATGAACTTGCACCATGGTGCGTCGCCAGAGTGTACCCCACTTGAGCAACAGTGTAAGGAAATCAGTGTGCTTCCTCCTCCTATGACACGGGCCGAAGTGTGGACATATGCACACTAGTTTATTTTATAAACCAAATCAAAAGACTAGTTGTTGGAAAGAATATGGGGAGGACAAAATGAGAGGTGTGGAAGGGAGTGTGTTCCTGTGGTCTCCTGTGAGGAGGTCAAAGGGTAAAGGACAGACAGAAGACAATCTAGTAGCAGTACCACCTTTCCTTACAAAATTATTAAAGTTGAAAGGCTGCAATCATTTGGGAAAAGGGGGACAAAAACCAGCTTCATATATTCAGACTTTCTGTTTGATACTTGACATATTTTCCTCAAAGCAGGTTTATAAAAACTAGGTATGGTGATGCATGTCTATTCTGGAGCTGGAGGCAGGAGGATTAGGAGTTCAGGGTCATCCTTATACTCCACAGGGAGTTTTAGGACAGCCTGGTATACATAAGCTAGTCTCAAAGAAAACAACAGCAACAAAATCCAGACACAAAACAGGCACATCCCATTTCATAGCTGTAAACGCTGAGGCAAAGTTTGACTGTTTTACTTAAGTTGACACTTAACGGAATCAAAGGCAGAAAGCAAAGCCAGACCCAGAAGAATTGATAGGAGGCAGAATGCAAACCTGGAATCTGGAGCCATATCCTTTTCCCTTTGTCATTTCTTATTTCAAAGCTGCTTCCTAGAGACCCAGGCAGTTACAAGTGAAGGAGTGATGAGGAGAGAAATGGGTTCCCGTACATTGTATCTGTTGTTTCCATGGTTTTGTTTCTTCAGGCCAAAAAATGGTGGGAAGTACTGCGTAGGGAGGAGAATGAAGTTCAAATCCTGCAACACCGAGCCGTGCCTGAAGCAGAAGCGAGATTTCCGAGAAGAGCAGTGTGCCCACTTTGATGGCAAGCACTTTAACATCAATGGTCTGCTGCCCAGTGTGCGCTGGGTCCCTAAGTACAGTGGAAGTAAGTGCGGTGGGGCAGAAGCTTGTGGCTGCCAGGCTGGAACTCAGTCCAGGCATGGGAGTCACATAGCTTCATGATCTTCCTCTCTAGTTTTGATGAAGGACCGATGTAAGTTGTTCTGCAGAGTGGCAGGGAACACAGCCTACTACCAGCTCCGAGACAGGGTGATCGATGGAACCCCTTGCGGACAGGACACAAATGATATCTGTGTCCAAGGTCTTTGCCGGGTAAGTCCATGTGACATTTTCTTCACTGGGCTGTCCTGTTACCTAATTCATGTGTGCCTCCCTTAATAAAATGACGGCTACTTTTGTCTGTCCTCTGGCTCCTCATCGGTGTTTCTCAAAGTCTGGTCCCTGGATACCGTTAGCATCTATCTTCAGCTCATGACTCTGATGTGTGTTATACTAAAGAGAGCCACTGTTCTAGATTTTTCTTGAGGTTTTCAGTCTCTATGGGGACATATGCAAAAGTTCTCCTTGAATATTTGTTATACCAGCTTACACACACACACATACGCACACACACGCGCGCATGCACACCCATGCACACATACACGAACACATATGCATACATACACTTTTGCCATAACTGAATGTTTAAAGTCAAACCCGAAAGCATCCTAACAGAAATATTTCTAGGTTGAACTGCTGTATTCCAGAACAAGGGAAGGAGGAAAAGCCAGCCTTCCTCGGGTGTCTCCGTCACTTTAACTACAGTTGCCTTACCCCAAACACACCTGCCGTTAGTGTTGGAAAGTAAGCTGAGAAATTCCTGGCGATGTGCAAAAAATCTGACAGTGACTTCTCAAGCCCTTAATACTATTTTGTTGTTTTCATGAATTAAAAATCATTGCTAGCTCGGCAAAGCTCTGAACTGATGAATGTGGTTGCTGTATGTGGCCCAAAAGCCAACTAGAAGTACCAGTGGATCTGGTTTCGTTGAAATATCACCTAAGGGCTAGAGAGATCATTCCATGGTTGAGAACACTAGCTTCTCTTGCAGAGGACTTGGGTTGGGTTTCTAGCACCTGCAAGGCACTTGACAACCACCCCAAAATCCAGTGCCAGGAGGATCTGGTGCCTTCTTCTGAGCTTTGAAGATATTAGGCATGCATGTAGTTCACACACATATGTAGGCAACACATTTACGTACATAAAATTAAATAAATATTTAAAAAGGAAGAGTACCTAAGAGGTCTACCTACCTTTCGGCTTGCAATGACAGTGTGGATTCTCTTGTCATTCCACTCAATTGCACTGCACTGAGCTTTTCAAAGAGAAGTGCACACTAAAGAGCAAAAGAGATGAGACTGGGGATTCCCTTCTGCAGGCTTGGCTGTTGCCAGGGTCCTCCCTGAATTTTCCAGGGTCCTCCCTCTTCGTTGCTTCGTTAAAGAAATAAATTGCTGGGTGGGGGGATTGGCTGCATAGCTAAACAAACTCCCAATTTCTCCTGATAAATTGAAACACTTTAACACTGGGCTTGTGGTTCTAAACATCAGCAGGTGTCTGGAGTGACGAGCAGCTTGTCCCTTAGATATGTAGGAGCTCTCTGGTGTGGCACCTAGTTTTCATTGCTGGATAGTTTTTCTCATTTATTCTGTTTTGTCATAGACCATTACATCTAAAACTTTAATCTGTGCATGAAGCACCTGGGCAATTGGTTAAAACGCCAGTTCTGATGCAGTAGAGATGGGTAGCTCTAGAGGTTCAATACGGCGAACAGCATCAAGGATGCTAGGTTGCTATGAGCCCAATGTCCACATCTTAAACGGCAAACTGTGGACAATTTGAGTTATCAACCTTTGTGAACTTTACAGGGAACGGCTTTCTTATCTATAGTGGATTCATATCACTGAAAGGAATACATGACTTGCCATTTTATTATCGCTATAATACTTACCACTTATTTCAATTGTTTTCTTTTCAAAAGCAAGCTGGATGTGATCATATTTTAAACTCAAAAGCCCGGAAAGATAAATGTGGGATTTGTGGTGGCGATAATTCTTCATGCAAAACAGTGGCAGGAACATTTAACACGGTCCATTATGGTAAGAATCGGCTCCTAAGAACCAGGGGGAAGAAAAGGCTTAAAAATAAATTGTTGACTTCATGTAATACAGGAAAGTATTAATGTGAGGGGTAAAATCAGCCTTGCTATAGTATATGATTAATCTGGCTATAAGACATCTAGTAGGGATAATTGTCTTTCTTTGCTACCTGCCTTTTATTCTGTCCTTAGAGAATGTGCGATGTTCAGCAGAATACTGATTTCCTGCTAAATTCTCTGCAGGTTACAATACTGTTGTCCGAATTCCAGCTGGGGCAACCAGCCTTGACGTGCGGCAGCACAGCTTCTCAGGGAAATCCGAGGATGACAACTACTTAGGTAAGAGCAGCATCCCTGACGTTTCCATGAATTCCGAATCCTGAGTCTCTTCCCGGAGCAGCAGGTACTCCCTGTTTCCTTCCTCTCGTGACGAGCTTCCTTCCATCAAAGAAGTTGATCTTGAAATTCATTATCTCCTTTCCTCTCCTGAATTTCCCCTCAGAATAATGACTCAAGGGTTATATCATTGCAGTATTCAATAGCAAGGGATTTGCTCCAGATCTTGCATTGTCCGAGTCTAGCGTAGAGTCGTGGATCTCATGGAACACTTTGAAAACGTCTGTCTCATGGCTTGCAAATGTTTTCTTAGAAGCATTAGTTGACTGAATTTGTATATTATGAGCTCTAACCAGGAGCAGACTCTCTATGGGCCTATGCGATATTTTATTACGCCGGGTCTATAGCTCCATTTCTTCCAAAAGAGCTATAATGGCATGCATTTTTTAAGCCATTGTTACAAAAATCAGCCTAAACTGTTATAGTGTAGACTTCTCAGTTTTTTTCTTTAGAATTATTTCACATATATCTTTATGTCTAACCACACAATTATTTTATATATTTTCTTATACTTTACCAAGTAAGTCGTTCATATATATTCCTCATTTTTAAACCACAACACACCAAAGACTTCTGTTGATTTTTAGCAGCCTCTCAAACCACACCAACTTCAATTTATTGTTCTTCAGATCACCTTAAGTAACAATGAAATTTGCCCACTGCCCTGTGAAGGAAGGATATGGGGAAGAGTAGAGTGACTGAGAGGGATTTGGCAGGTCACCTTGTACAACTAGGCTCCTTCTGCCTTGAAGCTTGGTCATAGCTGGTACTTGGCTCTAGAAGAAATCAAGGCCATCTTGCTGAGTAGTTATTATTCAAAAAAAAAAAAAAGAAATTGATTTACTGTTTCATTCTAATGAGCCGGCAGGAATTCTATTTATCCATCTGAATGCAGCCCATAGAGGTCTAATCCAAGCATTTGGACATGCTGCACTGGTTAATGAATAGTTTTTGAATCAAATGAGAACCCCCATCTGTATTTTGAAATTTCTGCACAAACTCATGCATTCCTATCCAGGCATGCTGGTCATGCTGGCTTCTATGTGACTCTGCTACAGCATTTTCTGCTGTGTCACCATTCCTTCCTGCTTTCACATGTTTATCGCGTGTCAGCATTGCTTTCAACACAGTAAATGAAACAGACTAAAATTGCAAAACTCTGTCTTCTTGAAGCCGTCTTTTCGTGGGTCAAGAAAGACAATAAACAGTAACGTAATCAACACGGTCTGTACTGGAAGAAAATGCTAAGTGGTATTAGAAATCCGAGCAGCACACAGAGTGGATTCCAAGGTTAAGACAGAGCTGAAACCTTTACAGGGGCAGGCCATTCAAGAAAGGAAGAGGGAGTCCTTGTAAAACCTTTGTGTATGTGTGTGTGGAGGTGGAGTACATGTGTGTGCACACACACAGAAGATCATATCCCCTACCCTGCTCTATCTCTCTTATTACTTTTATCAGGACTCACACTGGATTCAAGGCTAGGCTGAGGGCCAGCAAGCAACCTTAGTGATCCTCCTGTGTCTGCTTATCATATTTCCCTGGACTTATATGGCTGTATAGCCACCCCCATCTTCTTACTTGGGTGCTAAGGGTTTGTATTCAGGTCCTTAATGTATGTGCAGCCAGTGCTCTGACTCATTAAACTACTTCCCAGCCCCTCTTTGCAAAGTCTTTGAAGCAGGACTGGGTAAAGAGCAGGACATTGTGCCTGTTGCTGAATGCAAGTGGAGATTCGTAGTGCTAAATGTCATTAGGATGAGACCATGTTGAACCTTGTGACTATCATAAGGACTTTGTTGTAAGCTCTGAGAGGCACAGGGAGCTGTTGGTGGTTTTGAGCTGGTAATGATGTACATTTTCAAAAGAACACTTGGGCTGTTATGTTGAGCATCACTGCTAGAACAGCAATACTGGTTAAGGTATATATATCAAGAATCTAAGAGAAGATTGGTGTGGTGGTACCAACCCTTCACCCCTGCACAGCGGAGACAGGAAAAGATGATGGTGCATTTGAGGTTGCTCTGGGCTACACAGGGAGACTGTCTCAAATTTTATAAAGCAAAGATAAAGAATAAAGATAAGGTTTCTATAAAGAGGAGTGCTGATGGTTTGGCCTTAACGAGGAGCATGAAGGTGATGGTGAGTGGTAAGGGTCTGTCTCTCTTTTCAGTTTCCACTATCTTGACTTGTTGATGGATTGAGTGTGGCATAGGAGGGAAAAAGAAGGACCAGGGACTGTTAATCTAGGATTCCGTCCCTTGCACTCCATGAACAGATCATGATGGCAGGTACCTGTAATCCCAGGACTCAGGAGGTACAGTAAGGAGGATCAGAAGTTCAAGATCACTTCAACTACGTAGTGAGTTTAAGGCTAGCCTGGGCTACATGAGACCCATGTGAGGGGGGGGAAGGAAGGAAAGAAGGAAGGAAGGATGGAAGGATTAAAGGAAGGGATGAAGGGAAAGAAAAAGAGAGAGAAAACAATGGTCAAAGCTGTCTTAAAGTCAAAGGAGTCAAAAATTCTCAGGTTTAGACCTAAGTAGTGGGAAGGAGGCAGTTGCCACCACAGAGATAAGACTTGTTACTTATTCATCCACACAAGCCCAGTAGTTTAAGGTCAGGGCTGTTGCCTGCCTGTTTAGCTCCTGAAACAATGTGCAAATGAGAAGCCTGAGTAAATATTTGCTGGATTGCCGAACAGCCATTGCTGATTCTTCATGGAAAACGCGATTCTCTCGGAGATAAAGGCTCATCTTCTTTGAAAGGCTCTAAAGCCTAACTTGTAATCAATTACTAAACAGCTGCATCTGTTTTTTTAACACCAAGTATTAAATTGAGCAGTAGCTTTACAAGAAAATGAACCGGACTGAGTTGTAACTCAATTATGAACCATGTGTTTACAATTGAACATTTACTGGGTCCTAGGTTCATCAATAAGCACATACACACACACACACACACGTATAAATTGAAATAAGATAATTAACCACCTTCAAGTTACTCTTTTGGGGAACCCTACATTTCTCATTATACAACTGTTAAAGAATGTCAGGCATTTTTCTCCACGTACTTAGTTATAGATTTGAGCCTGCAGTAGTTTGTGTGTTCTGAGTTCATCCTAATTAAGTTAAGCAGCATGATATGGAGTGTCCCTTATAAATTAATTTCTTGAGGGCCGAAGGCCATGTTGAATTGTCTGTTCTTCGGTTCCAGAGGAAAAAGAAGGATTCTCTTCTCTTTTCCTTGGGAAAATAACCTCTTTCCAGATAGTGGCCTCGGTTCTGTTCGGCTTAATCAGCACATGTCAGGTGTCTGAAGTCTGGCGGAATCTCCTGATGATCTTTTCTTCTCTACTGGACATTTCTTAATCCCTTTGTTAAAGAATGAAAACAAACTTAAGGAAGATTCATCCAGGGACGGGCAGTACAGGGAATGTCACTACTGGCCCCATGATGGCCTCTCTGAAAGTGAATGAGCAGCATGCAAGCATTGACTGCAAGTCACAGCTCATTGAGTGTGAAAACAGACCTCAGGGCTGAGCTCCACAATGGTTCTTTACAGGGTTATGGAGGATTTGACATCGCCCAGTGAGGAGGGGGGGTGCATATTTACTCTTGGCTGGACCCAAGGTGTTGTTAGCAGGGCACTTTAGCTACTTTACAACCCACCACCCCAGTCTTGCTGAGTCTAGCCATTGTTGCTCTGTGGCTAAACAACCTTCCTCCTTAGCCCTGATAGCTGGGTACTGGTCAAGTCTCACACTCTTCCTGTGTGTTTTGAAGAGGAAGGTTTTTCTAGCAGACCTTCTGTAGCAACCTCATGGGTGTGACAGGAGAGACAGCAATCCAGGAAATTAGCCTTTCCCTAATCTCATTAGCAGGAAGGGGGGGGCAGGAGTCTCTTGTTTGGGGGAAACAATTTGTTTCACCAGGTACTGAAGCAGAAAGCCTGCCAGTCAAAGGTCACCTTCCATGGGGATCTCTCTTGTCGGGTGAAAACCATGTTTGCTGCCTCTGCTGAGTCTCTATCTCTTCAGGAGAAAGTGTAACCAGTTCTGTGAGCCTTCCTTGCCTCTGGGATGCTTAGCTCTGAATTAACGCTGGCAGCGGGAAATCACACATCCATGCAGCGCAAGAGAAAGCCGGAGTTTCATTTCGTTGATACCTTTACAGAACAAATGACGGGAAGGGTTTTATGTCCTTCAAGGTCTTATGTCACTGTGCACTCACAACTGGGATAAGAAACCCGCAGTGAAGGGTGCCGTTCCCCCAGTTCCGCAGAGGCTCGTGAGGCAACTTGAAGCCATGGGAAGAGACTAGGGATTAACATGGAAGAGACAACGTGCATTTCAAACAAAACCAGATTGCCGCCCAATTTGTAACTCTGGCATGTGACTTGAAAGAACTGGGTGGTGGTGTTGACAGCACGTCATGTAAGTGACCTGCTTTGGAAACAGCCTGAGGTGCCAAGGAAACAACCTTATTTAGTCTTTGTTACCCATTGAAAATCTCCATCTGACATGGCTGGCAGCTCATCTACTGCAGGAGCTAAGGGTGAGGCAGGGTTTCCTGAGGTTCACCCCAGCTGGAGGACAGTCATGCAGGCGGACGTGTTCCAGTCCCCTTCCAGGTGTGCCAGCTTTAGCCGCTCTTTTGACGTCATCTTTCACCAGCCTACTCAGGGTTGGGGTCTTGGGGTTCTAAGAGGTGAGCTAGGAAATGGTTTTAACATTGCTAAAAGGTTCGTGCAGTTTCTCAATCATGCCAAGTTTGTGAAAGGGCTAGAGCCTATGCACGTCTTGGTTCTATTTGTAAATAAGAGAAAGAATGAGTGGACGAATTTGTCTACTCGACAAGTGTTTGCTGACTCCCCTCCTGGACAGTTCTAGTGTCTCACAAATTGTGGAAACAGGTTCCCATAATTAGAAGCTGTCTGGCCTTGGTAAATTAGTGGCTTGTAAGTCATACTTTTCTCATTCGTAGATTCACACATACAAACGTGTGACACACACAATGGTCCAGCCTCAGGGAGGTGTGATAAGCGGTACAGTGCAAGCTCCTAGTTGTGTAGCGGAGCCGCTGGACTTGTGGGAATGGGACCCAGGCCTAGAAGACAGGCTTAAAATGAGGCCAAAGTTGTGGGATAGGCGCTAAAGAGAAGTGGTGTCATTGGGATTTTAAAAATATATGTAATCAAAGTGACATGCATGTGTCTCTGTGTGTGTATGGAGATCAGAGGACAACGTGAGGGGATAGGTTCTCTCTATCCATGCGGGGCCTGGGGATTGAACCTAGGTCGTCAGACTTGGCAGCAGGTGCCTTTGCCAGCTGATCATCTTGCTACCTCTCACTGAGATTTTTGTCTTTAAGAAATTGATCTAAAGAAATTCTTCCATCTTATATCTAATCAAATTATGTTTTAATTTCAATCATGCCACTGCTGTTGCAATGGAAGGAAAATGGTCAATCCAACAGTATTTTCACACAGGTTACCCAGTCAAATCACGTGGTAGAGAAGTAATGTGTTCTTAGGATTCAGTTCAATGACAAACTGCACTGTAGTCATTTTAGAGAGAATTTCTGGTTACACCAGTCATGGTGGCTCCTGCTCTCAGTGCCAGCACTCAGGCGACAAAGGCTGAAGGAACACTGCAAGTTTGAGGCCAGAGTGATAAACATTGTGAGTTTAGCCCAACTTGGGCTACAAAGGGAGACCTCATTTCAAACAAAAGCTTCTGGAACTTTTAACTTCCCAGTAGCTTCTCTCTACCCTCTAAAAGGTAAGGAATTCCTTCTGGGGTTGCTGTCTCTACACCTGGTAGCCTATGGGTGTATCAGATCTTAATACTTTAGCCTCCATGTATAATCCTGCAACTATCAATATTGTGTAACTTACTTCAGGCTAATGACATTTATATTATATTTCTCTTAGTTTACATAGACACCATAATGGGTAGGTGTTTTTATGCCCAGTAAAGAAATTGAGACCAAGAAGGATTGGCCATCCAGGGGCACATAGCTAGCACACAGCAAACCAAGACTATGAACTCATGGTCTGGCTGAGAAGCCCCCAGTCTTCTGCTGGTCCCTGCCAATTCAAATGTCCTTTGTTTACTTGTTTGTTTTTTGTTTTGTTCTGTTTCAATACAGCTGCTCCGTGCCAGCACCTCACCTAATTATCTTTTCTCATCCACAGCTTTATCAAACAGTAAAGGTGAATTCCTTCTGAATGGAGACTTTGTTGTCTCAATGTCCAAAAGGGAGGTCCGCGTGGGGAGCGCCGTGATTGAGTACAGCGGGTCGGACAATGTTGTGGAAAGGCTTAACTCCACAGACCGCATCGAGGAAGAGCTCATCCTTCAGGTAAAATCTTGGCTGCTGGCCAGTGGCTCTCTCCTCTTGGCACCTCAGGCCCACAGACTTCTCTTCAGTGTTCCCTGTGTTGCAGGTGCTGTCGGTGGGAAAACTATACAACCCTGATGTGCGGTACTCATTCAACATTCCAATTGAGGGCAAACCTCAACAATTCTACTGGAACAGTCACGGGCCATGGCAAGCCTGCAGCAAGCCCTGCCAAGGTATCTGCTGCTCAAAAGTTTCTGCCTTTGTGGGTTTGAGGATTTTTTCAGGAGGAGAGGGTGATGTTTTATTTACTTACTGATTTTTTTTTTAAGAACAGTTATGTACACATCACCTGTAAACCTTTCTATCTGCATCTTCTCACCTCATTTACCTGGACCTTTCTAGTTATTTTGGCTGTCAAATTGAACTTCATAGGATTCAGGTCATGACTGGTCATGCTACATTTTCTCCTCAGAAGTTCAAATATATATGTGAAGCCATGCAGAATCAATACTGCCACTTTAATTTTCCATCATGTGGCTTTACGGGTCATAATTTATATTAGTTTTGTTTCCTTGTGTTAAATTGGGGTCAGCAAACTACAGCAATGGGATCAAATTCAGCCACCACCCTCTTTTTATTAATAAAGTTTTATTAGAATGTGGCTACATCAGCTTGTTGACATACTGTCTATGGACAGCTGGTTTTGTCCTGTCCTGGTGGAATTGAAAGTTTAACAGTGATCATATGGCCAACAAAACTGAAAAAAAAAAACGCTATAGAAAACTTAGGCAAGTTCTTGATCTCATTTAGATTAGGTTATTTCCTTGGCATAATGTTCCTACTCTTTGCTTAGGGGAGCGGAGACGAAAACTTGTTTGCACCAGGGAATCTGATCAGCTCACTGTTTCTGATCAAAGATGTGACCGGCTGCCCCAGCCAGGACCTGTCACTGAAGCGTGCGGCACGGACTGCGACTTGAGGTGCAGTCTCTGTTTTCCTTGTATCTTTCTTCCAGAGTCCAGAGGGCTTGAGGGGAGTTTCTGTGGCGAATGAGTTAGAGACAAGAGCTGCTGACCTTTTTCTATCCTTCCAGTGTTTTCCCCACACAAGCTCGAGAGAGTTCTAACACCACTTAGCCGAGATCTATAACTGGATCTCTTGTTCTCCTAAAGATTAAAAGTAGTTAACATAGCCTAGCACTTGTCAGAAAACATTCTCTCTTGATCGTCACAACTCAAAGATGAGCTATTGACCTTACCACTGAGTCATATCTTATGTAAGAGTCTTCGTGATGTTCCCTTTCCATCCAGAGCAGACACCATGCAGAATTTGTATGTACACAAAAGTTTCAGTCCACATATGCCTTACACATACACCACTCATAAACACACACACAACTATCTAGTCTGTGTTTAAGAAAGGTATGGCATCTTCTGGAAGAAATATTGAGAGGTTGGAGAATTCTCAAGTGTTTTGATTGCCTGAGAGGTTGACTGTGTCATATGTAAATATCTAACATCTGGAAGGCTGTACAGCATAATCTGCATGCCAGGTCAGTGACTACTTTGACCATTTACAGAAGAGAGCTTATTAGCATAGAATAGTACAAGAATGTGATAAGGTCTCTCTTCATTAGCATAGAATGATCCATAGTGTGATAAGAGCTCTCCATTCACTAGCATAGAATAGTACCAGGATGTGCTAAGGTCTCTCCATTCACAAGTAGCAGAGTACACACATAAGAGTTTTTGGAGGTTCCACATCATCACATTATAAGGTCCTCTTGAGTGCCTGAGAAAAAGTGCCCTGATGAATTAATAGTGTTCTGTCCTAGGAGTCAAAGAGCAATGGTAGCATGTGTGCCAAAGATCTTCCAATCCTAGCCTGAGGCTCTGACTTCAAATCAGGCTCTTTCCACCCTACCACACCTTTTCTGAAGAGATTGTCACTGACTGGGTTGCTCAGCAGCTTGTCAAAAAGTGTGGACAAAAGTCATTGTAAAAGCAAGATGTTAAAAAGTAGATGTTAATGTAAATATTAGGCAGTATTTTATCTTAGGCAGTGTCCATATAAACCTGTTTTCTTCCGTCAGTTGAGTCAGGAGTCCTTTTGGGGGGGAGGGTAGAATGCAAGTAACAGTTGAACTGAATAGTCAATGAACTCATGTACACCTTCCTTGAGATGCAAGGCTAACAAGCCTAGGAAGGCTACATTTTTAGATTGCCTACATCTCCTGCAAGTAATTATGGCAGAGGAAGTCCTTTCTAAGGTCTGGGTTTTCTTTTAGATGTTGTGTTTGTTGTTGTTGTTGTTGTTGCTTTCTGAGTACTGGGGATTAAACTTGGAGAATTGTACATGCTAGACAAGTGTTCTGGCCCTGAGTCAACCCCCGCCTTCTCTTTACTTTTTAAGAGAGAGTCTCACTAAGCTAAGAATTATTTTTAACAGCTATGTCTAATATCCCCACATTAATAGGATGGTTCTTATTATTCTTTAATACAATTAATAGCCTATTAATTTTTCAGTTACTATTACTGTCTTAGTCATTGTGCCGCAGCTATGAATAGACACCGTGACCAAGGCAATTCTTTTTTTTTCTTTCTTTATTTTTTTCATTATTCTTTTTTCCTTTTTTTAAAATTAAATTTCTTGGTCTATTTTACATTCCAACTAGTTTCCCCTCCCTCCTCTTCTCCCATCCCCTACACCTTCAAAGCAACTCTTATTTAAAAAAAAAAAGAAAGCATTTAATTGGGAGCTTGTTTATAGTTTCAGAGGCTTAGTCCATGCTCATCATGGCAGGGAGCATGGTGGCACACATGGTGGCAGGCAGGCAAGGTGCTGGAGAAGAGCTACATCCTGATCTTTAGGTGAGGGAGCTGGCATGAGCTTTTGAAGTCCCAGGGACACACTTCCTCTACCAAGGCCACACTGCCTAAACCTTCCCAAATAGTCCTGCTCCCTGATGTCATTCAAATATCTAAGCCTATGGGGCCATTCTTATTCAAACCACATCTCTAACATAGATTTTATCATGATTTTATGTGTAAAAATCTTAAATCTGAGAGTTGCTATGCAAATTGCTTTAGATCCCACTGGTTAGCATAGTAGCCGAGGGTGAGATGTGGTCCATCCAGTAGGAGGGCCTGTGTGCTTCAACTCGAGAAGAAAGCTGTTTCCATTATTACTTTGTTAATTCTGTGGCATGGCACTCATGTGTCATATGAAGAATTCATCTCTACCAGTGTCTGTCCTATCCCGTTCATTCTGGGACTCTGTGTTTTTTCTCCACGTGTCTAAATCAGACTGGAGCTTGTCACATCCTGAACGATACATGCAGATACCGTAGAGATGCTGCATAGAGCACTAAGCCTCCTCTTTTTATGATGTCAAAGAAAACAAGTCCGTACAAAGCATTTCAAGAAACAGAATGTGACAGTAAAAACAAACAAATGATATTTTAATAATCCTATTCCAAGTTTACCTAGCAAGTGTCCTTTTCAAAGCAGAATTACTGTTTGCACTGTTACTTCAAGAACCAAGTACTTTTCTCTTTGAGCAACCTCAATGCGAGCCACAGCTTGGGGTGCAATGGTGCCAGTTTCTCCTGCAGGGGAAGCTGTAAACACAAAGTTCACACAGATCTTAAAGGCCTGTGCAGGACAAGGTAGGATCAACTCAGAAGAGTCAGGTTGCACAGAATATCACAAGGGGGCTGCCTCCTCATTGGCCAATGTTTGAGACTTAGCTGAAGCTCAGCATCACGACTTATATCTGAGATCCCAGCAGTAGGGAAGCAGAGGCAGGACTTCCTGATCTCTCCAAGACCTAGATGCTCTTACTCTTGCCAAAATAGAAAAAAAAATTGTAAAATATCAACCATGGCTTTAACAAAGTTACAACCTCCTAAGAGAATTGGTAGGAAGGCTGAGAGTTTGAGGCCAGCCTCAGCTACCCAGTGAGACCCTGTCTCACTAAACCAAAAGCCCAAGATGCAGCATGGACAAGGCTCTGGTCTGATCTTCATCACTGCAGAAAATTAAGCGTATGAGGCAAAAATAAAAGTTTCTTGGAGAATGAAATGCCAAGGATAGCAATAGTCATAATGATCATAGATAACTTATTGAGTATCTTCCACAGGTGCTAAATGTCCATCTTGTCCCACTTACTACTCCCTCTGTGGGGTGGATCCTGTTTTCCCCCATCTTGCAAGGAGCTTCAGCTTGATGTGAGGAAGCGATTGACTCAGGTTCCCTCTGGCAATAAGTGTGGGAGCTTCCATCCATACCCAACGCCTGCTGATTAAATAACACGTGCTCTGATTTTCATTTATATTCTTTTCATAATAGCAGATGAATCTTTGGCCTGATTGTTTTTATTCTGATCAATAGTCAGATCAATGTATAATTCTAAATCCCCCATTCCGAGTCTACTTTTAAAAATATCTTTTTTAAAAAAACTCTGCAGAGGCCAAGTGAGGACAGCAGCCGGAAGCCAGGGTTGGCTGACAAAAGCAGTTCTGATTGCAGATAAGGAGGCAAAGGGATTTTCTCCCTTCAGATCAGAGTGGGGAGGAAGTGACGAGCGAGTGGCAGAAAGAGTTCAGGATTAACTTTAGAGCCGCACGACGAGGCACACGTATGCTCGTGCCTAAAAGTCAGTAAGAGACTGTGGCTTTCAGTCAGTGCTCAGACTCATCCCTTACTGATTGCTGGAAAAAAATTAAAGATGCCTGCTAAAATATACAGAGATGCAAACCAAGCCTAAGGAAGATTCACTGTCCCCTCTGGCCATCTGACAATCCGTCTAATCAAAACGTATGCCAAAGTGTGGCCAGTTAGCTGTGTGCACAACCGAGAGAGTGGAGAGGGAATGGTTACTGGTTGGTCAAGTTCCAAAATAGCTTCTCCCAAAGCCTGTTTGTGGATTGCTAGTCTGGTAAAGCAGCCGTTCACCAGCCTCTGTGTCTGAACAGCCCTCCAAAGCATTGTCTGCTCATGACGCTGATCACGGCTGTGAAACTCCGAAGATTCCAGTGCAGGAACCCACTTCACCTGGTAGTTCTCAAAGCTGTTTCATCACCAGCCCCCATATCTGCTCCTGCACTGACATAACCCATGTTTCTTGATGTTCACTTGTTAATGTATTGGAACATGGGTTTTGTTTTACTTTTTCAGTGTTGGTGGTTGAACGTAGACATCACTTTCCGCCTCCTAGGCAAGGGCTCTGCCATTGAAGTGTACCACAGTTCCCCAGCTCCCACCTCCTGAGTACCAAGGAACATGTATCATGTACCTTGCCTGACTAGAAAATACTTTCCTGAAATTTAATAGTTAAATAGGATAATAGTATTTTATTGCCCATAAAATGAACTATGAGTACATTTTGCCGAAGAACAGATCACTGTCCAGAAAGAATGTAAAGCAAATTAGATATCATTTAGGGTTTTGTTTCTTTCTTTAAGGTAGCACCATGAACTTCTCACAGATTTTCCAGGATCTCTACTTGGAAGCCTAGGGATTATGGGATATCAGGGAAGTGACTTTGGCAGCCTGAACTGCAGGAATATTTTCTTGTCAGGACACCTCCCTCTTTTTGCCAGATGGTAAATAACCTTTCCACAGGGAAGTGATGGTGGAGACCACAAGAAGGTAGCCAAAAATCAAAGTGCAGATGAAAGTTCCAGATGCCTCTGTTGAATGAGTTCCTTTTTTTCTCCTCACTTCCTATAGGAAGTGACAGTTTGCCTCAGCGGGCCTGTGACAGGATGAGATAAAGGGTGAGCTTACAAGCCCTCGTTTACCGTGTTAGAACAAAATCTCCTTGATGCTGTTTCAGTGTAATGGAAAACTCACAGCCCATTTTATTTGCCAGTGCTCAACTCTGACCTACTTTTGAACATTACTGAGAAATTTCTTGATAAGCGTGTTGGTTTGTATTCCTCTTTCTTTCCCAACTCCTCCCCCGGACAAGTGTGCATGTGTGAACTGTCAGGACGTTGAGAAGTAGCACGCCACCCAAGCGCTGAGATGTTGAGAATTGACAGTGGAGAATAAAATCGCCTGGAGAGTAAAAGGAAATGATCTTTTTCTAGGTTTCCAAATACATTTCAAGATCACTGACTCAGAAATCTCTAACTTTTTTTTAATTTATGTTTTAAATTCAAGCACTGCGAACTCTGTTCCTATTGCATTATAAAAATAAGAGTAGGCTTTAGTCTACACTGTGCACCTGAGTGAGTCAGAAGGCTTTGTTATGGATATCAGGGATAAAAAGGTGGTCAATTCTGATGGACTTAAAAGTGTAGAACTAGGGTTAGGGAGACAGCCCAATTGTAAGGTGCCTCTGCAAGCCCAGGAAACTGAGTTCAGTCTCCAGAACCCACACTTAAAATGTTGAGTGCGATGGTGTGGCCTTGTAACCTCAAAGCTCAGGAGATAGAGGATCCCTGGGTTTCTTGATCAACCATCCTACAAAATCTGAGAGTCCCGCGTCTCAGTGAGCCTCCCTCAGAAAAGAATGTAAAGCATGGAAGGCTAGTAAGACAGTTTAGGGGGAAAGGGACATGTCCCAAGCTTCGTGACCCATGTTTGAGCCCTGCGACCTGATAGAAGGTGAGAACTGACTTTCCCAAGTTGTACTCTGACCGCCAGAACTGATACGCGCACACACACACACACACACACACACACACACACACACACAAAATAGATGTGATTAAAACAGCAATGTAGAGGGCACCTGAGAAGGAACTCTTGAAGTGGTCTCCACATGGACCCATACATATGTACATCTACACAGAAACACACACACAGAGACACACACTCACATATACACTGGCACACATGTTCACACACATACAAACACACACACACTCACACAATGCCTACTGTCTTCAAGAAATTTCCAGTCATGTGTTTGCATGTGTATAGTATATGTGCACATGTGCAAGGGTGTGTGCCTGCTTCACAGAAGCCAGAGGAGGAGGTCATGAGTCCTGGCCCATCACTCTCTGCTTCATTCTGTTCAGACAGGGTCTCTTCTTGATCCTGGAGCTAGGCTGGTAGTCAAACCCAAGAAGCTTAGTCTTTACTCCACACCATAATAATAATATACACCATGTATGGTGCACTTGAAATTTTCAATTATACTCTATATTATTCATTCCTGCATTATTACCAGAATAGCCACTGAGCACTTATGAGCACAGACACATTCATAGGGGAAGCCTGCAGGTGAGTTTTCCAAGAGCAAGCCTAAGGAGTCAAATGAGATGCTTGCCTAGACTTCTTAAATATAAAAATTGCTTTTTTTTTTGCTATGCTGAGCCCCCCCCCTTTTCTTTCTTTCTGCTGCTTGAATTTCAGATGGACTGTACCAGGCAGATTCTTCACAGAGATAGCATTTCTGGCTATGGTTCTGTGACTTCCATGTACATTGGCAGCTGTGAAAAATACATGGATACGTTGGCTTGAAATTGGATTTTTAACTAGCCGTGGCTTTGAGCTTTCATCATATTTGAATTAAGAAAGAAAGAAATCACCTTTCCCGCTAGTTGGATGTGACACATAAGTTTAACACATTGTTGGTTTTCCACCATTATTTCTGCTTAGGTGGCACGTTGCCAGCAAGAGCGAATGCAGTGCCCAGTGTGGTTTGGGTTACCGCACTTTAGACATCTACTGTGCCAAGTACAGCAGGGTTGATGGGAAGTCTGAGAAGGTTGATGACAGTTTTTGTAGCAGTCAACCCAAACCGAGCAACCAGGAAAAATGCTCAGGAGAATGTAACACAGGTGGCTGGCGCTATTCGGCTTGGACAGAAGTAAGTTGGTTCTCACTCTGAGAGAGTCTTAGATACTAAATCCAATGAGTTGATGGTGGTTCCTTCTGGGATTGTGTTAAGAAACCCATTTAAACTCAATGGAAAAGAGAGTTGTGATTGATTTATAATGCCTGGCCAAGTCAAGCTTTGCAAGAAAGAATCCCAAGGTTAAATTGCAATGTCTGACTCAGGCATAACATCCAGAAAATTGTTAATGGTAAAGCTAATCAGCCAACCATTTTTATAGCCGATTTTTAGTCTCAATTTGCCAGTGAGATAATATTGACTTCAGTATAAACCTCATAATAAACATTAAAAAAGAATCTCCCACATAAAAACTAGAATCGGCTATGGAAGGGCATTTATTTCTTAAAGGTTGAAAGAAACAGTGTAGCTATGATTTTAAGCATATTTTATAAGTCACTTAGTAATGCCCTATTTCTTTATTTTTTATGCTCATAGTGTTCTAAAAGCTGTGATGGTGGTACCCAGAGAAGAAGAGCTATTTGTGTCAACACCCAAAATGATGTCCTGGATGATAGCAAATGCACACATCAGGAGAAAGTTGTCATACAGAGATGCAATGAGTTCTCTTGTCCCCATTGGAAATCAGGGGATTGGTCAGAGGTGAGGAGGGCAACGATGGTCCCTAGGTCAACTCAAATGATCTCCCAGGGTCCAGTGAGGGTGTAGACTGCTGAATCTGTCTTCCTTCTCCCATGGGGAAGCAATGATTCTTCATTTACATCGTCATTGAAATCCTTCGGTCCACGAGGGACTTCAGAGTCACCGTGCTTTGCCTGACTCTTGCACCCAGTAGCTGCTGCTGCTGACTTTGAAGTAATGACTCTTCCCCTTCCCATCTTTGTGTCGGTTGGAAATTAATTAAGTGTGAGGTTAAAATAGTTTAGACATGAGTCCAACAAGGAGGGTTTCCATCTTCCTTGTCTTTGAAATACAAGAGTTAGAGAGCAGTGAACGACTCACCTGACTTACGCATCTGGGCACGTGGGAGCATTTGTCAGAAAGAAGAGAAGGCCAGGCTGAGTGTCCAGAATGATGCTTTTCATTCCTTGCATGATGAAGCCCAAGGCAATCAATCCCGTTTATGTCTGTCTCCCCATCTTTGGATGCAGTATCCATCCTCACTATTACTGTAGCCCGGCATTGTCACAGCCCAGTGAGTTTCTCAGCAAGACAGAGCCTAGTTCCACCTCCATTCATCAGGGGATGCAAGGAGTTGAGGAATAGGTGCCCCTTATTAACTGGCCAAGTCAGGAATGCAGTGGAGCGAAGGAGCTACAACCACAGCTCCTGTCTGCATGCCCTTCCCTCCCCCATGTGAGTTTACTTCAGATGTCAAGCCTGCAAAGAAAACCCTTCATGCTTCTGGACTGTGCATCTCTACCCGTGTCTGCTTTGTGGACAAATGATCAACAAATCTAGTGCTTTCCCAGTAGGCAGTGGGCTAAATCCTTAATTTTTAGAACATGACAAAAGATGGTGGTGTCACATTTTACTCCGATAGCTACTACTAGCTAAAGTGGAATTATAGATGATGTAATAGCCAAGCATGTTGGACATGCCTGTAATCCTACCCATGGGAGATCAGGAATTCAATGCCACCCTTGGCTTTGTGTAATGTAGTGAAATTAAAGCTTATTAGCCTGAGCTACATGAGTCCATTTTCTAAAACAAAATAAAAAGGAAAGGAAAGGAAACTTTTGTAGCTAGTCTTAGCTGCACAGGAGTTTGAATCACACTGAACATACAGCTTGATTCTTCCAGCACCCAGTTCCCACATAACACCCTTGGATAAAAAGACTGGAAAGGAAAGAGTAAAGAGTTTAACATACTTTCAATTAGTTTAGCTTTGTCTTGTATGCTACTTTGACGGTTTTTAAATTTTTTCCAAAATGAGCACAAATGATAATGGTGATTATATTTAACAATTTTTCTTTCTTGAGAATGTCATACATGTATACTGTATGTGCTAGGCGTTTTAGTTTCTCTGAGTCAGAATTATTGTTATCCCCATTTTACAGATGTAAATATTGAGTCACAGAGACATTGTAACTGGGTTATAGAGGTGTATGAGTTGATTGAGCTTTTAATTCTTCACAGTGAAACTCTGAGCTGGAAAATCCTGACTATTGTTTCTCAGAGCATGGCACTCTGTTGAGGTTCTGTGTTTGAATCTGGACATAAAACCTTAAATATAAAGGGAACACGAGAGAATGATGCAGGAGGGAAAGAGGAGAAGGAGATCGGGAAAAGGTTGGAGGAATGGGAGCAGCTGGCAGGAGCAAACACGGGTGAAGCATCATGGTACATATACATGCATGAAAAAGTCAGAATGAAGTCGAGGAAGAATCCAGAAAGAAAGGGGCTGACAATGCAGCTCAGTTGGCAGAGCACTCGCCTCATAGGCACAAAGCCCTGCAGCCCATAAACCAGCATTAGTGGGCACACCTACAATGGCAGGGGTGGGCGGGAGAGGTGAGAGGATCGGAATGTTCAGGCTCCCTCAGTTACAGAGTGAGTTGGAGGCCAGCCTGGGCTCTGCGAGGCAGTGTCAGGATGAAAAGAGGGAAAGGGGGAGAGAAGAAAGAGAAAGTGATGAAGGCACCGGGAGAGAGCTGGCTGTGTTTGCTCACTGCTGCCCAGCAGTGGAGAGGAGCTGTGTGAGAAAGGGCCACCTGTTCTCATTAGTGACCAGCCCCCAAGGGCCCCAGCACGTAGACCAGAAACAACCCTGACTGCCTCTGCTTTTCATTCCAGTGCTTGGTCACCTGTGGAAAAGGACAGAAGCACCGCCAGGTCTGGTGTCAGTTCGGCGAAGATCGATTAAGTGATAGAATGTGTGACCCTGGGGTCAAGCCAGAGTCCAGGCAGACCTGTCAGCAGCCAGAGTGTGCAGCCTGGCAGGCAGGTCCCTGGGGACAGGTATTTTGAATGATAAGATTCTTAACTGCATTCTTTCCTGCTTATCTGAAGAGGGGCATTCCAGGGGTGGAGTTTCACCACCATGCTCTGTGTAGCTCGGCTTGCACTGTACCTCTGTAGCTCTGGGTTCAGCACAGGGGACTCAGCCACCTGCAGCCCTGCAGTGCAGCCCTGCAGTGCAGCCCTACTGGAGCTGATTACTCCGGTTACAACCCCACGTGCAGGTTTTCACCCTGTCCTAAACTGCACACAAGCATTTAAACAAATTCACAACAGACGTGGCATCTGGCAGAAGCAATCCTCAGTGGGGATGTGATCCTGTCTGCCAGCTGATTTGGAGCAGAGGGTCTGGGCTGGGCTTTGGAAGGGATATTTTGGCTGTCAACATAAGGGATCCAAAACTCCACTCTCATAAATAAGTGAGATTCTTCAGACGTAGTTGGTTAGATCAAAGGGGTCCAGAATCATAATCATCAGGTTGAGAATCTTTTCCCAGTTGTCTCGAGTGTAATAGGTTCCACTGCCTTAGCCTTCTACCATTTCAAAAGGAGAGAGGGCATGTCCCCTGGGCCCAGTTTGCTCGTGGAATCCAGTCTTTCCTAATATAGAAGCAGGAGAGTGCTGTGTACGATTTAAGCAGCACTCCAAGTTCCCCGAAGAAGTGAACAGCTGTCTGCTGTCACTTATGCAATCTGTTGAAGAATGGCTCCTCCACCCTGACCAGCCACAGTCACTCCTGTTCTTCAGCCTCTGTCTCCATTTCCAAACTTGCATGCATTACGCAGGTAGCTTTACAACCATCTTGGGCTTCCTCATTCTTATTGATTAACATGTAGTGTGGGTGTGGGTGTTAAAGAGTATATGTGAGAGTGTGTGTGCCATGGTGTGTACTTGTGGAAGTTAGGGGACAACTTACACAGTTGGTTCTACACCAAGAACCCAACTCAGGTCTTACTCTTAAAGGCAAGCACCTTACCCTCTGAGCCATTTTCTGACCCCCATATTGACACTTTCCTGCTAGAATATTCTGAACAAATGAGAAGAGCCTCTTTATCCTTTCTAATAGTGCTTCCTGTTTGTCCAAATCTATAGAGTTTCTCGATCAATGAAAAGATGTTAGCACGCGTTGAGATCAATGCCAAGACAGGACTGTCCCACCTTCTCCAACTGACCCACCGGTCCATCCTCCCATCCCTTACAAGAGATTTGGTCTTTCTTTAACCAGGCATGCAACTTAGGCACACAGTTTTTAAGATGTTATTAAAAGAGTCATAAATATTCGTATGAAAAAATTTCCAAAATATGTGATAGCAAAGAGAAGAAATCAAACACGCTGCTGAAGCGAAGAATGCACAGCACTTTTGTTGTTTGGCTTTTGTGCTGTTGTCGTTTATTTTTCTTTTTTATATTTTTAAACTTGGAATTGTACTCTGCCTGTATTTTTGGTTGAAGAGAAACATGCAGGACATACAATTAACTGTCTTAAAGGGAATAACTCAGTGGTATTCAGTATACTCATGTTTTATGATCTCAGTGTACTGTCAAACTGTTTCCAGCACTCCAAAAAAAACCCATATACATTCAGCAGCTATTTCCATCCCCATATACATTCAGCAGCTATTTCCCATCCCCTGCTTCCCTAACCTCTGGCAACTGTCCATTTGCACTCTGAGTCTATGGGTTTGCATATGCTGGACTTTTCATAAAAGTGAGCGGCTGTGTCTAACACTTGGCTGCTGGGGCCGGCATCGTTCACGCTGCATCAATCTTTTGGCACCCGTCTGCATGGTAGCATGGACCAGCACTTTGTTCTCTTAATTTCTGAATCATATTCCACTGTGTGAATGAGCATCCAAGATGGATATTTGGGTTCTTTTCACATTTGGGCTACTATGAATTTTGCTGGCATAAATGAACAAGTATTTATTTTCATACCTAATGCCACTTATTTGGAATCTGTTACCTAGGGATATAATTATTGGTTCCTATAGTAATTCTGTATCTGGGTTTTTAACTTCCAAGCGGCTTTCTATGGAGGCTGTACCATTTTCCATCCCTCTCAGCAATATATAATTTGTACATGTCATTGTCAACAGTTACTATTTTCCATTTTTGAAACTGTAGCCCGCCTACTGAGTGTAAAGTGCTGTCTCACTATGGCATCTAGATATATTCCTCTAATAGAAATAGACGTTGAGCAATTTGTCATGTGTTTGTCACCATTTGAATGTCTTCTTTAGAGGAATGTCTAGCCAAACTGCTTGTCCATTTAAAAAGATTATAATTCACCCTATTGGAGCTGGGGCTGTAGCTCCACAGGTAGATTGCTTGCCTTGCACAAACAAAGTCCTGGAGTCCATCCCTAGCACCGCAGACACTGTAAACAGTGCTGCATTCCTATCATTTCAGTAATCAAGAGGTGGAGGTAGGAAGATCTGAAGTTCAGGGTCAACCCTGAGGCTCATAGACAGCGTAAGGTCAGCCTGAGTTACAACAGGAAACTCTGTCCAAAAAGTGGGGGAGGGGGGGATCAATCAGGCAAACAAACGAACCTCTAAACCACTTTAAAATGGCCTTCTCCCATTTTTCACACACTCCACCCAGTACCGTTCCTTTTCCTAGTCTCACCCAATTCTTTAAAGGGCGTGAGGTTGTGGATGATGCTGTGTGAATTGTGCATATGTCCCTGATTTTTAATCTCACTGGTTCCCTTTTTACTCTGCTGATCATGTCTTCTGATGGGCAGATATTTTTTCATTCTGATGGAGTGCGATTCCTTTATTCTTTTGTGTCTTTGCTTGTAGCATGACAGTGGACAAACAAACACCATATCACACATGCCCTTTTTATTTTTAAGAGTTGAATAGTTGGAGCTATTGGCTTTAGGCAACTGATCCATTGTTAAGTTTTTGTATATATGATGTGGGAGTCTGGCTTCACACATGTGGGTAAACAGCTGTTCCTGCACTGTTTGTTGAAGAGACATACTTTCTCCATTAAGAGTATTGGCACACCTGTCAAAAATCATTTGAACAAAAATGTAGAAGTTTTTTCCTGGACTTGGAACTAGTCTGATGCCTGTCTTTATGCCAGCATGAGGCCATTTCAATCCCTTTCAAAATTTTTGAGATTGGAAAATACAAGTCCTCCAAATTTCTTTTTTTATATGTGTTGGTACTTGGAATCTCTTACCATTTTGTATGAACTTAAAGATAAATTTTTTCATTCTTCACATAGGTCATGTGATTTTCCATTGGGTTTTGAATGAATTCTGGATCCATTTGGGGAATATTGTCATTTTTAGCCATAGTTTATAGTGATTAAGTAATCTTTCCATTTATTTAGGCCTTCTCATTTCTTCTGCAGTCCTTTAGAGATTTTTATTGTAGAAGTCTCACATTTATAATTACATTTTTTCCTTTGCTTTTTATTCTTTGGGATGTTACTATAAATGTGCTTACTTTCTTAATTTCCATTTTTGTTATTTTTGATGGTGTATAGAAACACTTCTGATTTTTCTGTTATTATTTTTTCCTCAGTCAGTGTCCTAAACTGCTGGCTTTGAGTGTTAGCTATAGTGATTTCCCTGCAGAGTCTTTGGGATGTTTGTGTCTGTTGTGGTTACCCCTGCAGATAGTCCAGGCTTGGCTTCTCTCTCCAGTCTGCCTTTTACTTCTCTTAGCTTTTGTCGCTAGCTAGACCTCCAGTGTGTGCAGAATTGCAGAGATGATAGAAGACATCCTTTTCACAGTCCTGACCTCAGGAGAAAGTCTTTCATCATTGAGTACCAATAATGCTTATAGGGGCTTGTAGGTACTCTTCACCACATTGAGAAAGTGTCCTCTCGTTTGTTTGTTTGTTTTTTGGGGGGGTGGGTATACATTTGCCTGAAAAGTTTAATTTTGCCAAGAGACTTCTTTTTATAGGTTGATATGTTCATAGGTATTTTTAGATATTTTTTTTCTGTTTTATCTACTTATATGAACTTTTAAAATTGCATTCCTGTGCTAAATCCCACGTGACTATGACCCATACTATGTCACAGGATTTGATTGCTAGTGTCTTCCTGAAAGGTTTTGCATCTTTATTTACATGAGATATTTGTCCTTATTCTTCCCCCCTTCACTTTTGATATTAAGGTATTGCTGGCCCTGTGGGATAAATTCTCAAGAAATAACTGAAAGTTGCATCGGTATTCTTGCCTAGAATGCTCATTGCAGTGTTTTTTTTTTTTAAATAAGAGAAAAGATAATTTGTTCTTGCATATTTAGGTGCTGACCTTGTGGGAAATGATTACTTCTCCATATTTTGGAAGTGTCTGAAAAGGGCTGATGTTAACCCTTAAAAAAAAAGATTTAGTAGCATTTGCTTGTACTTTTTTATTGAATTTTTTATTTTTATTATTAAGTCAGTGTCTTTTGTAGATATATTCATACCTCTCTCTGTCTCTGTGACAGGGATTGAACCTAGGACCTTATGCACGCCAGTCACGTGCTTTCCCACTGAAGCATGCCGCCTGTCCTCTTCTGTTGCTTTGTTTTATTCTGTAACCTGTTCAGATCTATTCTGGACTTGTTACTTTCTTTGTCTTTGGGATTTAGCTTGCTCTTTCTTTTGTTCCTTGAGGTGCAAAGTTAGGTTATTTTTTAATTTCTTTTAATTTATTCTTTGAGAATTTTATACAGTGTATTTTTCCTCATATTCTTTCCTATCCCTCAACTCCTCATAAATCCTCCCGACTCCTACCCACCCAACTTCATGTTCTTTTTCTTAAAAAAAAAGAAAAAAGAAAGAAATAGGAAAGGAAAGGACCACTAAAGACCATAGAGTCTGATTCTTGTTGGTCATCTACTCCTGAGATTGGATTTGTCTTGGAGTGTTGAACTTAAAACAAAGTCACCACATAATAGGGAACAATACCCCAACTAGACACCAAATGCTATCAAATGAAATCCCCAGAACCAGGAACAGGTTACATCTTGTTGAGTCAGTGACCAAAAGGGTCCCATAGACACCGACCCCAAATACTATAGGCTATTGCCAGTGCTATTGGTGATCCACATTTGATGATAAGCTCCTATTGCTAAGGCTCGGCTGCTGTTTTAAAGTCTTTCTTCTTAATGTATATAGACATTTGCAGTGATAAGTTTCCTGATGAACACTGCTTTCTCCATGTCTTCTGGTTCTCTACCATTTCTTTTATTTTTCTCTCCAGTGTTTTCTAATATCTCTGTGGTTTCTTCTCTGACATATTGCTTAAGAATCTATCAGTTCCCACACATGGGTTTCCACACACAAAACTTTCCAGGTTTGCTTCTGTTATTCCCCCCATTTCACTGTTGTCAGAGGAGATATGCATGTTACAATGTTATCTTTTCAATGTGCTAATACTTGTTGGGTGGCCTCCCTGGGAGCCTATCTTGAAACAATGCCTCATGTGCCTTGAGATGAACGCACTAAGTGGTTGAAAGAACAAAAGTGTCCAGCTACTTTGTTATCCAATCTGGCGGCTTCTTCCTTAGGTATTCATCTACTTACTGCACGGCTTAAAAGTTACTGTCACTACATCTCCAGCTCCATCAACAGTGGACCTTTAGCACTTGTTGCTGGCTCAGTGAGCTCTCCAGTCTAGGGACTGATTCTACATCTTTGGCTGTCTTCCCTATTGATCTCTGTAGTACTCATTACTTTTGGCTGTTGCACATGTAGGTCCTTTCCAGTATCTTATCTCTTTTTCATAAATGATACTGCCAAGAGTGTCCTATGCAAAAGCATTCATTGACCCAGCTTTCAGTTATTGCCTGACAATTCTTTTCCAGAAATCAAAGATCGCAGACCTTTGTTAAGACAGACACCTGTGTTAGCCAGAATGCTCTAGTAGGTAGAGTGAAGAGTATGACAATATTCTCCTCTCCCTCCTGGCGCTCACAGTCAAGGAATTGTGCCTTTACCAGTGTAATTCCATTAGCAAACAGAGATCATTGTAATTGTCATTATAATGATGGACCAGTGTAAACTGTAGGAAACAGGATTGCATAGTATTACCTAATCTCTGGGTGTCAACCCTCAGTTCACTCTGGTAGAAGGACTTTTCTCTTACAGAATATCATGGGGTGAGGACATGAAAGAACAGGTTTTGCATTTTTGTCTTGTTTCATTCCCCCAGTGCAGTGTCACTTGTGGACAGGGATACCAGCTGAGGGCAGTGAAGTGCGTCATTGGGCCTTACATGTCAGTGGTGGACGGCAATGACTGTAATGCAGCAACTAGACCAACCGATACCCAGGTGAGTCTCCCATCTCAACCCAGTTATTGACTTTGGGCAGTAAAAGGCCAAAATGTCCCACTGGTTCAGACAAAAGTGAAACATTTTCATAGAGGAATCCATACATAGAGCACCTGGGTGTTAAATTAACTAGAAAATACTTATTTTCTACATTTAGAATCTAACTTGGGGGGGGGGGAGGACAGGGTTTCTTGTAGCTTTGGAGCCTATCCTGGAACTCTCTCTGTAGATCCGCCTGCCTCTGCCTCCCAAGTGCTGAGATTAAAGTCATGTGCCACCACTGCCCGGCTTAGGATCTAACTCTTTTTCTGGTTTTGTCTTTTGGTTTGTTTAAGTATCTATAGATTAGAGTTTCATTCTTGTTGGCTAGCCAGTCAGTTTTGCCTTGGATATCTTACATTATTTATTTGAAGACTCCAGTAGCTCAGGCACAATTAATTGCAAGAAGTGTGTTCAGCTCAGACTAGTTTGGAGCAGCTCTCAAGACCCAGCAGCACCTCAGAGAAGCCTCGTGAGCTGGAGGCTGCATACGGCTTCCCTTAAAACTGGAAAACACTGGAGAGGAGGAGAGCTGATAAATCCTCAAAATCCCCACTTGGAATTTTACTAGATGTCGCAGTCACCTGTGCTCCCAGGGTCGCTAACATCTGTGTGTGTCTGTGGTGTGCTGCGAGGAGTGTAACATCTGTGTGTGTCTGTGGTGTGCTGCGGGGAGTGTAACATCTGTGTGTGTCTGTGGTGTGCTGCGAGGAGTGTAACATCTGTGTGTGTCTGTGGTGTGCTGCGAGGAGTGTCTCCTTAGCACCGTATCAAGGTCAAGTGCATGGCTTGGAAACTGGCCTGGTGAGAGAGCGTGCAACACAGATACCAGCAGGAGCTGTAATTACAACTTCATTTCCTGTTTGTTGGCTGTTACCACCCTAAGAAAGTGATGGGGAAACTTCAATAATCTGAAGTTGTTTCACTACGAATTAACACCCAAAAGTGAATATTTGAAGATTATTATCTGGTTCTGCAAAGAATTTTTCTTCTGTCCGGTCTCAGGCAGCCCAGCCTGGCTTCATTCTTTGTAGCCAAGGACAGTCTTGATCTTCTGATCCACTTGTAATCTACCTCCTGAGCTGTGAGATTCCAGACACGTGTCGCCCTAGTTTAAGCAGTCCTGCATATTGAACCGAGGGTTTCACTCATGCTAGCAAGGACTCTGCCCACTCAGCTGCACCCCACCCTCACTTCAAAGAGATTTTCCAAGGTTGTAGTTGGTGAGCCAGGTTGGAAGAAACATCTACATTTCTCGTTCACCTTCCTCCTAAACACCCAACCATTATAATTCAGTAACACACTTTTCAACTATATTTTTCAGCAATTATAGTCATCCTTTGGCAATAGGTTCAAAAGTTGAGCAAAAAAAAAATCAATAAGAGCCGTTTATTTGCATCAAATGGCTAAATGAAATTTGAGATAATTGTAAATTTTAATTTTTTGGTATGCATCATTTAACTCAGTAAAATTTCTAAACATGTACACAAATACAAATATCTGTATGTAATATCTGTGTGTGTGAGCAAATGCACACACACACACATACATGTACACATGCACGCATGTGTGCATGAGCTGTTCCCCTCCTGAGAATGTGCTGCCTCACAAGCTCACTGTTCTGTGCCTGCCTTGATCTTGGTATCATTTATGGCAAGAGAAGAGTTGAATTTTCATATCAGATTTGGTAACTACGAAAGCAGATTTTAGCCAAGACTGTACTCGGAACTCATGTCTTGAGAAAGGCCTTGTACAGCCAATCGACTCCCTCTGTGTGGGTACCCTCAGCTGGGTGCATTTCACCATGTATCATTTATGGATAAAGACTCACAAAGGGTGAATATGGTGGTGGTGATCATATCATTGTTGCCGATCAACTAACCTAACAAGTACTGTACCTGTAAAACTTTGGGGTTTTCTTCTTCTTTTTTTTCTTTTTCCTTTTTATGTTTTTTGTTTATTTGATTGTTTGTTTGCTTGTTTGGGGTTTTTTTTCAAGACAGGGTTTCTCTGTGTAACATATCTGGCTATCCTAGAACTTGCTTCGTAGACCAGGCTGGCTTTAAACTCACAGAGATCCACCCACCTCTGCCACCCAAATGCTGAGATTAAAGGCATGTACCACCACCACCCGGCTTAAACTTTGTTTTTATAA
Source organism: Ondatra zibethicus (assembly GCA_004026605.1). NCBI lineage: Eukaryota > Metazoa > Chordata > Mammalia > Rodentia > Cricetidae > Ondatra > Ondatra zibethicus. Next base: position 122,287 of record PVIU01000229.1, read on the forward strand.
TTTTTCTAAATGTTCAAAATGACATGGAGGTGGGGGGCAGGGAATTGGCTCAGCTGAGAAGATTCTTGCTGCACCATCGTGAGAACCTGGCTTCGGTTCCCCAGTACCATGTATAAGCAGGGCATGGTGGTGTGTATCTTTGACGTGTGTGTAACCTTGAGGCAGGACGCAGAGACAGGCACATCCCTGAAACTCATGGGCCAGCAAGCAAAGCCAACGAGCGAGCTGCACATTGTATAAGAGATCCTGTCTCTAAAATTAAGGTATGGAGTGATTAAGGAAAACAGTCAGTAAACACCCTCTGGCCTCCACATGCTCACACGCACACACACACACACACACACACACACACACACACACACACACATATCACACAGTCATTAGTCCCAGGAAAATGTCAGTCCTTACATTAAGTGCCAACTTAGCTATTTCCTTAAAGATTGAAACCAGGATTTCTCACTCTCATTCTAGAGTGTTCCTTTGTCCATAGGCTCCCATGGCTGAAGCCTATGGATAAGTTATTTGCTTTTGCAAAAGTCCCCTGGACTCTCTTTGGAGCACTGACAAAGGGAAAGGCCAGGCATGGAGCCAGTAGTAGAATTTTTCGGCCATATGTAAAGTTTTAATGCAAGGAACCATCAGTGACCTTCAGTCCCAGACCACAACACTTTTGCTCCAGGTCAACTGGCTCTTGGGCCTTTGATAACTATGTATTGAATTAAGGAGGCTGGGAGTGATTATAAACAGGTGTGTTCTTTGGTTCTCCACTCTGTAAATAAGAGACTAGTATCCATCCACAGACCACTGAGTTCACTACAAGTCTCTTGGAGTGACTGAGGGGCATTATGTGAATTCCAGCCATTGGCCTGCAGAAAATTCCTTTTATATCTAAGGCTGACTGTCAGGACCCTGGGTGTTATCTTTAGGTGCCCTGGGAAAACAAGTTCATGATTAGCAGGTTTTGATTAGGAAACTACCTGAAATGTGAGAACACAATTTAGCCTTGAGAAATTTTAAACATTAACAGCTAATAATTTTTAAACATTACCCTTCTCTTTCCAGACATGCGCAGTGCTTCACAATGTTCCCTCTCTTTTTCTAGGAGCAGGTGAATAAACACGGCTTTAACAACTATGTAGACCCTGCCCCGTGTTAAGGCATCCAGAAAATGATTCAGATTGTATCCCTCTTTGCCATTGAAGAGACTGGGCAAAAGAGGGCTCAGGAGACTTGTAGAAACAGGCAGAAATAAGAGTTCTTAGATTTCTTGGTACAATGCGCTTTCTTACCATGACTGTGTATATCTATAAATGCGTGTTGCCTCGAAGGTAAATGTTTTCTCCTTTCGCGTCTAGGACTGTGAATTATCATCTTGTCACCCTCTCCTATTGGGCCTGGAACCAAGGAGAAACGCACACAGTGTGCCCAGAACCCAGTGGCGATTTGGTTCTTGGACTCCAGTAAGAAACAGACGGGGAGAAAAGTGGGGAGGTGTTCAGAGGAGACAACTATTCTCTGGCATGACTCTAGAAAGAGAGCTAAGAACTGATAAGAGGGCTAAGTGAAAAACACTAAGCAGCCATTTCAAATGACATGTCTGTGTCCTTTCACTCCAACACCCAGTGCTCAGCCACTTGTGGAAAAGGTACCCGGATGAGATACGTCAGTTGTCGGGACGAGGACGGTTCTGTGGCTGACGGGAGTGCCTGTGCTACCTTGCCTAAACCAGTAGCCAAGGAAGAGTGCTCTGTGACACCCTGTGGACAGTGGAAGGCTCTAGACTGGAGTTCTGTAAGCATGGATTTTGTGGGGTTGGGTAGGATTAGAAGATGGGGGAGGATAAGGAGTTGAACGGTCCGTATTAGGAATGGGTTATATATTTCAGAGTTGGACTTGAGATTTAAATTGTCCTGTTCCATATATGTGTATCTAGCTAAGTATATAAGAAACCTTAGTCAATCGTGCAAGGAATGCACATTTGGAAACCTAGTCATCTATTGGTTGCCCGATTTTGAGCAAATAAGTGTTTGGACCTCATTTTTCCTCTGCTCTTAAAAGAATGGGCTGAGGATGTTGGTCAGTGGGGAGGAGTACTCTGTGCCAGCCTGAGGGTCTGAGTTTAAATTCTCAGCACCCATGTAAAAGCTGGGCATGGAAGGCATGCTGGTAAACTCAGTGCTGGGGAGCAGAAATAAACAGATCCCAGTGGCTTCCTAGAGCTTGCTGCCTAGCCAGACTAGCTGAAAATTGAGAGTTTCTGGTTCATGAGAGACACTGTCACCAGGGTCTAGGACAAGGAGCTACAGATGGACTACACTGGTCATTCTCCTCTGGTGTTCACAAGCACATACACACACACACACACACACACACACACACACACACCATACAAATGCACATATACACACAAATAAAATTGAATAGGTGAATAAAATTAAATTTTAGAAACAAACAGGATGAATGAATACCTATTTTATGACGTTGTTATGATTGAGATTATATATGTTAAATGCTTAGCAGAAAATGAGTAGTCAACAAAAGGCGAATAATCTCACTTTTATGCATGGAGTAGGGTAGAGAAGCACAACGCTATCTGTGCGATGCCACGGATACTGCAGAAGACAGGATGCCCCTGAGATGGGAAGTTTTGGGCTTGTTTGAGAAGCGTTAAATGCGGTGTATGGAGAATGCGAGAACAGTAAAGGAAATAGCCAGAGGCTCCATAATCAAGGGCCTAGCAAATCAACCAGGAGTTTGGGTGTTATTTTAAGTGAACTGGGAAGTCACCAGAAGGATGCATGAGTTAAGTGGTAGTGGGTGGCATTTTGTCACTGGCAAACAGCGCATATGTGGGGCATGTCAATCTAGAAGTCCAGCTGGTAACTATTACATTAATCCTGGCGAGGGAAGGTTATGCCTTTCATGGACAAGAGAAGTGAGGGTAGGAACGGAAGCGGCTGGATCTGGATGTGTTTTGAATGCTATGTTGTCAGCATTTCTTGGTGAAAGAGATATTGAATGGGAACAAAAGAAAGTAGTCAAGATGATTCTAAGACTTTAAGCTGGGTACCTGGGAAAATGTTCAGCCACCCAAAGAAACATATTTTCAATAATGTAACTCGGACTTCCAAATGACAGCCCCTTTTTCTTTCTGGATATTCAACATAGTGTTCCGTGACTTGTGGGCAAGGTAAGGCAACCCGACAAGTGGTGTGTGTCAACTACAGCGACCATGTGATTGATCGGAGTGAGTGTGACCCAGATTATATCCCCGAGACTGAACAGGACTGTTCCATGTCACCATGCCCTCAACGGATCTCAGGCACTGGCTTGGTTTACCCATATCAAAATGAGGACTTCCGTCCCAGGAGTGACAGCCCCAGCCGCACCCATGTGCTTGGAGGAAACCAGTGGAGAACTGGCCCCTGGGGAGCAGTGAGTATCCACTTTGCCTGTCTCTCCTACTTGTGCCCAGAGGGAAACAGACTAGAGTTGCTTCTGAAGAAATTTTCCTTTGAAAAGTTATTGACACACATTTGCAGTCAAGCTGGGTGAATACAATGACTTCATTGCAGTCCCAGAGAAGAGTTCCTTTGTAGTTGGAGGAAGAGGTGTCACTTCTGGGTGACAAGACTTCAGGGTTGAACCAGGAGGGGCAGGCAGAGTATACTGGAGGAGAGGGGGCATAGAAACTTTTCTGAAGAGGATTTTTTTTCTTACTTTACCTTTTTAATGCTTATTTACTTATGCATGTGTGCATTATGGCACGGTTGTGAAAATCAGAGACTAGCTGGCAGGAGTTGTTTCTCTCCTTCCACTGTGTGGGCTCAAGGATTGAACTCAAGTTATCAGTCTGGGTAGCAAGCACACTGTTGAGCTATCTCCTAGCCTAGAAGGGAGTTCTTAATGGAGGCAGGTGCCCTTCCCTCTGTAGGCCTCCATTTCCTCGGCTGCAAAAGAAGGACAACATTGTCTTGCTTTTGATAGTTTCTGTAGTTAAATGAGATGATTCCAGGAAAGTGCTTTGTGCTTCGCTTGCTACAGGGTGGAGCCCGGCAACTGCTGACAGTTATCTCTGTTACAGTCCTTACTGCTGTCTTTCTAACTACAAAAGGCCTTGGAAAGGAACATCAAAAGGAAAAAAAAAAAACCCTGCATGTGGATGTTTTAAACTGTTTTGCTGGATAATTTTTTCAAAAATGCATTGTGGAATACTGAAACGCTGGATGGCATATTCTGAAGGGCAAGGGACTCTGGGAGCCACATAATGAGAGGGGGCAGGCTGACCACTCGGGGGTCTTGTTAGCTTTTTACTTTTAGTGTTCTTCTAGGTCTAGGACTGCTAATTGTGTTAAATCTTTGGGCTAAAAGGAATTAGAAGTCTGTCACTTCCTAAGGTGAATGTAAATGCAGTAGAAATACTGGCCCCTGAGTGCTGATTGGATTCTGTGCTTAGACGGCAGTGTGACTGTTGGCTTTGTGCTAGCCACAGCCCCTTCACCTTCTCAGCTCCTCCTCTCCTGTTTCCCGGGAGTCTCCCACTTGGGAGAGCTTTCAGTTCTAAAAACTGGTGGAGGATGGGGAGAGTGTGTCATGGGCTTTCCTGTTTGAAAAAAAAAAATAGGAAGTCACATATGTGTATTTTGGTGATACTATGAAAGCTTTCTGTTGTTGTTTGGTTTGGTGTGGGGGTTTGTTTCATGGTTTAGTGCTATTTTCATTTAAATCCATTTATAGGGAAGGTATATTTGTTTCAGGTTGAATGATTCTGTTCTGCGATATAGTCGTACCCACCCATCTCCCCGCCCCATCAAGGAGGGTTAGTTGGAGAAAATTGCATTGCTTTGGAGACTCAATGAGTATAAGCTTGCCAATTTTACAACAAAGGTCATGTAGAGGGTGCTAGGAAATGCACTGGGTTAAAAAGGTAAAGACTTTCTGGAAAGAGAAACACTCCACCTGCACACTCATGGGAGAGCTATGAGAAGTGTGTGTGGGAAACCAGCTGAAATGCAAACAACAGCCATTCAAGAACATTCCACTGAAATGAACCAAGAAGAAGTTTGTGGCAATGGAATTCAATTGAGTTCATTGAGGAAGTGAAAAGCAAATAGAGTATGTCTTACTATTATCAGCCACTAAAATATAGGCTCTTGTGAAGAGGGGGAGAAGGGATTATTCCCCCCCTAGGAAGTAATGTCTAAATGACACTCTGTGGTACATTTATGGACTCACTGAGTTTGTGTGGAAGTTCCGTTTCCACAACTGGCAGTTCATTAAGTATGAGTTAACCTCTGTATTCAAAGAGGCCCAAACTTTGGTTCTAAAGGAGATCTTGAGAATTTGAAAAAAAAATGCCCACAAACTGGTGTCCCTTGACACTTCTGTCCCTCTCAGAAAGGTGGACAAGGTGGGCAATGAACAGGGATGCACGGAGGACTCCATAAACATTATCACTCACTAGGGCTGACTACCTACCAATGGCCTGGAGAATAAACATTATCACTCACTAGGGCTGACTACCTACCAACGGCCTGGAGAATAACGGGAGAAGCTCCTCTCTACCGTCCAGCCATTTGCATGTGTGCACAAAGTGAACAACCCCACCTTGGGGAAGTGCCCAGTTTCCCAGTTACCTTTCTTTCTGTGTATGAAGACTTGGAGGCAGTCTCTGTCATTTGTCTCTGGCCTTTCAGGCAACTGGTCTATGTGTGGGTAGAAGGCAGTGGTGCTGAAGATAAATCACTATTGTGTGTGCTTAGTGTTCTAGTACCTGTGCCGGAGGGTCCCAGAGGCGAGTGGTGGTGTGTCAGGATGAAAACGGATACCCCGCCAGTGACTGTGTAGAGAGAATCAAACCTGATGAGCAAAGGGCCTGTGAATCTGGCCCATGTCCCCAGTGGGCCTACGGAAGCTGGGGAGAGGTAAGAACAAACCATTTGTCTATCTTTCCTTGGTTGATTGGCTGCTATTGTTTAATATTTTATTTTTTGGAACTAGATTTAGGAGGAGCTTGCAGATCTGGGGTTCCCTAGGAGATCTCTGTTAGCTCTACCCTGCTTCTTAAATGTTCTTATTGCTAAGAAAAGAATGCTTGAACGGGTAGGCACTGGAGAATGATGGAAGAGTGCATACGTAAGTCTAGCCTAAGTTGTTTATTAGTTAACCTCTGATGATTAAGAAATGAATGCTTTTTAGGATGGAAATCACATGTTGAAGTAGCCTATGGGAGTCTTGCCGTTTCTGCTGTAGCTTTGGGTACACTCGTTACCATGGCAGAGTGCCTTCTAAGATTTCAAATTCCTCACAAAACCAGAATGGGTGTCATTCTTATCACAGACATTAAATGATGAGCTGTATATCTTCCTGCTCCAAGAGTGATTTCTTTGACTGTTGACTTTATAGAATTGCCCACTTTACCTGACAAAGGGTAACACAGTGCATAAAAACGGGTCCGTTTCCTGTGTGTGTGTGTGTGTGTGTGTGTGTGTGTGTGTGTGTGTGTGTGTTTTAAGATCATATTACCTCATTTCCCCCTTCCCTTTCCTCTATACTCTAGGCCTTCCCATGTACCCCTTGTTCTCTCTCAAATTCATGGTCTCCTTTTCTTTTCTATATGTTTTATACATACATATAATAACCCTAAATATGTAAATACAATCTGCTCTCTTCCTACATTGCTACTTGTATGAATGTGATTTCAGGGATGACCACTTGCTATTGATAACTTGTCCCTCTGGGTGCGCATTACTTTTCTCAGTATGATCTTTCCTGGTTTCACCCACTTACCTGAGAATTTCATGATTTCATGATTTCATTTTACTTTTGCAGCTGAATGATATCACATTTGCATTATCCATTCAGTTGAAGGACTTTTAGGTTGTTTCTGTTTCCCAGCTATTGTGAGCAGAGCTGCAGTGAACACAGCTGAGGAGGTGTCTGTGGAACAGGCATCCAATCCTTTGGGCATATATCAAGGAGTGGTATAGCTGGGTTGTGTGGTAGATTTATTTTTTGTTTTTGAGGATTCTCTATGCTGATTTCCATCTGGACCAGTTTGCAATCCCACCAACAGTGAGAAAGAGTTCCCTTTCCCTCAAATCCCCTCCAGCAACTGTTGTCACTTGGTTTATTAATCTTTGCCATTCTGACTGGGGTAAAATGAAATCTCAGCATTGATTTGATTTTCATTTCTCTAATTGCTAAGGATGATGAACATTTTTTTGAGATATTTCTTAGCCATTTATTTTTCTTTTTAAAGAACTCTCTGTTCAGATCCCAAGCCTATTTTTTTAAAGTGGGCCCTTTGATTTTAACTCCTTTTTTTACTTTGAGTTCTCCATGCACTTTATGACAGATACTAATTCTCTGTCAGATGTATAGCTGGCAAAGACTCTTTCCCACTCTGTAGGATTCCTCCTCGCTTCACTGCTTCTTTCCTTAGCTGCACAGAGCTTTTTAGTTTTATGGGATCTCTCTTGCCAGTTGTTGGCCTCAATTGCTGGGCAAACTGGGTCCTGAAGAAAGCTCTTCCCTACATCTCCATCCTATGCCTATGTTTCTTCTGGTCATTTCCATGCTTTGGGTTTCACAAATAAGTTTTTGGACTGTTTGGAGCTAGTTTTTGTACAAATTGATGGATAAAGGTCTAATTTCATCTTACTTCAAAGGACAGCCAGTTTTCCCAGCAGCATCTGTTGAAGATGCTTTCATTTCTCTCGTATTTATATTTGGAATCTTTCTCAAATATTATATATCAGATGACTGTAGTTTAATGTTCTCATATTTAGGTATTCAATTTGGACATCCTATTGTTCCATTGGTCTCTATGTCCATCTTTGCATCAGTACCTTTGTTCTCATGGGTTTTTTTCTTGGAAATTTGAGACAAGCTAGTGTTATCTGAGAGAAGGGAATTGAGAACATGCCTTAAAAAGATGGTTCTGTAGGCAAGTGTGTGGGACATTTTCTTAACTAGTAATTGATGTTGGAGGACCCAGTCCATTGTAAGTGGTATCATTTCTGGGCAGGTGGTCCTAGACAATATAAGAAAGCAAGTTAAGTAAGACATAGAGAGCAAGCCTTGGCTTCTTCATCAGTTCCTGCCTGCAGGTTCCTGCCCTGCATGAGTTCCCATCCTGATTCCCTTCAGTGCCATTCTGATTTCCCTCAGTGATGGGCTGTTACCTGAAGTGTAAGATGAAATGAACGCATGTTGCTTTGGGTCATGGTGTTCTATCACAGTGATTGGAGAACCTAAGGCAAGTACATGTTGTTTTGATTACTGTGGTTCTGTAATATAGCTTGAGGTCTAGAATGCTTATCTCTCCAGCATTGTCCTTTTGATCAGGATTCTTTTGGGTAATTTTGGTTGGGACTGCATAGAATTTGTAAATAACTTTTGACAGGATGGCCATTTCCACAATACTAATTCTGTCAATCCGTGAACATGGTAATGTTTTCTCTTTCCATGTATCTTTCTCTATCTTTGCCTTCAGAGATTTAAGGTTTTCATTGTAGAGGTCATTTACCTCCTGATTAAGTTTATTCCTAGATATTTTGTTTTCCTTGAGCCTACTGTGAACGGGAGTGCATCTGTGGTCTCTTCCTCTGTATGCCTGGAGGTTGAAGGCCATGCATGCTGGGGTGCAACTGTTTCAGGACACTGGATGAGGATGGCTACATCTGGGGAGCTGAGGAGGGTGCATGGAGGGAAGGATCAGGCAGTCTCACCCAGCTAGACCCTGGGTCAGGGTGTGCAGGTTCTGGCTGGACCTAGGTATGACCTTTATAATTTTTGTGATATTAACAAGTAACATAATTTAGCTCAATGTTCATATCATTACCCATAAACTGGAATAGTAATAGTACCACCTGCATAATATTTATGACTATTATATGAGATAGCATCCATTAAATGCCTAACATGTAACTTTCAATCAATCAAGTGATACTGTAATAATGCAATAATAACTTTATTAATAGTAAGAATGATATGCCGTAGCAGTAGTGTTGGGCATTTTAAATTCTCGTTATACTTTATAGTAGAACTTACATGCGTATTTATGTTACTCAAAATCTCTCTCTATGGTTGAATCTGTAAGAGCCACACATATTTAAGGCTCACCGAGTTGTTCTGTCTTGACTGTTTACCAAATAAAACCTGAAAATTAACACCTGGAAGACCACAGTATCAAGAGGAAGAAAAAATACATAGGAGATGATGGGCTCCTTAGGCCACATTCCTGTGTCTCATCATTTCATACACATAACCTAGAAGGGACAGGCAGTTGACCCAGGAATTTTTGTTGACTTTCACTGATGTTTTCCTGGGCAGCGATGCTGAGGGAGGGAGGGGGAGAGGGGCTTTGAGACTCTTGGGAGGGGAGTCTTCCCAACAGTCAGTGCAGTTTTGTCCTGCGGGATCCATAATTAGACTTCTGTAGTTGAATCTGAGCCAGGCGGGTCCACGCCTTCGCTGGGCCGCCGTCAGTTATCACAGACTGACCTGTCCAAGTGTGGGAGGAGCCACCCTTGACTAGCAGGGAAACTGGGTGTTTGTGTTCCTGGATCTGAGCGCAGCAGCACTGTCCAAGAAATACAACTTGTTCCTGTCTCACAAATGTGAGTCCTGCCGGGAGTCAGAACTTCATTTCAGCTCACGTCCATTCCCATCGTGCTCTTGATTCATCTTAAGGGACAGTTGTACTTGTCCTGAGGTTTGAAGGTTGAGTTAAACGGTTGTACATCACAATTGGAATAAGAGAATCAGCAAAGGTCCGTCCATGACAGCTTCATAGAAGTTGCCGGCACATGTGGGTTGTATAAAACTCAGTCCCTGGATTAAATCCTCAGCAATATTTAAAAATAAAACTTGGAGTTGACCCTGACTGCTTGTCTCTATGACCCCAGCATTCGGGAGGCTGAGACAGAAAGTCAGTCTGGGTTACAATGAGTTCCAGACTAGCCTAGACTGCACAGTGAAACTTTGTCTCAAAACAAAAACCGAAGAAAGAAATTATCAACTACCATAAAATAAGATGAAACAAAGCAAAACAAAATGGGCTAAGTCATTATCTCTTTTATTTGATGTTGAGCAGTTTCTGGTTATTTTTTTATTTACTTGTTGTTGTATGCCTCAAAGAATTTTATCTTAGCTACTGGCTAATGAATCAAGATTGATTAAATTAACTTCCCAACCTTCATTTTAAATATGAGGCAAGTAACTGTTTTCTCAACCTGATGAGGTGAGTTACATAAAAGCCCTTACTACAGATATAAAGGAAGCCCTCACTGAGGGATACTTAATATTCATAGGAACCATGGTCCATTGACTCTGTCATTGTTGGCAATTTGCCTTGGCTCTGTCTGTCAGACTTAGGCTGCCCAACATTATAACAAAGTGTAACCAAGAAAAGTTTCCTGTGGGGAAATAGAATTTGCCATGTGCTGTTCACACAAAATAACTGTCACCTTCTTTGTCCCTCTTCCAGTGTACCAAGCAGTGTGGCGGAGGCATGCGGACAAGACTGGTGGTCTGTCAGCGGGCCAACGGTGACCGGTTCCCAGATTTGAGCTGTGAAGTTCTTGACAAGCCTCCAGACCGTGAGCAGTGCAACACACACGCTTGCCCACAAGACGCTGCATGGAGTACTGGCCCTTGGAGCTCGGTACGGCCCTAATGCTTCATGTTTGTTACCCAAACTCTCAGTGTTATAATATTTGGGGGCATGCCTTCACAGCCAAGAACTGTTATGCCCGTGAAAGCATCCTAGATACTGTGCTATGAATGCCTTGTTACTTTCTTTCTATTCTGGCATGGTATAATTAATACCGTGTGACACTGCCAAAGTGACTTTATAGAATACATATACCTCATGCAGGAGTAGCTTCCTTTGCCTAGAAGAACTGTATGTATATACATTGATAATGATTTAGAGAAATGGCTCAAAAGTAGCCAGTCTTTGCTTTCTATGCTGTGGTAGCTCTGACTATTGGAGCAAGGTTCCTGCTTATTGAGGCCAATGCATTTTTTTTTCTTCAACTACTATCATTTGCTTCTGTGAGGCTTGGAAATACCTTAGCACAACCCACATAACATCTAGAGCCACCAATAAACTAGTCATTTTGGAAATATAGGTGACCAGCCATGTAACCAGTGGCCCGATACCTTCTGAGGTATCTGGAATCTCTTCCCTGCCCCGAGACAAGGCCACCTGACATCAGCTTTTACTTTGCTCCTCCTTTTCCTTAGGCAGGAGCTGGCACGGCAAGGCAGGTTTGTCACTGTAAATACAAACTACCTGGGCAGCTCTTAGCAAACAGAGGGATTAACCGTGTCAGCACAAACCTAGGCTAAACTGTGACAAAAAATTATGAAGCCAGTAGGTCTGATGTATCTAGTACAGTAAACATTCCTGGGAGCACATTCATTGCAATGAAGCTGAAATCAGTATTATATAAAGTCACTTCCAGGTGCCCCCTTTTTAATTCAGACTTGTCTTGGTAGGTTTTACTCATTCCTAATGCCAGGTGAAGAGCAGATTAGCTGAAGTAGCTTGATTGATACCCACTTCTCAAAGTCAGACTTTCGGGCATCAGTGGCTGCGTCTGCAGGGCTGGTTCCGTGCCCCAGTTAGCTGGAAGGCTTCTGTATGCAGTAGAGAACTAGGAGTAGAAACACGAGCTCGGCTTGTGCTCTTTCACTAGGCTGTGGGATTATCCCGGAGTTTAAGAAAAGCCACAGCGGCACACCTGTGGTTCTCTAAGGATATCGTGTCTTCATCGTTGGCTCCTTTCCAGATGTATGCTGTGAAGAAGGTCTGAGGTAGCATTAGGATAGACAGTTTCTCTGTTACTGCTTCTTACTACTGTCCATGAAGTGTTCCTGCTCGAGCCCATGGCATGCTCACTCTGTGTACAGGCAACACCAGAGCTAATTCCCCCCGGGTCCCTTCACACTCTCAAGCGTAGTATGTCACTAGCTCTAAAGTCACTGGTTAGGCCTCTGTTAGAACCTCCTCATTGCGTAGTCTTGTGGTTTGATGAAGGAAAGAAATCTGTGTTTTCCTTCTCTAAATATTAACCCTTAGATTCCATACTTTTCTCAAATACATTTTTAGGAAGATAGAAAAAAATATATTCATAATGAGTTATAAATATAGTGCTGGGGATGTGTGTGTCTGTATATACATATATATGCTAGTTTCTTTTTCTGAGATGTTCTATCAGTATATCCCCTATTAATAATTTAATAGCTTAAATCTTTAAATATAAGCTGCTGATTGTTTTAACTGAAAACCTGGGGCATATTTAATATTGCTATTCTTCTTGGGGCTACATATAGTTTTCTAAACTATGAGAGAGGAAGAAAAGAGAGTAAAAGTTCTACACTCCAGAATATGTAGACATGGATTTTAAAGCAAGCTTTCCTGCCTGTGTGATTTCATAAAGCAATTGTTAGTTTGACTTTCAGATTTCAATTCTTCTACTGTCTTAAGAGAATGACCACTTTTGCAAGACTTTTAAACTGTGATTTTTTTAAAATAACTAAATCAAAAGCATTTTGTTTTAGTAGATAGGCAGTTTAAATATATTAATTTTATGTACATGAAAGAGAGCAATCATTTGGACTCTTGCTACAGCATTTTGGTTTGGGTTATTTTATGTTTATTTACGTGGATGCCTTGGTATAATGTCTTAGAATTTCTACATTTCAGCATACCTCAATAACTCCTGTAAAGTCTTTCCTATGGTGCTTTCCCACTGTAGCTACAGTGAAGTTAGCAAGTGGACAAAAGAGAGATGCACATTTGAGGTGCTAACGTCTCGCTTCCAATAGAGAGCAGGGTGGCACTGACTCCTCCAGCAGGTTGCTTTTGCTCCCAGGGACTCCCACACATAGGCACTGTCATTATCACAAAGCAGCTACTGCCCTGGGACACAGCCAAGGTCAAGCAGAGACAGCTTACATCAACGCTGTCTAGGAAGGAGTAGCATTTGAGAAAGAAACCCAAATCATTGTTGCCACAACTCCCAGAGTCTCCACAAACAACCCTTTTCCAGAGACCAATGGCTCTGACTTGAGTCACAGCAGGTCTATGACTCATTATTGTAACACTGGTTGCAGCGGCTCACACCTGTGACCCAGCACTCAGGAGACTGAGTCAGGAGGATCACCTATAGTTTGGAGCCATAATAAGTTCCAGCGCAGCCAGAGCTCTAAGACTCTGCCTCAAAAAAAAAAAAAATCATGATTGAGAAAAATATCCTGCAAAATTTTCTCTTCTGGCCTTTTAAAAACAAAGTCCCTGAAGTCTTGCTTTGTTTAAGAAACAGTGTTCTTCAGCTCTGTTGAACTATGGAGCTATGGAGCCAGTCCTAAAAACACACTGGGAAATAAATATGCTTGTCCCATGTGTCATGGGACAGGTCGGACAGAGAACTCTATATTGTCAAGGGAAGGAAGAAATGTCCTACAAATCAGGAGCATTCTAGACTGAGCAAATTCATCCAGATGAAGAAAGTCGTGCCTGCCACTGCCACCGCCACACCCCCTCAGGGTAGTTTGGTGGCATTTCTTTTTGCATTGCCCTGTATTTCTGTTCATTGGTCTCTTGTGGATAGTGGTTCTTCTCTACAGAAACTGCTTGTTTGGGTGTTTCCATGACAACTCAGTGTATTCGCTGAACCTTTGAGAGTTGTGCTCAGGGCTCTGAATGATGAGGGGCCATGAGCGTGGACAGGGGCTAATGCTTGTGTTTCAGCCTGGCAAACTTAAGGATTTGTGTCTACCTCATTTCATATCACACTGTGCGGTGCCTATAGGTAGAAAGAGAAAAGGTTTGACATCAGTGTTTTACAACCTCACTATATCACAGAATAAAAGATCATAAGGATCACAACCGTATTTTCTGAAAAATAGTTTTAAGCAGTCACATTTATGTATTTCTGAATATTTTGAGTGGTACAGATTTATATGTCTTTATATAATAAAGCGTATTTATTTTTCCAAGTTATTTAATTTCATGAGCAATGTTTAAAAACTAGTGTGTGAGAGCTGACTTTGAAGGCAAATAGGCTATGTGAATTAGAAGTGAATGTATGTTTCTTTTGATTAAAATATATATATATATTTAAATTTTGTAAACTCTCTCTATCACCCCTCCCTGCTCCTAACTCCAAGTAGCCATGTATTAAACTTCATGTCGTTGGCTGAGCTGAAGTGTGCGTTTTGAAAGGTTGCTTTTAAAACAGTTCTGAATTAGAGATGATGATGAGTTCTCTTAACAGAAATCTGTGAGGCTTAACCTTGTGTTGGGTAGCTTTTCCTTTACTAATAATGTTGTCTTGATTCATTGAGTTCCAACTATGAAATCAGAAAGCTTTGCTTACTGAATTTGAAGATGCTGGCAAAACACACCCAGAAGACAAAGACAGGTGGCTAGAAGAGAAGATTCTGAGACAAACCACTAAAGTATCCACACAGGGGTCCACCTGGGTCTCTGTCCAGGCAACGGCAGAAGGCTTCCGTTTGTCACTTTTATTTGTTCACCTTTGATACATTTCAAAAAGAATCTATTATTAAAGGAAAATAAATATTATAGCAATGAAGGTGGAAGTTCCAAGACAGCCTCCCCTTTGCCAAAATATGTATTCAGATAATAATGTCTTGTTCCATCCTCCATTTCACCCCATTGTTGGTAGTAGTGCTTGACACATGAAAAATCCAAAATGAGGGGAGGGGAGGGATACTTGTATGAGTTAGAGGTTTATAAAGAGGTGACAAAAAATAGCATTGCAGAGTAGATAACGATAACCATAGCTAACCTTATTGAGCATGTCTATGTTGGCACCAGCCTTTTTACTATCACGTGAGGGGACCACTGCTACACTACATTACATGTTACTATAGCTACATTAGTGACAAGACTTCTCATGGCAGCTGCCAACTCCATTAATCCTATTTGGGAGACATGAACAGGTTATGTTCAGTGAGTTATGAGACCTTTGCTAAGAGATTCCTTAAATTCAAATACCATCCTCCCTGAACAATGGTAGGCTGATTCCAACACTGTGCATTTGAGTCCAATAACAGAAAATCCTAAATTATTGCTGCTATTGGCAAATTCCTATAACCAGATGTTTCAGAAATGTCATGTAAAGGCAAAACAACTCTTTCTTTCATGTAACAGAGAAATTTTTGACCAGAGTAGGGCAATCATGTAAGGATTCAACTTTGAAGAAAATGCAGTTAAATATAAAAATGTAAATGATATTTTTCCTAAATGAACACGAGCTTAAACACACTCCTAGCCTTTTAAAAACAAAAGATCCTCACTACCTGTTGGCTTTATTTTGAGGCAACATCTTGCTAGAGCCTAGGTTGGCCTTGGACTTCTTGGCCCTCTTCCTCAATCTGAGCTAAATAGTTATTGTTTTGGAATTTTTTTATTATTCAAAAGACAAGGACATAGTACATCACATTTTCACTAAGTTCAATATAGATTAAGACAATCTATAAAACAGTGTTTAGAGCCATCAGAATGCTTGTCTGCATCTACTTATTGAAAAGAAACTCAACAGACTGTAAATATTGCTTATCTGTTGATGGCTGTGTGACTATGCCCACCAGTGGACAGCTGTTTCATCTTTTGACAGCTTGTTCTGGGTGGCTTAGCAGATCTCTATTCTTATGTATTGACAAAGCCCAGAGATGGGAGGATGTGCTCTCAGGGGAAGCTATGCCCTCTACCTGACTCAGGAGTTGTCTGGCCAATGAGGAGAGGGATGAAAACACTGGAATGTGTAGGGGGAAGTAGGGGTTACATCCAAGAGTAATTGGCTGGGAGGGGATCCTAGACATCAGCAAAGGCTTGTCCAGAAGGTTTGCCTTGGGGAGGATTGTAAGGGATTAAAGATGTCACCTTGTTCCCTTCCAAATGAAATAAAAGCCATCCATTTCCCAGCAGATATTTTAGGGGGCCTACTGTGGGTTGGGTCCTGTTACACACATTACAGGTATAGATACAGAAAGGAACGCATCAGAGTTGTGCTTTACAAAGGACAAAAGGAAATTTTAGCAGGAAATGGAGAAAATCAAACTCCTGTAATCAAAGACCCAACACTTCTTTGGCTGGCAGCTCCATCAGCTAAAAATAAAAGAATAAATTGCTACTAGAACCCACAACTTCATTGTTGCTGATGATATTCGCTCAATAAAAAAAATAAACAATCCTATTAGATGTCAAGTTGTCCAATCATTTTTAAATAGACACCCAACATCGTGGAAGCAGAAACTTAGTTGTTATTGTTGTTTTGTTTTGTTTTGTTCTTGTTTTTTTAAGTCCTGGCCTAGAATCTGCCCACATTAGGTCCCAAATGTGACTGATTGGTCTGAGATCCAGGATGAGTGGGAGACCTGGCTTTCTGCCTCCTTCTTGCTGGAACTCAGGAGCTCCTTCTGGGGAAGTTGTGATCTAAGGGCATATATCCCCTTGTTATTTAATAGAGGCCAATAAAAAGATCTGGAGCGTGAGAATTGAGCGCTGTCTTCCCTGCTTTTTACCATCCATTCCCTTGCAGTGGAATTGTGGTTGTCAACAGTTTTAAAACCAAAGCTTCCCTTTCCAGAATTTGTAAAATAGAAAATTGGCAGCTAAAACAAATGTGTACAGTGAGCAGTAAGGAAGATAGCACACACTGGCTTAGTCCAGAGACCATCATTCCTGTCCAGATCTGCATCCCATTGCTCCTCTGTGGAAGAAGTTATGCCTTGATCCACAGACCCACAGCATCTTACAGCGAGGAAACTATTCTGTGTTGCTGGTTTCCCATATGAAAGTCACTGGTAACATGTTGTCAACACGAGACACATACATTGGACCTGGTGACGCAGGTCTTTAATTTCAGCAACAAGGGAATTTGAGGCAGGAGAATCCCAAATTTTGAAGGCCTTGGCTTCCAGGCAAATTAAAGGTCAGCCTGGACAGCTTAGTCACACCTTTTCACAAAGATTTTCTGAAAAGGTTAAAAAGTAGTTCGGGATACGTACAGCTCAGTGGCAAAGCATGTTCTAACTGGGACCAGGCCCGACATTCTATCCCCATACCACCCAAAATAAATCCCAAACATGTATAATGTAAATAAGGGGCTGGAAGCCTCTTTTTTAAAGTTATTAATTTATAAATCTATTAACCATAGTCACCCTAAAGACTGCCATACCAGATGGACAACCTGGCAACAGGGCATATTTAACAATTAGTTATAAACTAGGCAAAATCAAATTTATAAAAGTAAACAGAGAAGACTCCTGTGTCAGCACTGAGAAGCCCCTACACAGCATGTCCCTGGTAACTAGCCTTCTCTTGCCCTTCTTGGAGTTAGTGCTTTTGTTTTACAAAACATCAGTGGACCACAACTGGGCATTAGAGAAAAGCAGGGTAAGGTAAAGACAGACAGAACCAGCTGTGCTGGGAGGAATAGCTCCAGCTTCTCATCATCAAAGCAGCTGTTGAAACAAACGCTCCTCTTCTGTGGCTGAGCATTCAAGTTCGCAGTGGCCATAAGCTCCCAAAGTCTGTGTGTGCAATGGGTTGGAAGGGCCAGCCCTGGTTGAGGCCTTTAGTGAGAAGGTGAAATTGAAAGCACCAGGTAGACTCTGAAATTCCAAGAGATCATTCTCTCCTTGAGGGGAAAGCTTTAGGAAGACAGCTTTTTCATATTCACTGAACCCAGTAGGTGACATGGAGCAGATTAGCTTTGCAGGACTCCATTTCAAAGACACGTCGGGAGACCCCAGAGAGGCGCTGATCTCGCCTCCTTCTCCTTTGTTATCATTGCCT
Organism: Ondatra zibethicus; assembly: GCA_004026605.1. Lineage (NCBI taxonomy): Eukaryota > Metazoa > Chordata > Mammalia > Rodentia > Cricetidae > Ondatra > Ondatra zibethicus. The sequence continues at coordinate 140,129 of PVIU01000229.1, forward strand.
CTGCAGACCCCATCCTTTGTGGTGTTAAAGGAAACCTCAATGGGTCCATTCACAGCCACGCCTCAAACTGACAAACCCTCCCCCTACCCGCCTGCCTGCCCGCCACCAAACTGAAACACGTGCAAAAGCATTCCCTGCAAATTGACTCGCGAGGCCCTCAATTAATTCTCATTCTCTGTAGCCAGAGATAAAATCCTCCATACACACATTTTAGGGAGACATCCTAAATTGAGATGCCATCCAGAGGATGGACTATCAAAATATTAAAACAAGAAAAGATTCAAGTAATTTTGCCCCTAAGCCATTTCCAAAACATTAAAAACAAACAAACAAACAAAAACCCTCAGTCATCCAAAAATGACCTGATAGTTTGATTGACCAGGAAAAGACAAAATGATCATAGCCTGTATGTAGGCGAGGAGAAGGCAGACACAGGTAGCCGGAGGGCTGAGGGGGATGAGGGAGCTGTTGATGGTCGGGGAACTCTAGATGAGGTGGGAAAGGGATTGTGCAATTTTTCTGTATATTTGAAATTCCACAAAATTCTTAAACATCTATTTAAATAAATATGTTCCAGTAGCCTTTTCCTTCACAAGGGGGGAAAGAGTAGATCCAGATTTATTTCAAGGCATTAAACTTTTGGAGAAATTTTAGGGGGTGTTTGTCATCACACTTTGGCCCTGCAGTGACAAAGAAAGGGGTATTGCCCCTCCCACCCAGGATCCAATCTTCCCTTTCTTGCTTTTCTCTTTCTAGCTCTCTCTCTTCCTCCCTGCACTGTTCCCTCTGTCCTGTGCATCAGAAATAAAAGGTCTCTGGCGTCTGAAAATTGTGCCTTTTATGTCTCCCTTCCCCAGGGGAATCCCAGCTTTCTTTCAATAAAGTCCCTGCTCTCAAATTCTAATAAATACGACAGACCCCCTTTTAACTCACCCCTACCCGAAGTCTAAATTCCTAGGAAAACAAAAGACTTTTTTTTTTCCAAACATGTGTGCTGTTTGTTTTCTTTGAGCTTAGTCAAAAAACCCTCCCCCAGCCAGCTTACCTGTTTGTGCAGTTCTGTATGCAGGACACACACTGATAAAGCCATGTTCCCTTCTCCATGGTTGCCTTGAATCAGATGTGACCTAAGAACCCCTTAGATGGCCAGTCGTCAGCTGATGTCAGGGAGAAATGTTGTTCCCTAGAGCTTGCTACTGTAACTGATACCTTGTTAAATATGTTCCAAGGGATTCCGTGCTGTACAGGACATGTCCTTTAGAGAGAGAGGCTCCCCGACTTATTGACCCAAGTCCCTAGCTTTGCAGGAGTGATACCCACATGACTCTATAACTTCCATTTATCAGGAAGGCTGTGTGCCCTACCCCCTCAACATCTATTCAAATCAAGCCAACTCAGGGAACTTGAAGGGCTGTCCAGGAGCCTTCGGATAAATCAGTGATTCTCACGTGGGACTGATTTTATCCCTCAGTGAACCTTTAAGCACAGTCAGGAGAGACTTTTGATAGTTTCTTCTGGGAGTGGAGGTTCTCCCAGTATCAAGCAGTTGAAAGGGGGATGGTATTAGTCGTCCAGCGAAGACAGGACAGCCCAACAAAATTTTACTTCACCCAGTACCTAAAAAGAGGGCAAAAAAGAGGAGATCTTCCCATGGAAAGTCTGTCGACTGATAGAAGGGCTGTTGGAAATCCCTCTCCAGAGAGGTGACATTCCTGTCAAACAACATTCTGACATCCTAGGAAGCCATCCCTATCTTTCAACTCCCAATAAGGTTAAGCTGAAAGTAGAAGTCTCCAGAACGTAGATTGTCTAGCCAGACTGTGAACTTGCAAACCAGGAAAGAGTGCCACTCATCCCAGAGGTTGGGCACACATGGGGCACGCGGGGGTAGGGGTGAGTATAAATGTGTGCTGAAGTGGCCCATTAAGGTGAGAGGAATTTCACCTGGCTATTTCGGCTTGAGTAAACACCTTTCTAAACAAAATAGTGATCGTACAGATGGGACTATTCCTCGACATTCCAGAACATTTGATAGTTCTTGGTGATTCTTTTTAATTAGCTGTTCTGGCAATGATCAAACTCTCCCTCCCTTGTAAGAGCCCAACAGCATTTAGCATCTCATGAGGTTTGAATGTCACATTTGAATATGTAGGTTGCTGTTTGGGAATGTTTTCAAAAGTAAGATTAATTTTAGTGAGCATGTTGTCTGGAAAATGGGTGAGCACGATTCTGACTAGGAATCAAGATAGCAGTGCATAGAGCAATCTACATATTTTAAATAAGTATGTATTAGACTTTTCCCAACTTGACACTTGGAACCAGATACCTCCTTCCTGGGGGGCATCCTTTTGGGCACTGGAGAATGCTTATCAGCTTCCTTGGTTTCTACCTTCCCGGTGCCTATTTCATACCCTCTACATTGTGATAACCAAAACTGTCTTCAGACATCAGCAAATGATGGGCTGGGGAGGATGGCAAAATAAACTGCCCTATAAATTTATTGATTTCTCACAGCAGAATTTGGCTTTGCATATTTTTATAAGCACTGGGTTACTGACCCTCAACATTTCCAAATGTACCTGATACCAAATCCCTACTTTTGAGTTAGTAAATTCTTTGAGGTTGTGCAATTATTCTCCTTCTCTTCTCTGGGAAGAGAAAGGTTGCTTTGCACAGATGGCCAAGTTTTCGCTACTTTGTAAGCTGGGGACATTAGTTATGTCTCAGCTGTGTTTTTAACTCATTGGAGGAAACTTTTCAAAGAGTCAGTTACTCAAGATGTATGACTTTGACTTTTTCTGTACATGAATTTCTGGGAAAGAGAGTTTCTGAGTCCCATTCCTCCAGACGAACACTCCTTGCAAATCCTTGCTGCTTTAGCAGATGGCAAATGCTATATATCTACCAGCCCTTCAACCATGCCACAAATACAGACAGATAGACTCAGATTGGAAGGTGTAATTCTGAGGTCATAGAAGCAGAGAACATTGTAGACCATGAATTTCTTGGATCCAAAAGGAAAATCGTATTTCTTCTCTTTTTAAAAAAGGTTACAAATATAACCAAAACTCCAGACCCTCAAATGCCTACTGTATCTTGGCATTGTGAACTTCACAGTTCACACTTAAGAATTATACAAACGCATTACAAAAATATCAGAGGGGCTAGAGAGATGGCTCTTTGGTTAAGAGCACTTGCTGCTTTTCCAAAGAACCTAAATTTGGTTCCCAGCACCCAAGTCAAGCATCTCACAACTTCCTGGAACTCTAGCTTTGGGGTATCTAACACCCTCTTGAGGTCTCCATGGTCATCAGCAAACAGTTGACACACATTCACTTAAACACATACACATACAAGTAAATAAAATCTAAAAATAAATCTTTGTGAAAATCATCACACACACAAATTCTCTTACGTATTCAGTAAGTCTGTGATTTTGTGCTGGGCGCACTTACCACTGTCCTCAGCTACATGGGGCCCCAGGTCTGTGTGTGGCGACCCTGCCAAAGTGCCACCAAATCTAGGATGCTAGCTAGCTAGAATAGTCAGCTGGTAGGGAAAAGCAAATAAAATAAACCCCAGGTACTGCCATTAACCTAAGGAATTGCATAATGGGATTTAACTTGTAATGAAACAACGCATCCCCCACACCCCAAATTTAAACAATTTGATGGAAGACTGGAGAAAAAGCAGACATTCGTATTTGACTCCCCATGAGATAAATGAACGCCATTTTCTACAATTAAATTGAACCTTAAGTTGTTAATGAACTATGCCAAACAAGCACTTTAAATTAAAGTTAGAAGATCTGGGAAGTAGCTCAGTAGGTGAAGTGTTTGCCTAGCATGCGCAGAGCCCTGGGCTCTAATCCTGATACTGCATGAACTGGCCACAGGTCAACACTCAGGATGTAGACACAGAAGGATCAGGAGCTACCCAGGAAGTTCAAGACCAGCCTGGGATACATGCGACCATGTCTCAATTTCATTCATTCATTCATTCATTTTAAACATCAGAATTTTGACCTTTGAGTACATATAATCTTGCCAGTAATTCAAGGTTAGGGATCTAATGTGCAGATTTTCCGTAAAAACGATGAGCAATGAAGCCACTTGAAAATCATACTTGCTTGACTTAATCCACTCCTAAACAGTCTCTGTTCAGCGACCCATTGGCTTACACTTCTTGACTTGGCACACTAAGTACCCATTTGTAGTTGATCAGATGGTTTGGACTGGGATGGAGAAACAATTACAAAGACACCCAAATTTTGAACCTGTGCTCTGAGCCATGGCCCAGATCATGTGTGTCATACACATCGCTGATAAGCCACATGTAATCCTGCAGAATACATTTGATTAAGTCCATTGTGCAGGTAGGAAAACTGTGACACCAGAAAGTTAGATACATTCTCAAGGTCATGTATCAGGAAGCTTTGGATGAACATCTGATGGAGTCCAAAGCTCTGAGTTTTGAGCTGACTCAAATCTTCCATTGAAAGTTCCATTAAGGAGAAAAGCACCCCTTGCCAGGTGAAAAGGTTTAGCCCTACTTCTGCTTTTGAAAATTCCTTGAGGCTGATTCTTTGATATCTGAAGGTTCCCCAAGTATGTTTTAGCCAGGACTTACTTTTCTCCATTTTACTTATCACTAGTTGAGGAAAGTTGAACATTTGCATTGTTTGAACTGGATCTTTTTTTTACACTTCACTTGCTTTAATAAAGCTATTTAGGGACCTTGGAAATTGAAATTGGTCACCCAGCATTCTCTGAGCACTGACTTTGAAATGACTTCGTTTTTCCCTGACTATTAACAGCACTCTGGAAGGCTGAGGATTCATTCCTGTGTCTGTCCTGGAAACAAAGGATGTGCTGTCTTTCTGGACATGGCCTCATCATAACATCTGGAGAATTAGGACCTTGCCAAATAGATAGGTGTGCTGGGGGCACAAGCCTAGGATTCACTCCACACAATTCACAGTGGAGTGAATTGGGCTCCCTGTTGGCTTCCTAGTCCTGCATAAACCTATATGGTTGGTCCTAAATGAAAAGGTACTTTTTAAAAGGCCAGTCCTAATGGGAGCATACTGTTTTGGAATCAGTGTGGAAGTTTTCAGATTTTTGCACATAGGTTCTCAGACGGAATGGAAATAGAAATTACCTGGCCCTGAGAGACTGTCATGCTTTGCTTTCTCCTCCTCCTCCTCCTCTTACTTCTCCTCCCCCTCCTTCACCTCCTCACCTCTCCTCTTGATCCTCTTATGGAGACAGTCTCATGGATCCCAGGCTCACCTTGAACTCTCTATGTAGCAAGAGAATTATGGGTCTATCATCAGACCTGCTTTATTCGATGCTGTGACTCAAGCATGAGATTTCATACATACTAGGAGAGCTCTCTGCCACTGAAACTGCATCCCTAGCTCCTGCCTATTGTAATATATATTTACATTATATATATTTCTACCTGGAAAATCAGAAGTCATCATCCATTACTTCTTCCCCTCCCTCCCTCCCTTCCTTCCTTCCTTCCTTCCTTCCTTCCTTCCTTCCTTCCTTCCTTCCTTTCTTTCTTCTTGATTATCATTGCTGTTGTTTGAGACAGGTTCTCATTATGTAACCCAGGCTGACCTTGAGTTTAGGGTGACCCTCCTGTCTGGGCTTCCTGAATGCTGGGATTACAGACAGCACGTGCCACCGCTTTCAGCTAGAGCTGAACTTTCAGTGCTTACCCAGCATTCGAGGGTAGCATAGTGCTGAGTTTCTCGTTTCTGCCTTTTGCTATTTGTTTGATATTACAATCTCAGATAAGCTTCCTCTTAGTTGTCCTTTATACTGTGCTCAGCTTTATAGCTGTGAATTAAATATTAAACCACAAGGGTAATTAGTCAGTTTGGAGGTGAATGGACACAAGAGATTAGAGAGAACAAATGCTATTTATTTGTACTTAGACTGAGCATTGTGAAAATGTGGGCTTATTATTTCAGTGTTCTTGGGATAAATGGCTGTAGCTTAGGTACCATTTAAGCATGCATTCATTTGTGTACTGTATAATTATTTGGGTGTTTTCCATACTCCAGACATGTTTTTAGTCACTAGGGATTGAACAGAACACATACACTAGTGTGCGCATGAGCACACACACACATACATACACACACAGTCTCAAAAAATATTAAGTGTATATTCTAAGAAGTGAAGGAAGCCTATAAATAACAACAATGTAAAGACTAGAATAGAGATTTTGAAAGAAAGTGATAAAATTTATAGGTAAAACTAGATTAAGGGGGAAAGAGTAGGGATCAGCATGGAACAGGGAAAGGGAACTATTGTTTTAAGAACTGAGGAAGTCTCCGATAATCTCCATTTGACATAGATAAGGGGAAATACAAAAGAAAACCAAGGGGCATCCAGAAACAGGATGCTTCTGGAGGCAGGAGTGGGCTGCATTTAGTGATTCAGAGAGGCCAGGGGAGCTGAAATAGAGGAGGTAGAGACAGGAATAACGGAGGGAATGGGGGACGGGGAGATAAATTGTGGTGTGAACAGAGGGAGGCAAGGGTTAGATCCCTGAGAGAGAGATAAGATGCCCCTGGGGATCTTATGGGATGGCGTGGGCTGAACAGGAACATGGCTTTATTTTAAAAGGTTGACTCCGGCTTCTGAATTCAAGGAAGGAAGCAGGGGTACCCCTTTCTAGGAAGCCATGTGGTGACTGACGTGACAACAGTGGCAGAATGAGGGCGACAGTGACTTAGATAACTGTGGCCACAGGAATGATGAGGAGGCATGGGGAGCTCCTGAGATATTTCTGAGCTAGAGCTAAAGTTAGATGAAAGTCTGGATATAGCATACAAAAGACATAATGGAGTCAAGTGACTCCAAGTTTTATGGACTAGGAAAATGGAAATAAGGTGTTCCTATTGTTTAACATGGAGATATCTATAGGAGGAACAGATGCGTGGCAAGATAAGAGAACTTCTGTCGGGAACCTATTCGTTTGAGATGCGTGTTTGCTGTGATTTCACAATTCCGCTGATCATCAATGCAAGTAAACGTTTGCAAACAATGTTAGATGTCTTTAGTCGTATAACAGAGGGAAACATGGCACCTAGCAAACCAAATCCTTCTTCCTTAGCCTTTAGATACCCTCTTCAATAAATCCTAGAGTAGTACTGCAATAATTTCAATTTGTAAAACAAAGCCAAAAAAATTAAACATAATTCTTCCTAATGTCAAGTCATTTACTTTGTGTGCATGTCAGTCTTGATTTCTTCGCCTCTCATCCCTTCTCAGTGGTATTGTTGAGACTTTTTTTCTACCAAAAATGTGGGCAGAAGGAGAAAATGAGAAAAGAGATAAAGGATTTGAATAAAGCATGTTGGAAAGAATGAAATGCTGTTTGATCTCTCAGTAGAGTAATGTGAATCTGGATGAGCCTCTGATGCAATTCATGTTTAAAATGACCTTTTGTCTATCTGTTCAGACACCGATCTCTGCAAACAGGCTCAAATATTTATGCATACCTCACTTCTGGGGTGGGCTTAGTATCCACCCAAACTCCACTTGGTTACCCAGGCTGCTTCCTAAAACGTAGGGGATTTTTTTTTCAGTTCTCCCTTGGTAACTTGGGAGCTTGTGGGGTTCCAGAACCCCTTGCTGGAATCCCTGTGTTCTGTAGATAGAGAAGTTCAGTTCCTTTATAAAAATATAGTGTATTTCTATACAACCTATGAATGTCTTCCATAATACTTTAAATCAGTGTAAATGTCCTGAAGATATTTCTGTGCTGTTTAGGGAATAATAACAAGAAAAAGTTTCTACATGTTAAGTGCAGGTGTAATTTTTTCCCCCAGATATTTTTGATCCAAGATTGGTTGAATCTGTGGACTCAGCGTCCAAGGACACAGGGGGCCACCTGTGTGATGTATTTTACAGCTGCTTCATATAAATAAAGAAAGATGTTCCTTTTACACCAAAGGAGAAAGGGGCAAAGAGTCAGACAGACTGAGAAAGCCGTGCAGGCCGCAGGCGACAGAGTGAAAAGCACAGTGCTACCATGTCGTCTAGGTGACTGATTGGCGCATGGCTAGAAGGGGATGCAGTTCAGCAGGCCACAGTCAAGAGCCAAACTGATGAGCTGCTTTCCTCCAGAAGCATTCCTGGTGGTGACTGAAGCTTCTCAGACCTTGGATACCAACGCAGGTCACATCAAGTGGGACTGCCAGGGCTTGACAGCTGCTAACTGACAAACAACTCCAGATGGCCTTGATCCCTCCCGTCTAAGCCCTTGTTCACAGTCCACCACCTTCATGTCTCAAGAAGTTTTGGTTACTGTTCCCACCAACCCTAGCTTGCCCATCAGTTACTGACTAAGACTCTTCTTATTTTTCTCCCTTTCGGGTATGTGTGTGTGGCACGCAGGAACATGGGTGTGAGTATTCAAACGTGTGGGTACATGTGCCTGCACGTGCTCCTGCACAGATGTGCACGTGCACAGAGTCCCCAGTCTTCTGCTATGGCCCTCCACCTTATTCATTGAGTTGGGGTCTCTCAGACAAACCCAGAACTCTCCAATACAGCTAGTCTTAGAGAGCCAGCTTGTCCTGTCTCCTCCTCTGAGCTACAGGTGACCACCATGCCCAACTCACATTTACACAGAGCTGGGGTTTTAAATACCAGTTCTCATGTTTACAAAGTGAGTGTTTTAATCCCTGAGCCACCTGCCAGTCCACTTCTCAGACACTTCTTCACTTACCATTGGACTATCCGACTAAGGATTTTGGAGCTTTGTCTCACCCACTACCCTCTTTTTCTTCCAGCTGTTTCCGTGCTTTTCTTGTAGGCAGAGTGGGTCTTTATACCATCATCGTCAGTCCTTTCCTGAAAAACACCAACATCCTTATTATCTTTAAACCAGATTACAAGTAGCCATAATGGGTAACCTAGAGAAGGACAGCAGAGCTACAAAACTGGGCAGTGGTCTTGGGCATGGGGAGTGACAGAATACGGGTACATAAAGAGGATCAGGCCTGGCAGTGGAACACACCTCACACTGTCAAAGCACCATTTAGTTATGATAGAATTCACCTGATACCATATTTTCAGATCTTCATGGGTTTTGTGTCTCTCTTGTTGAGGAGAAAAACTGTGACAATCACATTCTTGTAGAACAAAATGTATAGCAGTTTGGATTTTCAGATCGTCTGATTTCATGTGCTATTGTGTTTAGTGTTAAAAGACATTTCTTCCTCTAGTAGTAACTTGTTACTCCGTAAGAATGAGGGTGGAGAGGGGAAGCGGGGGACCCCTGTGTGTGCCTCCTGACTCTTGGGGGACAGTTGGATTGCGGGCATGAGCACTTCTTGCTGTGTGTCTCCCTTTAGTTACCTGGCCCTGGCATCTCTCTTGTTGGGAGAGGTCACCTACTTGGCCTCAATACTGACAGATGTTTTGAAGTGTGGCCCAATAGTTGACATATGAATCACGGTTCCTTTCTTTATATCTTTTTGGCATTTAGCATTAACAGATGGGTTAATGCTATGGGGTGGGGTAAGGCCAAGAATGAGAGGATGGCCCAGTGCCCCTTCCGGCTGGGATGATTGTGACTTCCATATCAGCTTTCTTCTGCACAGTTCCCTGGCAACCTCATGCCTTCTGGGGTCCTTAACATGCTAATGTGTGCCATCAAGCAAGCCCGTCAACGCTGGCTTTACACCCTGGAATCACAGCTCTTATTTCCTACTGAAACTCTTTTCCTGTTCAATGTTTTGGTTCTTGACAAAGGGAAGAATCTACTCCCACATGAGCGTGGACAGGAAGGGAGTAGATATATATTTAGTGATAGTTGTTTCTGATGCCAATTCTGTACTGAGGCTATTTGACATAGCAACATCCCAAAGTCCAGGGAGAGCAGAAGTGTGAATGGAGGTGAAAAGGATAAGAAAGTGATGAGAAGAAAAGGTGCATGGCACGCAGATACGGTGCCCGTGTTTCTTACTGTGGTGCAAACAGACCTATGAAACAGGGAATAATCTAGAGAGGAGCAAAGGGAACTAGCAAAGGTGTTTTTAGCGCGCATGTCTGCTCTGTAGATTTCTCCGTGCTCTTTAGAAAAGAAGCCCTTCATACTTTCACACTACTGGAATTTTGCCAAAGTCCTGTCTTCACTGGTCAGCATCTCTTAAAATGTCATCTTAGGGTACATAAGTTGACAAATATTTCTTTAAAAATGCTACCTTTTTGAAGGCATATTTGGAGACATTCAATAAGACTCCATTGGATTGAAAATAATGGTGATAATAGCAAATCCGTGTTATTTTTATGTTGTCTGCCCAAAATACGAAGAGTTTTTTATGCATTGTCCCCTTTAGTCGTCACATAACAGCCTTTCTCAGAGATACTGTGACTGTCTTATCTTAGAGGAGGACAAGGCTAAGCCAAGGGGAGTTATGTGTCCCAGTAGCAGGGTGTTAAGATGGCAGTTGTGGTACCAGCTGATGTCTGCCTGACTTCAAACCCTCTGTTGCGTTTGGAGCAAGGTGAACCCCTTGTAACCGCTGTCATTTCCTGCTTTAGCTTCCGTGCACAGCCACCTCTTAGATAGACTCCCTTCAAAGTCAGAAGAGCATATCTGCTCACTCTCGCTCCAGCCCTCATGCTAACTGTGGATGACATGCCTCCTTGGTAAAGCAAAGAGTCAGGTCCTGGTTAGCCGTGGTTCTGGGCCACAGCCCTCCAGTGTGGCTAATATTTAATGGCTTCCTCTTCTGATTATCAAAGCTATATGTGTGCCTTTCTTTCTGCATTACCTTAAATGTGTCATCTCGTGTCTTCCCAAGCCTTGAGTCTGAAATCAAAAGCTGGACTAGATAATCTTCATGATGGCTCACATTTCAAATTTTTGAGAAATTGACCCTCTGTGAATTGAGAGCCCATAACTTACAGCCTACAGCCTTCCATCTACAACCGTGCCAAGACCCTTTCAGAAGTCAACTGAAATGATACTTCACTGCAGGGCACTAGGCAGGTCCCAAAGGGTTAATATACCTCAAAATGGTCAAGAGAGAAGCAGGGTGTGTTTTCAGCTAAGGGGCAATGTGGGATTTTATTTATATGATTGTATCTGTTCTTTATAATGCCTTCAGTTTCCCAAGTGTTGACAATGCTGTAAAAAGGTGTTGAAGTCAGAACTATAGCAAAGCTTAGGCACTCTCTTTTTAGGGGGCTGAGTTATCAGAGTACTCCGAAGGAGTCTTGCAAGGCATTTCTCGAAGGTCCTTACTTCCAGGCATTCCCATAGGGAGGTAGAAATGAACACTTATCTGGCTTACCCAGCTCCCTATCTAGTCTAAGGGGAGATCTACATGCTGTATATAAATTAGCTTGACTCTGCTGCTTCCCAGTTTTGTGATCTTGGGTAAGTGATGGTACTCTTAGGCCCTCAGCATCTTTGTCTATATAAAAGACCCCTAGTAATACCGGAGCCACGTGTTTCTTTGGAATTAAATGAGAGAAGCTAATGTACTTTAGCCCAGTGTCCTGTTCATATTAATTAAATAAGAGATGCCTAATCTAGTGGTTAGTAATTATGGACAAAGTTTATCTTTGGGTGGCCCTTTTGAACCTTCATTTATAGCAAATTAGCTCAGCAGTAGCACTGAGAGATTCTAAGGGGTTCTTCCTTTATGAATATAATATGCCGCTTATGGTGCTATTCTATGATGGCTATACCTTTTCTGTGTTCATTCATCTTATAATTATATTCCGAGTGGCTGTAGGGTACAGAGAAATAAATTTAAAATGTGTGAACTGCAGTTACTCTCTACTGTCTTTTTCCATTTTCCATATGGCTCTCTAGGCCTGCCACTCATCAGAGTTTGAAACTGTGACCTCAGGTCTGAAGCCTTATATTTATGTTGTTTCTATGGTAGAACAACAGTTCTAGGCCGTTGTCCTTCTGTCTTCCCCAGTGCTGTGATCCTTTGGGCACTGTTCAATTTATTTGTCGCTGCCTTGGCAATGGCACGCCTGAGCCTTGCCCCTGTTACTGCATCCTGTCTGGTGGCATTTAACTTTGTTTTGTTAAAGGCAAAATGAAGCTAGGATCAAAACCTTCTTGTTATGACCTGTAATTTTAATGCAATGATTTATGTATTATTTTCAAATTCTGTAGGATCAGAAAGAGAAAGTAATATATACAGTGTGTAACTAGAACTCTATCCACCTGCCTCAGAATGGTGTTAGCCATCTGACTTCCAAAATCACTTAGACTAGTCTCACTTTGCTGCTAATAGGCCCCAGTACATGATATTCTCTTGGCTTCCAATCCTTGTTATTCTCTACCTGTAATTAGTCAATCCTGGGCTTAGAAATACATACGAGTTAATCAGGATCCCTCATTATACATTTCACATAGACACAACCTCACTTGCCAGGACTGCAAATCAACAGTGCAGACACTGAGCGAGGGCTGTCATCCTGGACCACTCACTAACCCGCATCTTTCAGACATCTGGTACAGTTAGTTCTGCCAGTCCTGACCTACACCTCCCAGACCTGAAACCTTCAAGTTCCACCCACATGTTCATATTCCCTAAGCACACCTGACCCCCACCCTCTTCTTACCTCCACATTCCCCTCTTCTTCCTCCTGGGTTGTTTGGGATGAACTTGCCAAGTCCATGCAGAACTCCATCGTCATGGCTATGTCCACATCCTCAGCGATGGCACAGCCTGGAGAATTCCTTCTCTTTTGGTATTCAGCCCTTCTCAATCAGGCACGTGCACCAGGGTTGTGTTCAGACTTCTTGGTGATTAAGGAACCGTGACCCTTAGCACAAGTGAAAAGACGCATACAAGGATCCCCCTAAGACCAGGGCCAGTGCACCAGACCCACACCCATCCTCATAGACAGAGCTACTTCTCCAGAGAGCGTAAGCCTCAGGGACAAACTAAGAACACACTACCTTCATCTTGAGTTCCATTCCCCCAGTGGAGTTGAAATGCAAGAATTTCAAATTTTGGACCTTAGTGAGTGCAAGGTGTCAGCACGTCTGAACACTGGCCAGCCCGGAACATGCCCTTTGAATGGCCTCACAGAAACAAGCTTGCAATCCCAGGCATTCAGCTGGCTGACCTTGGTGCTTCTGAGTACCAAGCAGTGATTACGTTGTTCAGAATCTTGCTCAAATTTGGAGGGGGGAAGGGAAGAATCAATCTCTTAAATAAGTTGAGTCATTTTCCAAGAGGAAAAAAAAAAGTCAGTATTACTGGCACATTCAGAGGCTATTTTAGCTGCAAAATGTAAGGAATTAAATGTTCCCAGGAGCAAGAACTTTCAGATATGTAGCCAATAAATAACAAATACTAGATGACGTACTAAATATAACAGCCATGTCTTGGTGACGCAGGTTGATGTAAATGTCATCTTTGCCTGGGAAAAGACTGAGAATGATCAGATGGAACTTTCCCTTGGAATGTCAGAGCTAGAACCTGTATTTATTTGACTATCACAGTGACGGCTCCTTTATGAAATCATAATAGACTCATTAACAAGCCTGTTAGATTTGAGTATTTCTATGAACAGCTGCTTTTCTTCCTTGGTAATTTAGTAAACATTAAATGGAGAGCGTTTGCTGTCAGTTGACACCTTGAGGATTTCCTAATCACTTTGAGATCTTAATAATTCCAGGCAAATAACATGTGTGGTGAATCATGCTTAAGTCTTGCATTCTCTTTTCTCTTGCCATTTGCATTTCAGTCCCCTTCAAAGAATATGCACATAAAAATGGGCAGAGGGCAGCTAATCTATGTATCGAAGGCATTACACTTAGATCGTTCATCACTGGCTCGCTGGCAATAGACGCTAGTGGATTGTTGGCCTGCCCCGAATTAGTTATTCACAGCAAGATTCTTGGTCACTTATTTTTTTCATAGCACTGTTATTTTTCCAACCAGAAATATATTTACCTGTACTGGGACAGCATTGTGACACTGCATATAAAGTATCATGGTTGTTCTGTTTTGCAAATACCACTTGATTTGGCTCTGGTAACAGTACCTATCTCTATTATTCAACTGTGTTGGGAAGTTGGGTTGGCTAATAACATCTGAGGGCACTGGCTGACACATAGTGAATGTGAGAACGTTGTTTTATCTAATTCCGACTCTGGAGCTCATTGCCTACTTTTAGACCGTGTCTTCTAATGACCCTGGCACATTATTAACTGCCTCATGATTCTCTTTTCCTACTTCACATTGAGGGCTAGCTTCTTTGGACAGCTCGCATACTGAAATGACTATTCCTCAGGATAGATTTGCTCTGTGTTCACTCATGTCTATTTGATGAGCCAAAAAAAGAGAGAGAGAAAGAGAAAACCCTAGTTTTTTACTCTAATCAGCAAATGTTACCATCCACTATTCCCTATGCTTTGTCTCAGACCCACTTCCTACAGATAAAACCCTCTTGCCTCTTAGTGCTTTGCTCCAGTATGCAAATCTCTTACAACAGTAGCACATGTTATCACCATTGGTTCAGTTGCCCAAACCAGAAATCTGAATGACATATTTGCCCTTTTCCCTACGACTGACCCATAAGGTACCTTCTTCCTACTTAAAAAAAGAAAATGCAACCTAACCTAACTTTCCCTACCCAAACCTTTCATACACCCCTCCAAGCTGCCGCCACCTCCTGCTAGCACAAATATGCTGACTTCCTTCATGGTGCCCTTATTTCCAGGCACCCTGTCTTCACATCTAGTACTTGACTCAGTAATCAAAGGAGAAGTTTTGAAATAAAAATTAGATAATTGCTTCCCCTGAATTAAGACTCCTCAGAGATTTCCCATTGCGTACTGAATATAATTCAATCTCATTTTTATGGCCCAGCAGCTCGGCTGGTGTTGCCCTCCCCACCATGGAAGATCACAGGGAGCCCCCTCCTCTAATCATTCGAGCTTAGTGTTTCTTAGGCGTCAGCTCATGAATATTCATATACAGTACTTAGCTTTGTCATCTCTTAAGCAACGTTAATGTCTATTACTCCTCTATGAGCTCCCTGAGGTCAAGGACTATGTCAGTTTTGTTCTCCTGGTATCTCCAGTGTGTTCTGTAATTTCTAACACATGGTATGTACAAAATAGATGTTTTGTTCATTAAGCAAATGAACTTATCCCAAATTGTAATTATACCTCATCTTTTCTTGTTGAAGTAACCCTTTAAAAAATTATGGATTGGTGACTTACAATAGGCAATATCCTTATACAAGTCTTTAGCCATTCTCTGAGACTGAAGTCCTAAGACCCTTATCACAAGAAGCCTTTGAAAACAATCCTCAGTATTCTATATGAACCCAAACTCAGTAGGTTAACTGTCACAGGCTTTGTTTGGATACAGACCTTCCAACAAGGCTCACTCTTTCCAAACTGTAAAATATGACAATTTCCAAAATAGCTACTTCAAATCATATATTCATGAATATTTCACATCTTAAAGTAAAAAGTTAAAGCCAAATGTGTTAATATACATATTTTAAATTTCTCTACCAGTTCAATTGAAACTCTTATAATGGTTTGTTTTTAACAGAATAACATGTTTGGCACATGTATGAATGCTATAACTTTGAGATGTCTGGTAATAATGATAAAATTAGTATTAGGCTCCTTGTTTGACACGGAGCTGTTAGTCTATTAGGGCATCAAAGGGCACTCTGGTAACTTAAGCCAAAAAATAACAAAGTTATTGGGGAAATAAGAAACATGAAGTCAAGAAAAATGTAATGTGAAGTCTGTTTTCATTGAGTCTTTACATTTTAGTCTTCTTTCTTAAATTTACCCCCCTCTAGAAAGCAAGGGGAGTAAATTTAGGTAAATTTATATTGGGAAATAAAATGTCTTTAAAGACCTGAGCCACCAGTTTAGGGTGGCTGTAGTAAGGACTTTGTAATTGCTAATGAGGCCTTGGATGTTGAATGTCTCAGTGCATCCATTGGGGCCAGCCTCTTGCCTGTTGTACGAGAAGCTGTCACATCAAATTCTTGTCCAGACTCCGTGGGCACTTTGATTCCTAAACCTTTCTGAGAAACCTAATCTGAAATCAAAGTCAAGTTTCTTAGATGTGGTCAGACAAGGTCACATTTAAAACAGCCGAGTGAACCCAGAGATCAAAGTTGAAAGGTAATGCCTCCCTCCTGAAGTTGGCACCGACTTACCCACCAGTGAACCTTTCAGGTTTTTTTCCTGCCTTTTTCACCTCTTTCCAATAGGCTGGGAAAATTAGAGCTTTTTCCCTTAAAGAAATAGCTGGAGGGTTTCCTTAAATACCATCTTTAAAAAATTGAACACAGTCATGTTGGAAATGCACTTTATACTTGTCAGTGAATCAGGAGACATCTTACCGAAAGTGTGTTTTAGTGTTCTGTAGAGGGACTTCCCTCAGGAAAAAAAAAAGTCATAGTAACTTCAGATCATGAGGTTTTTAGGTTAAATTGTTATGATCCTCCCATGCCGCCATATTCACCAACATGCCACACAGGGCCGCTGCTACTATAACGTATGGGTTTTTTTTTTTTTCTTGGTTTTTTTCCATTGCTACCTTTCTTCCTTGTAAGGCTTTGAATTATTCTCAAGTAGCGCTGGAAAGAAGGGGATAATGATAACTCTCATAGACGTGATCTTATCGTCACATTACACTTTTGGGGCTTTTTTTCTTTTAAATCAAAGTCACTGTGATTAAAAAACAACAACAACCTTGCCATTGCTTTATATTGCAGTGTTCTGTCTCTTGTGGTCGAGGGCATAAACAACGAAATGTTTACTGCTTGGCAAAAGATGGAAGCCATTTAGAGAGTGATTACTGTAAGCACCTTACTAAGCCACATGGGCACAGAAGGTGCCGAGGAGGACGGTGCCCCAGATGGAAGGCTGGCGCATGGAGTCAGGTGAGCAACGCTTCTCCTCTACCCAAACGCTCCCTTCTGTTCAGCCCCATGCCTGACACCAGCACGTTCTCTTACGTTTTTCTGTGTTGTTCTCATTTTACAAACTGGGAAGAATCTTCACCTGGGCAGCCTGGGTGGCCTTTGGCAAGTGATCTCAGTTAGCAGAGCTATGGCTGTCCCTGAGTGGTGCAGTTGTGAGGTTGAACCTCACATGGTGATAGACAGCAGGTGGTGTAAGGCAGACTAGTTCTTGGGTATCTGGCAGGTGGCCACTTAGAAAAGCCCAGCGTAGGTTGCACTGGGGTGAACTGTTGTCACCTGACCTGAACTGAGGCTCAGTTTACCTTGGAGATCCTCAAAGTGCTTTCTTACGATGGTCCTGGCTTACCTAACCGAAAGAGCCTATGGGAGCAAGTGCATAGCTGGAATTACTGTTTCAGGGGATATCCATTTATCACAGGGAAGGCATGGCAGCTGGCAGAGCGCAGTCTGTGAGTCAGCGTTTTGGGGGGCCCAGCTGTTCACATCTTGGCAGGCCAGGAAGCACAGAGACAGAGCTAAAAGTGGGACCCATCTGTAACCCTCAAAGGCAACTCCAATTACCTACCTCTAGAGTAGTCAAACTTCCCATCCCAAAGGTACCACAACCTCACAAAACAGCGCCACCATTTGTGAACTAAGATGACCCTGTGGGACAATTCACACAAACCAGAGCAATGTCAATATAAAATACTAGCCAATATCTCTCTGCCTGTTTGCTTCTTTACAACTGAGACTGACGACTTGAAGGGAGAGAGTTAGATCATTTTGTAACTGTGTAACATTGGGTGGTTTGTTTGACCCTCCTGGGCCTATTTCATGTGGTTTTCAAGAGGGTTTTAGCTCTGTCTCTCTGCTTCCTGACCTGCCAATGATCTGCAGCCGAGTGCTTCGTTCAGGGGGGCCTGAATACAGTAGACTTTTGAGAGCAATATTTTGTTTGGATGAGAGTGATATATGTAGGCTTTAGAAGGGGAAGGGAAGAGGAACCCAGGCCATCAATTACAGTCTCTTGTTGAACCAGCAAAAGCAACTTTAAAAGCTTGGCGAATTGAAGTCTCTTGCACATAATCATTAGAATAGGTCTTACAACCCCACTGCTTGTATGGTTTCTCATCGTGGTTTAAGGTAATTTCTTGAAAGTAACAAGATTCGATTTCTTCGAAAACATTCTGTGCTCATTGTTGAGCCTTCTCTCTGGAGATCAGATTCAGCAGGAGCTTTCCAGTCTTCTCATTCTCTGATGCTGTGGTGACTCATGCCAATGACTCCTAGGGATCAGTAGAAACTAGGCTCAAGGTGGGTGGCCTCGGGAAGAATTCTTCCAGCTTTGGATGCAGCCGTATCAACACCGGAAGAGCTGAGGGTTTTCCACTTTAATGTTCTAGTGGAAATCCCTCTAGAAATCTGGATGTTCCTTAAATGCCCTTCACTGACATCATTGTTCTCTATACCCGTGTTCCACTTTACAAAAGAATCAGCATAGCGCATCGTTCCCCAGCACAGTTGCCTTGTCCCTCTCGAGGCTTGTGTCATAAAGAAACATCTGGGTTTTGCTTGTTGGCTTTAATTTGGCAATCAAAGAATCGGCGCTCTGTCTTCCTCTGGCTTCTGTCAGGGATCATGTTCAAGGCAGTATGTCATACTTGTCATCCCCCTTAATGGTTTCTAAGTGGCCATTATCATCTTTTAACTTCCAGCCCTTTTGTTTTTGGAGCTATTCAGTCCATGCAAAGCCTGCAGCTAACATTCTTTAAGATGCCACACTAATTAGGTTGTCCTCTTGTAGACTTTCATGCTCTGTTACTCTTCGTTCTGTTCCTTGGCCTTTTCTTATCTACTTATCTAGTGCATTTTCCCCAGAGTATTAAGCTCAGAGCATGTAAGCGCCCTATGTCTTAAAGGCTAATTTATTCGCTAAAGAGATGAATGAGAGAATATTTTGCTCTTTATTGGTAAACACAGACAGTTTTACTACAATATCCAGGAGAAGCCTAAAATTGGTTATAAAGATAGGATGCTTAGGTGTAAAGACTTTTTTGTTTGGTTGTTTGGCAAACATAGATAAAAGTATTTTCAAAATGCCTCCCTAGAAAGGAACACACCTGTTCAAGACAATCACTCAGAATTCATTTGTAGGGGTAAATTATAAGAAGAGGAAAGACTTGAACATCACTAGAGCCACTGACTGATAGAGAAAGAAGATCTGCATGATTAAGAATTATCAGCTCGCTAATTATCCCGTGGTAAACAAGAATATTCCTAAGGCAATGGTATTAGCAAAAGTAATGAGCGCTCACTTACTACAGTATTTAAATTTTATATCTGGCCTCTCTATTTTATGGTAATAGCTATACTCCAGTCATCTTGTCTTCAAGGTATGAATAATAATTAGAACAGTTTTTCATCATGTCAAAATGTCTGATGATAAGACACACTGAAAGTTGGCACAGGACTGTACCATACTAAATAATCCTTCCCCAAATGCAGTGTTTTGAGATGGAAAGTGGTGGTTTCATTTCTGTATCCTTCGAAATCTGGAAGCTGTAAAGAAAGTTTACTTAAAAAAAGATCCTCACCAAAGTCTTAAAGGATTTCTTTTTCCCTCAAACATTCATGTCTAATTTGTTTGGATGATCGTGACCGAGAGCTAAGGGATGCTGATGAAATTTTAAGAAAAAAATTGCCGTTGGGTTCTTGAGTCAGCCTATGCTGTGAAGGCTTAGTGCTCTCCTGGGGCCAAAGCCTTCCAGGGAAGAGTTTGCCAGGATTATGCCAATCCTCTAGGAAGCCCTCTCCCCATCTCTAAAATGATGGGGAAAGACATATTGGGTTGAAAGTAATACTTCCTTCATTCATCAGTCCAGTTCATTCGTCATCACTCCTGAGCCACCGGCCTTTTTCTCAGCTTAACACCTTTGGGGTCAGGATTGGCCTTACAAACCGTGATGGCTTGATTTACTTCCTTACCAACATAATACGGAACAGACTGCTATAAAGCCATGGTGCCTTGGAGTCATAGGAACTAATTTTCAAGTGATCTCTGTCTGCGAATGTAGAAATGAACCTGGCAGATTGCCCTTCGAGTCACCCGCCACTCTCGAGGTTGACTTTTCCTGGAGAAGGAAGGCAGCCTGATTGTGGTGCTGGCTGCAGGAGCATCTCCTGTGGTTTCTGGAAACGGTGGTAATGCAGCTTGCTCCCTTTGAGGAATTAAGGAAGTGATCCTATGAGTGGTGGTGAGAAAGTGTTGCCTTAGCACTTTCTGTTCTCTTGGTTCTCTGGGGTTTTCGTTTAGCCATGAGCCTTGCTGGCGCACCATCGCCCGGGTGTGAGCCTCCCGCCCAGCTTCTGCTGGTCTAGCGCCATGTCTAGCACTCATGGCAGCACTGTGTTTTAAGATTAGGATCCCAGTTCTACTCCACAGCGGCATTGCCACATTGCCTTGCCAAATTTGATTTTGATTTGAATTTTGTTTTTTGTTCTCCTTCAGCTAAGGTAATTGTCTCTGTTCTTCATTTTATTTATTTGTGGAATATCGATCGAAAGGCTTATTAGGAAATAAAAATTATTTTATAGGAGATGCTTAGTACACTGCTAGTGACCCAACAAGAGGTAATTCTGTACCACATGAGACAATTAGCCATGTCTGGAGATAAAGGAAGAACGTGTCCAAGTATCTACAGCACTCAGAACATCCCTGCAACAAAGAAGCATGTTGCTGAGACCCTTATATAGACTCCAGTGTATGGAATGCACTTGGTGAAAGTCTAGTGGCTGATGTTATTATTTATAAAAGTTGATTTATACATTTTCAAATTAGTTCCTGCCTTAAAATAAATGGTGTCGTTGTAATAGTAGAAGAAATTGTGTGTGATGGTGGTGGTGGTGGGGAAATCCTTTCTAGTTTTTCAAGTATCTGTTGATTCCCCAAACATGAGGAATTTCACAGAATTTTGTTTGTTTGTTTGTTTGCTTTGTTCTTTAAATCTATGTTAGTGTCAAGTTCTGCTTAAGCCAGTGAGTTCTGCAGTCTGGCTTTGCACAGCAGGGAACTAAGAGAGATGAAGCCTGGCTCCCAGCTCAGCAATCCGCCATGAAAACATCTCCTTTCACACAGCCTGTCCTGCCAAGACGATGGGAGGGGCACGTAGTAAGGGTGCACAGATGTCTGCTGCCTTGGAACTAAAAAGTTCACTGAGCCTAACCAGACCCAGGATCGCGCTGGGGACATTCTACTGTTGGGTTTTTTTCTCAGGGATTCGGCACAAATCTCTCAGAATTTATCAAAAAAGCAGCTGTCTCTGCACATAAATTGTTGTCTTTCATGGACCAGCGCAGGAGAATGAAACGTGGTTGGAGCGTACCTCATTTTGCACAGATATGACAATTGTGTTATCTAGAAAGGCAGGGTTTGCTCTTCACTCTTCATTGAAGGCATGGTGATAGTTTTTAATTAATACAAGATCATTTCAAAGTTGCCTTCAATTTTATGATAATCAGAAGCCAGAACAACATACTATATGATAAAAATTTCCTGCGCCTTCTTTCGTCTTGTGCAGAATTATGAAACTTTGTAAGAAATGATTATTAAAACCGTAGCTGCTGATGACTCTTAGTACCTTCCCTTCGCCACACTTTGGGGTTTGGGGCCTGGGGACATAGCTCAGCAGGAAAACACATGCTCTGCCAGCATGAGTTTAGATTCCTGGCACCCGGGTCAGAATCTGAGTGCACATCCTTGTAGTTCCATTGCAAGGGAGGCAGAGCTGGAAGGTCTCTGGTGCTTGTTGGCCAGCCAAGTGTAAGCTGTGAGCGCTGTGTCCAGGGAAAGGCCCTTCCTCAATAAATAGGGTGGAGCTTCTGGAGACCATACCCCACATTGACTACGGGCCACCATACACATGCCTGCAGACAACAAAGGAGTTTCATTTATTTAACAGCACATTAGTGTTAGATGCACTGAAGATCTTTCCCATTCTTCTCTGTTGTGAAAACATGATGTGACTTTTCAACTTATATAAGCTTTGTATCAAATGCCAGTGTGCTTACATTATTATCCTCTTTTTATTTCTGGTTGCACATTGTTCTAGATGTGTACTCTTGGATTTAAGAGTCCAGACTCAACTATCCAGAACTCTTTGGCTGTTGTCCATGGCATTTGAATGTTTCTGTCACTTACTGAGTAACTCTGCTCCTAGTCTTTACTGGGACCGCCAGTGTGAAACATTACTCACGTAGACCCTGTGAACATTAAGTGGTTGTTGTCTGGAGACAAAGCCATTTGTGGCATTTAAGAGTCCTTGCCTTCTCCCAGAACATAATGACTTTAAAGTCTGGTTTCTTGTGGGTCACAAGCTCATTCAATTCAATTAATCCAATTAAACCCAAACAATAGCAGCAATGTTGGGACGAAGCATTGTCTTCGCTGGCTCGCTTTGATGTGAGCTAGGAGCCTCTTCCCGGGCATAGATTTTTTTGAAACAATAGGATTTCACAAGCTGCCTTCTAAGTAGAAGCTTAAGCTGCAGAAGCATCCACTTGGGTATACATCTTGACAGAATTTCCATCATTTGCGGAGCACCTTGAATTTTCCTACCAGTAAATCGGACAAGCATGCAATCGCAGTAAAGAGCCCGGTTCTGTTCTAAGAAAAGACTTCCTCTTGGCTCTAAGGCATGAATGTCTGATAACTTTGTTTTCTCAGCACTAGGCACATTAATAGAGATTGAGTTATACCCCCAAATTGCTAATAACCTGTAATAACTAAGTGCATTATTATGCAGTTCTTTCTAATCAAAGGTTGCCTTTGGTTTCTGACTGCCAAAACCTTAATAAAGACAATAATTCTTGGCTTGCCCATAAGTGAGATTATGCAACCAGCAATGAGGAAGCCATTAAAAAATTAATTTAGGAGAAAGTTAATTCGTGTTTTGCAACTTGGTCAACAAAATGTTTCATCATGATTAATGGGAATTTTTCAAGGACTGAAAACATTAAGCCTGAAGAAATTATTTTTCCTTATTAGCTTTTATTCTTCATCTATTCATTTGAGATTATAAGTAGGCAGAGATTCTTAAGAGAATTCCACAATTTAAACAAACAAACAACAAGCAAAGCAATGTTCTGTCTCTAGAAATAGAAACTAGAAAGAACCTAAAGGGGCTGGAGCGTAACATTCTTCTTGTATGGCCTTAATCATCAATGGTTGGTTCTCTGTGGCTTGGAATCTAGAACTGTCTCTGTTTTCACAAGCCATACACCTTCCAGGCTATGGAAGTTATGCACAGTTTTTGTTTGTTTGTTTCAATGTGGTAGCGTTACTTCTGGCCTGTGCCATTTCCCCATGGTTTCTCTATTCTCTGTCATCCACTGAGTGCTTTGGTTCATCCCCACTTGTGGCTCCTGCTCCTGCTCCAGCATTGGCAGTGAGTTTCCAGCTTTTAGACATGACCTTGGTGTCCCCCTCCTTGGAAATGAGAAAGCAGTTTGACTGCTGTGAAAATCATTGGATTAAGAAAGCATTGCCCTCCTCTGCGACCCACCCCTTCCCGCCCTCCAGCAGGAGCTCAAGTGCCTACTTACCGTCCTGTGTCTTCTCAGTGCTCTGTGTCCTGTGGCCAAGGCGTGCAGCAGAGGCATGTGGGCTGTCAGATCGGGACACACAAAACAACCAGAGAGAGTGAGTGCAGCCCATACACCAGACCCGAGTCGGAGCGTGTCTGCCAAGCCTCGCCATGTCCTCTCTACACTTGGAGGGCAGAGCAATGGCAAGAAGTAAGTAGAGCCATGAAGTAAGTGTGCACCTGCCTGCCTGTCGCTCCGCCCCCTTGTCAGAATCATATCTGCACCCTATGGAGCCAGCAAAGCCATTGAGCACAGTGGCATTGCTGGCTCCTTCCCAAAAAGTCTGCTGTCAGCCTCTAGGCAATTCCTGTGTACGTCTCCCCGTTTGCTTGAAGGTTCCAGAGCTGTCTTCACTGAAAGGGTGTGTGTGTGCGTGTGTGCGTGTGTGTGTGTGTGTTGGGGGAGGGGAGCTTTAACATGCCTTTGGCCAAGAGTATAAACATAGGGACAACCTTTACAGGAGAGGAGATGAGAGGAATATTTTAATATGTCAGTTTGGATTTGGTTGTTCTGTGTTAATTTAAATAGCCATAAACTGCAAGTCCCAGCCATTGAGGTAAAAACTAGGCTTTGTTTTCCCCCTTTCTGTGGCATTGACTGTCAGGGAGCACAGATGAGCGCTCACGAGAAACACTCATTAGTTAGTGTAGGATTTCCAGCAGTTTCAATGATAGGTGAAGTCCAAAGAACTGTCGAGGTAATGCAAGAATAGGCCGAGCTTATTTTTCCTTTACTCCACAAGTTAATGCTTGACTAAAGCAGATGCTGAAGTATCCGTTGCTGGAAAGTCTAGTTGCTGGGAGGTGGGGGCGGGGGGAGGGGGGGTAAGACATTAGAAGAAGGTAACCCGAGTTTGCAGAACAGAATGCTAGATTGTAGTAAGAGGGGACCAGAAATGGAAATAAAAGTAGACCTGCTGGCGATGGAATAAAATAAAATATGCACCTTGCGAAAGTGGGAGGATGAAGGACTCCCCTGCACTGAGAGTCGGCTCTCAACTCAAGGCAGTGTGGTTGGGAGGTCATCGTTCTGCACTTGGTACTGCACTGGGAGCTTCTGTCCATCATCTCGCTTTATCTACTGAACAGCTGGATGAGGTGAGAATTAGCATCATCCCTTTCATCAGGTGGTAAAACTAAGGTTCAGACAGACTTTGCCATGAGTCCAAGTGTCCCACATCTAGCACCTCGAGGAAGTCACACATGATTCTTGTTCTCTTCAGTCTTTGGGATTTTCCCACTGTATTCTGCTCCCCTGGGATCGGTGTCCCAGCCCTGCCCTTCCCTGTGGTGAATTCATTCCTTACCTCAGTGATTCTTTAGGAATTCCTCCTTCTCCGTTGGCCTAGTCTGTATTGTTCATTTTCCTTCTGGACTTTTCTTGGCTTCTGTCAGATAGTATCAGGGAGAATACCTAAGGCAGTTAAATTTCAGATAATCTGAACTGGAGCCAGATACCTTATCTATCAGGAACTTGGATGCTTAGAATAATATCAGTGTGGTCCCTATCTCAGCTCTGCCATCAATGACCCCAGGACTCAGAACAAGAATCCTTATATCTCTGAGCCTTGACTTGCCTCCCGGAGAATGGGAATGGTAGAGTTTGTAGAGTTGTTTTGAGGAACTGGGAAAGGCCACTTATCTGTCCTCAGCTGCAGTCCCGGAACTGGCGAGGTCAGGTGGAGAAGAGGTTACCTCACCTCCCTGATAAAACTTGCTACTGTCATTGGAATTCTTACCTCAGACCTGTCCCTGCCCATTTTCTCCTCCTCACACCGAACTCTACCCCCCCCCCCCCCCCCCCCCCCCCCCCCCCCCCCCCCCCCCCCCCCCCCCGTGCTCCCGGTGAATCAAAGCTAATTGTTTACCCTGTAGCCAGCGAGCGAGAGTTCAAGAGCCAACCACGGAGAGTATAAGCTCCGTTCCCAATTCCTTCTGATTCCCTTAGGGTAGAAAACCACACGAGAAACATGTCCTGAAATTTCTGTCTTATGTGCTATGCAGATGGCCTTTTGAAATCCGCCCTCAAATGTTGCTATCAAGCTCCATATAAAACGACTTCAGAGTGGTGGCGCACGCCTATAATCCCAGTACTCAGGAGGCAGAGGCAGGTGGATCTCTATGAGTTCCAGGCCTACCTGATCTATATAGTGATTTCCAGGCCAGCTAAGAATATATGCTGAGACCTGTCTTGGAGGAGGAGCAGAAGGAGGGCAATGACTTGTGGCCTGGTGCGGCTTGTATTTAGTAAATTTAGTAAAAAAGGCTTTATCCTTCCTCTACTGTGCTTTTTCATACTCCCAAGGAGGAGAGTTTTAAGGGGCGCCAGGTGGTGAGGGTGGCTGGAGACCCATAAGTGGCACAGAGTGGGAAAGTGAAGTCCATGGTAGCAGAGGAGAGAGAGGCCCTATCAGACCCTTTGTGTTTCCACTCGCAAGGCACAGTGGGAGCCTACTCAAGGTGTCCACACAGCGTCAAGGCTTAGAGGGAAGGTTGAAAACCACTAGGCAGCTGTCTTAAATGACCACGTCAGGGACGCCACAGCCTCAGTCCCGCTCACCTGCAGCAGGACTAAGCTCAAGACCAAAGATGCTCTCATTAAACAGTAAGTTGGTGCCCAGTGCCCAGTGCCGCGCTTCCCAGCCTCTCCTGCATTGTACTCCTCTCCTCCTGTCTAGCTCTGCTCTCTTCTCACAGTCTGTCACTCAACTGCCAGTTGACTCAGTCTCATCCCTGTGCGGGCTTGCGGTCTAGGGACACATGACCTAAGGTTGGTGACAAACACCGGCACAGCCTCCCAGTCAATCAAATGGGACACACCTGAGCTTCATCTCCCAGAAGTGTCTTTCTTTCCTAGCAGGCCTTGGCAACCTCTTCTTGTCCTGTTTGCCTTCTGTCTACGCATTCCCACCTTTTGCTCCCCCCTTGTACACTATTAAGACTCAGTAGGTTGTTGTCAAGATGAATTTCCTACTAGGCCCATGAGCAAATGACAGCCCTCTCTCACTAAGAAATAACCAGGGCATCGGAAATGAGAAGCACCGCTTTTGAGTGTTCACCTGCAATGGGCTATTTTATCCAGCTGCAAGGATTGCGAACTCCCGATCCCAGGGAGTGCTTTTCTTGTAGCATCCTACCTGAGAAGCTTCCCTGGGAATTGTCTAATTCAGAGGTTCCACACTGGTAATACGAAACACAGTAGAACGTAGTGTCTACTAAGCAATGAATGAGGTATTGAGTGAGTATTTTACATGAAGTAACCTATTGAACTATCTCCTTAACTCTTTGATGCAGTCATGTTTTATCCCATTAATTTGAAGAAACGAGATGCCAAGGTAGGTTAATCCATCAAAGGTCTTGCATGAAAGGCTAGAATTGGAGGCCCGGGAGCCTGGCCTCTGGGACACAAACTGTGAGCGTTTCCATCCTTGCTTCCTCATGTCAGCATGTCCCTCACCCAAGTTATTTCATTTCCTTCTTAGCGGTGTCATAGCCTTTTCCTGGAGAGTTGGTTTCAATGTAATGCTCACTTTCCCGGGTTGTATTCCCGTCTGCTTCTAAAGTCACACTCCTCTGTGCGCTTGGGCAACTCTGACCGACAAACAACCGGGAGGAAGGCTCTGGTGTTGGCACTCCTCTGCTCAGGGTGATGCCTTTGGCTGTGCTAGGGAGAAAGTGGCAGCTGTTTAAGACGGGGGCTTTGTTTTCCAGCATTTAGTATAGTCCCCACAGGACACAGGATACCGGTATGTGGTTGGATTTAGGAACAGGGGGACAAAAGCTGGTGTGGAGAGCAGGGATTGGGGGGGGGAGGCTGCCTCTTCAGCTGAAGAATAAAGACATTCCAGTGTCTTCCGGAACAACGTTCCTTAGCCAATGTTCCTTCTGGAAGGGCAGCGGCTGTGTTTTCTTGTCACAAGGCCATGAACATGCTGTGACTTTGCAGAACTGCCTGGCCTGTTGCTGTTTGGCCCAGAACAGGAACTGGGGCCTCTCTAGCGCACATTTCAAATTTAAGAGCATTTATTACACTCAGCTGTAGAACGAGTCCCAAGTTCATCTTCTTAGAATAGAACCGTTGGAATGAGTAGCAGTTCCTTGGTCAGCTGAGTGATAAGATTTTCATGGCATTTATAGCAAGGAGTAGGAAGAGCTTGTTGTGTTCAGAGTTAGCCCTTAACCCTTTCGTATCCATTGCTTCATTCGCTTATTAAACCGTATGCGTCAATCACCTGAAAATTACCAGGCACTGAGCATTAGAAGTGTTTAGTCTTTGTTTTTGTTTCTTTTTTTTCCTGCAAAACCTCAAATCCTATCCCCTAACCTCAGCTTAAGGCTAAATGTCATGGTGGCATGTGCCTACAGTCCCAGCAACAAGAAGGCTGACGGGTGGTAAGTGGGAAACCAACCAGGACTGTATAGGGAGACCCCATCCAAAAAAGAGCTGAGCAGGTAATAAGTCAGTGGTAGGAGCTTTGGTTGCTTGGCTACCTTGGATTCAGGCCCTGGTGCCATGGGAAGGTTAAAATGAGAGGAAATGCGATTGAAGCTCTACCCACTGGAATCCTCACCCCTACGTGTGCTGTTGCTGCTAACCTCCATCCTTGCAGAGCTTGAGAGGGTCCCTCCCCTTCTGACCCTGGCTAACTCACTTGTTCTTTCACCCTTTTTCATCAGCTGTCACATCCCCCACTTTTACACAGGGGGCCCTTGGGATCAAACTTCAATGGTTACCTGAGGGACATAGGAGACCCGAGGCAAACAGTGGCTGGCTCCCTGGCTGTCAAGCAGGGACAGGGGCTAAGTTAGAAGAATTGAAGTCATCAAGCTGACTGACCCACAACACAGGCCTGTGCCCGTTGCAAATGTTAGTCAGATGGGTGACGAGACACTTAAAGAACACCTCGATAATAGTGCCTCTCCCTCTTTTTTGAATGACTGCTTTTTCTTTCTTTTAGACAACGGTAGATGAATCCATTTGTCCTTACCTTTCCTTGGGACATAAAAACCCAGCAAATGCAACCCAGTGTTATCTACCCGTTGGGTCTATGATTCATCTGCCCATATGCTTCCTAACACCAGTAATCTGCTGCCAGAAAGGACACATCCTTTCATCCTTGGGGAAGGCATCCTTTAAAAAGTAGAACCTGTGAATGTCCGGTGATTTTCTTTTCCCCATGGCCAAGGAACTGTGACAAAAGACATGTTTCAAAACAAAAAAACAACTTTATTATAATGTTTAGACCATCAGCCTATGCAAATGGACGTGTTGAAAGAAAATATTACCTTGGGGGTTTATTTTAGGTCTTCCTCACCCTCGGATTTTGAAGTCCTTTTCTGATAGTTTCAGTCTCGTTGATGGCATGCATCCTGCAGGACAATGGATGTGCTACCCTGTTTAACCTGACACTGTGATTATTTCCTTTCTGCATCTCACGCATGCTCAAAGTTCAGGGGCTGATGCCTTAGTCATTTACTTGGTTGCTTCTTTTTTAACTCAGAAAGCCATAGTGAAAACCTGAAAAAACCTTCTGCAAGTTGAAATGAGGCTGTTTGAATTTTCCATTTTCTTAGACTAGTCTAGATGATATTCCAGGACAGGAAGCATTGTAGATTATTGAAGACTAGGGGGAATGGCATTTGCCAACACAGAAGCACCCAGTAGCATGGGCTGGGTTTACTTTCCCCTAGCACTCTGCTAAGGTTTAAGATTCCAGAAGAAAACCTTTGTCATGTGGTTTCCAGAGCATAAAAGAAGCCAATTATTTACCTTGTTTAATTTTAATTCCCAGAAAGTTTTCTTCTGGGTAAATTTTCTCAAGTGCAATTCCATGCCGCTGTCAAAACAGATTTTATAATAGTTAACTATTCTTCAAGACTGGGAAAGAAAATACTTAATGAGCAGAAACTGTTAAGGAACCCTGGCATTTCTGCTGGGATCTGTTACTTATTGACAGTGATTCAAGCCTTATGAGTTAGTGCGAATGTACTTTAATATAGCAAGATTTAGTTTAGGTTTAGCTGTGATTCTGATGTCCTGAAGTCTTAATTTTCCAAAGAATTATTATTTTCTGTGGCTAAATGTTCCTTTTTCAAAGATCTGTGTGGTTTTTAACATTCAGCAAAACATTGCAACTCCCCAATAGCTGTCATTTTACTCCAAGGGGAACCAAAAACTCAAGACTCCTGAAGCTTGACCCGGGGAACCAGGCTCAGCTGGTCCCCACTGGTTTGAAGTGGTTCAGTTTCTTCTCATCTCGCTGTGACTTCAGGTCATATTTATGCCTCTGGATACATGCCAGCTATGGAGGTTTGCTTCCAAGCAGAGAGACGTTTAAGTTTCTAAAGTGAAAACTACTCAGATGACCTAGCAGGTATCTTTTGCCTCCCAAAAGAACAGAGTGACTCATAAAAGACAGGGACCACTATCATCTGCTCCAACAATTCTATTCCTAGAACAGACTCAGAAGAATCAAACCAAGTGTTTAAACTGGTATCTGAATCTCCATAATAGCATCATTCATGGTAGCTCAAAGGGAAGCCACCAAATGTCCATTAACAGATGAGTGAGTAAACTAAGGGTGTCATATACATACATTGAGGCTGGATGTATGGATATACAATGAAGCCCTGAGACATGCTCCAATACGGAAGAACTTTGGAAACACTGTGCTAAGAGAGAGAAGCCTAGTAGAAAAGGGCACATACTGGATATGACTATGAAGTCCCCAGA
This sequence comes from Ondatra zibethicus, assembly GCA_004026605.1. Classification (NCBI taxonomy): domain Eukaryota; kingdom Metazoa; phylum Chordata; class Mammalia; order Rodentia; family Cricetidae; genus Ondatra; species Ondatra zibethicus. Next base: position 170,461 of record PVIU01000229.1, read on the forward strand.
ATAAGCAAATCTATGGGTACAGAAAGCATGGTCATAGTTGCTAGGGTCTAGGTTAGAAGGAGGAAAGATGATAATTGCTTAATAGAGATAGGATTGGAGTGATGAACATGTTCTCCCTACCATTGGGTTGTAGCAATGGCTGCACAGCGTTGCATTCAGGTCACTGCACTGACATTTTAAGATGGTTAAATGGCGAACTTTATGTTCTTTCTTGTTTATCATTATTGATGTTTGTGTGTATGTTTATGTGTGTGCACATGTGTGCAATCACGTTTGTGAATGAAAGTATCAGTGAGCCACAGACGTGGTGGTCAGAGGAAAAACTCTACTTGTTTGAGAGAGCCTTGTGTTGTTCTCTGCTGTGTGCCCAGTTAGATGACCTTCTACCTCCCAGGATCTCATTTCCCACTTCCCCCACAGGGGTGCTGAGATTGCCAATACTCACATTGTTCCTCCAGATTTTACGGAGGCTCTGGGGATTCAAATTCAGGTCTTCATGCTTGCATGGCAAATGCTTCTACCACTGAGCCATCTCCAAGCTCCTGTACTATTCCTTTTTTTCTATCATGCATATATAAAAAAGACATGAGGTGCATTGGGGATGACATTTCAGAGTAAAGCTTTATCTCAAACTCAAATGGTTTTGAGGCAAAGCGGATAAAAGAAAATTCCTGCCTGTGCTGGCTAGTTTTATGTCAACTTGACACAGGCTATAGTATGGGCTTTAGGCAAGCCCATAGAGCAGTTTCTTCATTAATGAATGATGGCAGAGGGTCCAGCCCTTTGTGGGCGGTGGCACTCTGGGATCTATAAGAAAGCAGGCTGAGCAACCCATAAAGAGTAAGGCAGTAAGCAGCACTCCTCCATGGCTTCTGCATCAGCTCCTGCCTCCAGGTTCCTGCTCTGTTTGATTTCCTGCCCTCACTGCCTTCAGTGATACACAGCGATGTGGAAATCTCAGTGACATAAACCCTTTCCTTCCCAAGTTGCTTTTGGAAATGGTGCTTCATCACAGCACTAGAAACAGTAAATTTGGTGCTGCCATAATGCAGAGAAGGGGAGGGAGTCTATAGCCCTCCCTGCAGAACTTAAAATGCAGAATTCTGAAATTTTGGAAGTATGCTAATAACACAGCCAAAGCTGATGTTTGAGAAGCAGGGGCAGCAGACACCCATCGAGGTAAAGGAATCACACCCCTCATGGCAGAAGCCAGTCTCTTCCCTGAAGTTTTCTGAAGTAATCCAAACTTAGAATGTCAAGTGACAGCGATGATTTGGACAGTCTTTGGTGACTAAGCCGATGGCAGAGGTCTACCTTCCAAGTGAGATTTGTTGTTGAAATGAAGCCTGCCACTTGTTCTGGTTCCCTTTGCTGGATTACGGGAGGAATCAGGTCTAACAGGGCAAGTGACTTAGGCGCCAACAGTCCCAGGTTCTTCACCTATGGGTTGGAGATGAAGGCCTTTGCTCTTTCACACTGCCCTTTACTGCCCATCCTTTCTGAGAACCAGGGAGGTCCTGATCACGGCCACCCTTGTCCATTAGGACCTACCTTCAGTCAGAACTCAGTGGGTAGTTGTTGGGTGTCTAGAACTGAGAGCTGTCCACCTACCAGAGGCCAGGCTGTCAGACCACACACACCTGAAAGTGGCTTTACTGAAGGTAGAAAATGGACCCTTTTAAGGGGTCATGGAATAGAAAATAGACCAAAGCATCATAATCTGTGAAGACATTATTCTAATTATCTATGGGATGTGATGAGCAGCTAGACAGGTGATAACCGTCCTGGCCCTAGAAGTGTTTTGATGTTACCTTGGTTTATTCTCTTCTCTTTTCCTTCTCCCTCTCCTCCTCATCCTCTGCTTCCTTCCTTTTCTTTTTTAGACACCATCTGTCTGTGTAGCCCTGGCTGTCCTAGAACTCAGTATGTAAAACAGGCTAACTTCAAACTCCAAGATCGGCCTGTCTCTGCCTCCTGAGTGCTGGGATTAAAGTTGTGTGCCACCATGCCTGGTGTTTTCTCCCTCTTTCTCTCCCTCTACCTCCTTGTTTCTCTTCTCTCATTTCTCTTTTCCTCCCTCCCTTTCTCCTCCCATCCCTCATATCTTTTTTCTTCCTTCCTCTCTTTTTCCTTTCCTCTCCTTTCCTTCCTATTTTTTCTTCAGTAATAGGGATTAAGCCCAGGGTCCTACACATGCTAGACAAGTGCTCTCTCCCTGTGCTACATCCCCAGCCATGGATTTAGTGTTTGAATGAGTGTTGAATTTAAAAAAAAAAATGAAAGTTTCATGCAAGCTGGTGTTCATTCATTCATTCGTTCACCCTTCCATTTTCTCATTCAGACAGATAAGTGTGGAAAACACATCCCTGTGCCAGGGATAAAATTGTCAGATACCTAGATAGAAACAGCCAATGCCTAGGGATCTTGTCACTTTAACAGCTGTCTAGCTAAGTCATCAAATAGCTGCAAGAATAAGAGCTGTGTGAGGCTTCATCTCATCCCGCCCCATTTGTCTCTTGCAGTGCACCAAGACATGCGGTGAAGGCTCCCGGTACCGACAGGTGGCGTGTGTAGCGGAGGACCAAAGCGAGGTGCATAGTGCGCACTGTGACCCAGACCAGCGGCCTCCAGACCGTGAGAGCTGCAGTCTGCAACCGTGTGAATATGTGTGGATCACAGGAGAATGGTCTGAGGTACTATCCTGGGGAATCTGTGGTGCTTTCAGTATAGAAACAGCAGAACGATGGGACTGTAGACCAGCCTTCCAGGTCTACTTCCGAGAATCATGCGTTCTCACCCAATGCCAAGTTCCCTGACTTCTGCATTCTGCCAGTCATCTTGATTTCCTTCTAACACAGATAGGAGGGAATTGGTCTAGGGGCTGAAAATACATAGGATGCCTTCAGGTGCCAGCAGAAGGCATAAGGGATGGCTCTTGAGGCTGGGGAGAAAACTGTGTAGTGTTTGCAGTGCAGGCATGAGGACTTGAGTTCAAATCCCAAGAACCCAAATAGAAGCTGAGCATCAGTGACTTGAGCATCTATAACCTCAGTGCCCCTACTGGGAGATGGAAAGCGAAGAAAAGATAATGCTTAGAAGTATATGGGCGAGCTAGCCTGTGGCGTGGAGAGGAAGGGCAAGACAGAGACCCTGTCTCTAAACAAGATGGAAGATGAAAACCAACACTCAAGGTTGCTCCCTGAACAACATGCACCCTGTGGCATGCACAAATCACATTCACACAAATAAATTTGCATGCACACCTACACACGCATACAGATACAAACATATGCACACTAAAATAAAAATAAAAATAATATCTTAGTGTCAGAGAGATACTAGGTAGAGATGGGGACAGGGAGTTGACTGAGACGCTGGACAGTATCCTGAGTGTAGGAACCCTCAAATCCTACCCCCACAGTGATTCCTCTAACAAGGCCATACCCACTCCAACAAAGCCACACCTTCTAATAGTGCCACGCCCTATGCTAATTACATAGAGCTGGTGACTAGGCTCTCTTTTGGGGTGGTGGCTGTGCACAAACATACATCTATTCTCCCCAATTTGGGGTCTCAAAAAAGCATAAAAGTGGGTTCCTAATTGAGAAACAAGGCCTGACATTTTTATTTGAAAATGTTTTCTGCAAGCTGGGTGTGGGTTGCCCATTTAAAAACCTTGGTCCCAGCAAAACAAAGAATGTTCTGTGATACCTAATAGATCCCAAGCCTCTTTTTTCCTTATAGGCTCCTGAGGGCAAAGCCTACATAGACAGCTTTAGTTAATAAACCAATACCAACCATAGCATGATTACCTAATCTTCAAACCTCATAGTATTTCAAAGCAATGGAAGATCTAAAACTTCAAAACCATTGCCGTTGCCCAAAAGAGCACAGAGATTTAAAGTCAAAGCACCTTGATTCACAGGACAGGTGATAATGATGGTGGCTAACATACGTGTTCGCTTGGGATCTCTCCATACAGGCCAGAAAGTTCTCCCTGAATGACATGAGTATTTGCCTTTATATTTGCTGTATTGAACTATGTCTTCACTCAAATTGGCCCAAAAATTCTTTTCTAACCATGTCCCCCCCCATCCTATTCCCTACAACACTGATTTTCATCCTCTGAGGGGGCCTTTGTCAATGTTAGGAGACATGCCTGGTTATCACAGCTAGGACAGGGCGTACTTCTGGTATGTGGTAGGTGGAGGCCAGTGTCATTTTATAGCGATGTACAGTGCGCTGGACATGCCCACAACACACACTTACACATTTGAGGTCCAGAGTTCCAAGGTCTTTTCTCCGCCATGTCCCACACATCTCCCAACAGCACAAAGAGCCTTTAAACAGCAAAGGGAGAGCTGTGCAAGCCTGAGAACCTAAGTCCAGATCCCCAGCACTATGTAAAAAGCCAGGCATGCTCACGCATACCTGCAATTCCAGAGCTCGTGGGCAGCAACAGGAAGCTCTCCGTGAATCCCACTGGCCACTCAGCCTAGCCAATCAGTGAGCTCAAGCTTCAGTGAGAAACCTCTCAAATTGATGGGGGAGAGTGACAGAAAAAAAAATTCAGCCTTGAACTTTGACTGCTACATATGTGCCTATGATCATACATACACAAACACACACACACACACACACACACACACGAAGATAAAACATTAGGGTATACATTTACACAATTGCCAGCCAGGAGCAGGTGAGTCCAGAAGTGTATGAGCTTGGGGCAAAAGCTTCCAACCATTCAGGGAAGGTTGGGAAGGGTCTCTGGATACACCTCCTCTCCTTTCATCCCTGTTCTTCTGCTCCTCATCACACATGGCCTCTAACTTCTGACTATTGCAGGAGCTTCAGCTCCCCTCGCTCTCCGCATGGGGAGAGCTCTTCCTTGTGCCCCTCTGTCTCTCCACAGGTCTCTTCGTCCTGCGCCTTCCAGCCTTCTGCCTCCTCTTCTTGGCTCTGATTTCTCCCTATCTGGCTGTAGTTTCTATGCCTTCCACTCAGCCCAAACTGGCATCCACCTTGTGGTCAGCCTCTCCTGTGGGGCTTTATTACGTGGACAGACTTTTTGTCTCTTTCTGAGAGCCACATTGCACCTTCAGCCTTACCACAACCTCAACCATCAGCAGATGAGATGTCTTTGCGTGTGTGTACATGCTGATGTACGCACATCATTTAAGTGTGAGTAGTGGAGGCCAGAGTACAGCCTCAAGGGTTATTCCTCTGGCACTGTCCACCATTTTATTGTATTGTATTGTATTTTTACATGTTGGATACCGGGTCTCTTACTATACTAGAAGTCATCAAGTAAGCTAGGCCGGCTGACCAGCAAGCCCCTCGGATCCACCCATCTCCTTTCTAGGGCTAGGATTCCATGTGCATGCCACCACTTCTGGCTTCTTCTGCATGGGTTCTGGGAATCAAACTTAAGTCCTTTAAATTGCATAGCAAGCATTTGACTCACAGAGTTACCTCCTCAGCCCTAAAAGAACATCCTTTGGAACAGAGTTTTCCACGCTTCCACAGATTTTTCAAATATGTTATGGATTGAAAGCAAACCCACATGGTTTTATAGCAAAGGGTTAAAAACAGATCTGGGCACTGAACACAAGGACCACAGCACTTGCAAGGGGATAGTCAGGGAGAGGCTGGCCCCAGAACTTCTTCTAGAAACTGTGCTTGAAGATGCAAGGTATTCCTTTACTCTGAGACCTTGGCTTCAGGAGAGTTCTCTCTGTTGTTCTCAGCATTCACACCTCCTGAGTGTGCAAAGCCTAGAACAGACTTGTGAAGAGGGGCTGTAAGGACAACATGCATCTCCGGCATGAGGCCTGAAATACAATCCTGGTGAACATGGGGGTGTCGATGTTGCTTTGTTGTTTCATTCAAGTTAGAAAAGGAGAGTTTGCCTGTGTACATAAGGCCACAGCATTTGGAGTCTAATTACCACACTGCTGCTACTCACGCACTTCCAAACCCTGGCCTAGAGGGGCTGGAGAGGCCTATCAATTATTTTACAGCGCTGCCAGCAACTGGCCCATAGTGTCTAGTTGTTCTGGATGCTTCTCGGGGATTTGGAGGCTTCTGACCACGTTTGTGGCCCAGGTTTATCAGCAAATGTGTGTCTCCTAAGATGCACAAATCGCCGGCAGACTGCTTTTGCTTTTATTGTATAGGGGCTTGGCTCTCAGCATCTGCCTTCTCTAGTATACAGCCTTGAGGAAGTCGGTACAGACTGAGGCCATAAAGGCATGAGGTCATACCCTCTAGAACACCCACAGCTCAACTAGGCAGAGCTTGTCAACATCTCTCTACACTGAGACACTGGGGTAGCCTGAAGTCTCCTGGCCAGGAGTCAGCTGGGTCCTCCCGCATGTGAGCAGCAAGAGCCAAAGAAGGAAGAAATCTGGATGGCACATTTCCAGGTCTCCAGCCAGCTGGGAGGGAGAGCTCGGGGATGCTCAGCATGCCTCTGGCTGACTTTCTTCTGTCTTGTTGCTAGGATTTCATCAAGGCCAGCCCAGAAAGGTTAAAGGGGAAGAAAATGGAGTAGCTTAAAGCAACAGGGCATGGGACATCAGGCAGATTAGGGTGACTTTAAATCATCTTTGGGGATTAATGAAAATTGGACCCTCACTCAGGAAAGAACACAACATGCATGTGACATCCTGTTTCCAGGAGTTCCTCTCGTGCCCTGCAGATAGGGAGAGGTATAGAGAAAACTGCCTCCACCCTGCGTCTGTGCAGAGTCTTTACAAAGAGTGGCCCTGGCTCACAACACTGCCTAGCGGTGACATCCAAATGGCATGAATTGTAACTTAATTTTATTATTTCTATTAGCATATGTGAATTATAAATTTAAAATGGGTCTCATGATAATTTCATCCCATTACCCTCTCTCATCCTCTCCTATTCCCCCGATCCCCTTATCTTTCCTACTAGTCCCCCTTCTACTATGTGTGTGTGTGTGTGTGTGTGTGTGTGTGTGTGTGTGTGTGTGTGTGTGTGTGTGTGTGTGGTTAGAGTTTCATTAGAGTTGCTTACAGGAGCATAGGTGAGAAGTTATTTATAGAAGTATATGGTGGGCTACCCTACTGGGAAAAAAATGTCTTTCTCTCTCCCAGAAACCATTGATTTCATACAGATTCTCAGAAGGGGTGGGGCCCATGCACTCCTCCTCCCCTCCATAGACAGATGTTGACTGGCTCAATCGTATATGGCTCTAATATGGGCCATCACAGCCCCTGTGCATTCAAGCATGCCACAGCCATGCCGTGCCTAGCAGGTCCAGCATCCCATGGAACTCATCATCTGACTCTTACATTTCTTCTCTTCTGCCCTCTCTTCCACAACCTTCCCTGAGCCATGGAAGGGGTACTAGGATGTCTTATTTATGGCCAAGCACCCAACAGTCTCTTGTTTTCAGCGCTCTGACCAGTTACGAGTCTCTGTAATAACTGCTGCGTGTACAAAAAGCTCTCGCCAGAGCTGACGGCAGCACTACACTATGGACATAAATATAATTATTTAGGAGACAGCTGATGGGCACGTCGTGTCCACCAGAGCCCAAGTGGCACGCTGGCAGTGCCTGAGTAAAGCTGTTGTTGACCGTTCACCCACCAGCAACCTGTAGAACACAGTCCATCACTGTGAAATTAGGGAGGAAGCTTCCAGCGCTTTCTCTAGGTCCTACCACCAAAGTGTGTGGTATCTTTGGTCAATATTGTCTTACCATCTAGTTATGGTGGACAACCACCCACAGCAGCAATTGCTTGTATCATTGGGGGGCTCACTGGGAGGTAGCCTACCCCATCAGTGAGGTTTTCGATTTTGTTATCTGTAGTTTATAGGATCAGTTTTCTTCACCTATTCAGGATATCGTTTTGAAAACTTTTTTATTTTTAGTTTCTCTGTTTAGTTAGATTACCAGGTTTGCCTGCACCTTTTCCATATATCCTTAGTTTTCATTGGCCCCTGCAACCCACCTTATCTCCCGTCTCCCTGCTCTGCTCACCCTCTCCACTTAAACCATTCCACCCCCAGTCTTCTTCCTTCTGTTTCCATGCACTCTATTACCCTCCCCTGTTCCACTCTTAACCTCCACCATGGTCCCTTTCTAGTTTCCTGACTTCCACACTTACGCTCACAGAAACATCCATATGTACAATTAGCAGCTAGGACCTGCTTATGAAAGACAACATGCAATATTTGTCTAATTTGTCACTTAATATAAAGTTTTCCAACTCCATCCATTTTCCTGAAGATTTAGGATTTTCATGTTTAGTAATGGCTGGATTAAATTCCATCGTATATGTGCACTATATTTTCTTAAAGGCTTAATTTTTAATTATATGTGTATGTGTGTGTGTGTCCGTGTGTGTGTCCATGTGTGTCCATGAGAGGCCGTTCACCTGAGTGTAGTTCTCGAAGAGGCCAAAAGAGGGTGTCAGATCCCCTGAAGCTGGAGTTACAGGTGGCTATGAGTCACCCGATGTGGGTGCTGAGAATCAAACTCAGGAACCAGTTTGTAAGAGCAGTGCGTGAATCTAATCAGGAAGCCATCCCTCTAGCCCTTGCACCACGTCTTTGTTATCCATCCTTCAGTTGATGCACGTCTAAGCTGATTCCACTCCTCCCTATTGTGACTAGAGTAGTCATAAATGTGAGTGTGCAAGTGTCTGGGTGACAGGATTCAGAGTCCTCTGGGTCTGTTTCCAGAGCAGCATATCTGGGTCGTGGGGTAGTTCTATGGGAAACTTCTACACTGATTTCCATAGTAGCAGCATCAGCTCACCCACCCACAGTAAATAAGGTGTTTCCATTCTCTATGCCCTTGCCAGCATTCGTTGTTAATTGTTTACATTATAGAAAGAATTTTGACGGGTCGAGGTAGAAACTCAAAAACTTCTAATATGCATATCTCTGGTGGAAAATGATATTGAGCGCTTTTTAAAATGTTTATTAGCTATTAAGAATTTTTATTTTGAGAAGTCTCTGTTCAGATCCAGAGTCTTTTTTTTTATAACTTTTATTGATTCTTTGTGGATTTCGCATTATGCATTCCAATCCTGCTGAGCTCCCTGTCCCCTTGTATCTGCTCCCTGACCTTGTAAACTCCCCTGCAAATCCGAACCAAATTTAAAAGAAAAAGCAAAAACAAAACAAAGAAACAAAACCAAAACCAAAAACAGACAAGCACAAACTCCTGCCGTGGCAGCTGTTGCGTGGCAGCTGTTGCGTGGCGTTGAGTCACACAGTTTCCCCTTCAGTCCATTTATCTTTACCTGCAAGCGTTCATTGCCTGCAGTCATTGGTCTGACTAGAGGCCTGGTTTTTGCTACACTACCAATTATGGGCTTTTCCTGGAGCTCCTCTTGGATCCCCTGTTGCTCTCCTGTGTCATAGAGCTCCTGCTCCGTAGGTTCGTCCCCTTCACATGCTCCAACAGTTCATAGATTCGGTGGCTGTTGGGGTGGGCCAATTCAGCCTTGGTTCTGGGCCTGGGTGGTGGCTGGGTTGGTCAGCCTGCCAGCTCCCCCTCATCGTCACCACCCAGGCTAGCTCTCCAGCACTGCCTCCGCCAGCTCGCCCGGTGCATCCTACAGCAAGGAGTAGGGCCAGTTCTCCTGCTCTCAGATCTGGGCCCCCCACACTGACATCACCAGGCCCAGCTCTACGGTTTTTCCCAGGCAAGGTGCAGGGCCCTCTCTCCTGATTGCTGTAGGGGGCATAGGAAGAGAGCAGTGAGTGGTCAGCTCTAGTGTGCTGCCTGGGCAGGATGCAGGGATCTCTGTCCTATGTGCTGCAGCTGGCTGGGGTGGGGCCCCCCGGGCCAGCTCTCTTAACTGCTACAGGTGGTAATGGGTGAGGGAGGAAGGACATCTTCCCCTCACCCATGGTGGGGTCAGCTCTCCTGCTCTCACGCCCTCAGGGTTGGTTCCCCTGCATCTCCAACCACAGGGTCAGCACTTGTCTGCTGCCCAGATGAGGTGCACGTCTGTGGCGAGGGCTAGGGGCATTTTTTCTGAGTGCGGGGGTGGGGGGTGTGTGAGCTCTCCCCTGAGGGGTAGGGCCAGCTTCCCTGCTGCAGTACCCATTGAGGGGCAGGACCAGTGAAGGGTGGAGATGGCTCAGCACAGCACAGTTCCAATGACCCTGAGCTTACACCTTGGACATCACCACAGACCCCCAACTGCAACAAAACGCGAACCTAGATATGGTGCTTGACAGCAGCTCAGGCCCAGACGCCACCACAACCTAGCATAAGCGTGGGCCTGATGGCAGCATGACCCCAGGACACCAACATGGTCCCAGGTCGCTGACTAGACCCCAGGCATCCATAGAGCCCTCAGTGGCAAGAGGAGCTGTGGACACCACCCCAGACCCTGACCACAGCATGGTCCTAAGGAGTGGCATGTGCCAGCCAGAACATCTCCATGGTTCCAGGTGGCAACACTGGCCACCCAGATCACGTGGCCCCACAGAGCCTATTTTTTTAGTTGGATTGTTTGATTTTTTCTTGTTTAATTTTTTTGAATTCTTCATATAGTCTTTATAGCAATCCTCTGTCAGATGTATAGTCGGCAAAGATTTTCCTCCCACTCTGCATACTGTCTGTTAATTCAATTAACTGTTTCCTTGATGTACGGTGTTTTAATTTCATGAGGTCTCATTGTTTGACTTATTTTCTGAGTGACTAGATTCATGATCAGAAAGTCTTTACATGTGCCCTGTATCTTAGAGTGTTTTTTCTAATTTTCCTCTGTTAGTCGCAAAGTTGGGGTCTTACATTAAAGTCTTTGAAATGTTTGGAGTTGATTTTGTGCAAAGTGAGTGGCGGGAGCCGAGTTTCATTCCTCTAGCCTGTCGGAATCCAGTTTTCTCAGAACCATCTTTTGAATAGGATGCTGTCTTGCAAGTGTGTGTTTTTGGCATCATTATCAAAGATCTGGTGGCTGTAGCTGTGTGGCTTATATGTAGTTCCTATGTTCCAGTGGTTCTCAACCTATGGGTCGTGACCCCTTGGGGTCACATTATCATATATCCTGCATATCAGATATTTACATTGCAATTCATAACAGTAACAAAATTACAGTTATGAGGAAGCAATGAAAATAATTTTATGGTTGGGGATCACCACAACGTGAGGAACTGTATTAGCGGGTCACAGCATGAGGAGCTGTATTAGCGGCTCACACCATGAGGAACTGTATTAGCGGGTCACACCATGAGGAGCTGTATTAGAGGGTCACACCATGAGGAACTGTATTAGCGGGTCACACCATGAGGAGCTGTATTAGAGGGTCACACCATGAGGAGCTGTATTAGCGGGTCACACCATGAGGAGCTGTATTAGCGGGTCACACCATGAGGAGCTGTATTAGCGGGTCACACCATGAGGAGCTGTATTAGAAGGTCACACCATGAGGAACTGTATTAGCTTTAAGAAGGCTGAGAACCACTGTTCTATTCTATTTCATTGTCCTAGGTAGATCTGTTTTTGTGCCAGTACAATGTTGGTTCTATTACTGTAGCTCTGCAGCATAACTTGAAGTCAGACATGATGATACCTCCAGCGTTATTCTCTTTACTAAGGGTTGCTTTGGCTCATTGGTGCTTCCATATGAAGTCTTATTTTTATTTCTTTGAGGAATGATGTTGGAATTTGGATGGGGACTGCCCTGAATCTGCAGATTGCTTTTAATAGGATGGCTGTTTTGTCAATATTAACCCAATCCGTACGAGATCTCCCCATCTTCTAGTGCCGTCTTCTCTGTTTAGGCCTTTGTACTGTAAAGTTCCATTGTGGAGATCTGGTGCTGCTTTGTTTTGGCTTCTTTCAGAGTTGGTTGGATTTTTTGAGGCTGCTGTAAATGAGATTGTTTTCTGATTTCTTTTTCCATGTTTGTCATTGGTATACAGGAAGGCTACTACTTTTTACATGTTAATCTTGTATCCTGCCATTTTGCTGGGTGTGTTTATCAGCTGCAAGAGTTTTCTGGAGATTTTATGTATAGAATCATATTACCTGCAAGTAAAGATGTTTTTACTTCTTTTTTTCCTATTTATCTCTCTTTTATCTTGTCACTATAACTCAGACTTCAAGTATTCTACTGAGTGTAGAGACTGGACAACCTCTTGTTCCTGATCTTGGAGGAAATGCTTTGAGTTCCTCTGCTGAGTGGGTTTGGCTATAGGATTGCTTTGTATAGCTTTCGTTGCATTAGGGTGCATTCCCTCAACTCATAGACTCTTTGTGGCTTTTTATCATGAAAAATTGGATTGATGTCAATGGCTTTTTCTGCATCTACTTAGAAGGTCACATGGTTTCCATCTTGAGTGCATTTAAATGTTGTATTGCATTTGTAGATTTACATGTGTTAAACCATCTCTGCATCTCTGGAAAGGAGCTGACTTGATCGCAATAAGTGATATTTTTGATATGTTCAAGAACTTAGTTTGCAGGTATTTTATTAATTTTTGTGTCTGTTTTCATCTGGGCTATTGGTCTATCATTTTCTTTTTTGTCGTTGCTGTGTCTTCTGCCATAAACCTACAATAAAAGAATCACATGATGCCATGATTTAGAAAAAAAAAAAAGAAAGCAGGAAGGTGACTTGGTGTCCAAAATACATAGCGAAGGAAAGAACAGAGAAGGAAACCAAGGAAAGGTGGATGTGCACAAGCAGAGCACCACAAAGAGTAGGAGAATGAATGGGGGGTGGGTTCTGGGGTCTCCTGGGAAATGGTCTACACTGCACTCGGAGAATGCGGCTCACAAGTTGGCTGCAGGGCCCTTTCCTCTCCACATGCTGTGAGTTTCTAGCACGGTCTTAGAAGCATAGAAAGGGTGAGTTTAATGCCATATGGATATCCATATCCTTCTCTGGAAGTCCCAGAGAAAGAAGGGTTTTTGAGGTGCCTGCCTGGGGTTGCTCCAGTTTGGGGAGTGTCTGACAGAACCTGCTGTGGCCTGAAATGAAGGCATCAACAGATAAATAAGAGAGAGCGTTCTGTATCTCCCACAGGAGGGCAAACTTGATATGTAGGGTGGGGGCTTATTGTGGCTGCCACAGGAAAAGTCTGGAACATCCTCTCTTGACCCCCTGTCTTCTCAGTGCTCAGTGACCTGTGGGAAGGGCTACAGGCAAAGGCTGGTCTCCTGCAGTGAGATTTATACCGGCAAGGAGAATTACGAATACAGCTACCAAACCACGGTGAACTGCCCAGGCACACAGCCACCAAGTGTCCATCCCTGCTACCTGAGGGACTGTCCTGTCTCAGCCACCTGGAGAGTTGGTAACTGGGGCAGTGTAAGTAGGGGGCTGGGTTGTGAACTCTGAAATTGCCAGCTTTCTCTGACCCCCTCCTGCCTACCTGCAACTTGCTAAGGCTGACAGGCAGAGACCGGGCTTAGCTAACTCTAAACAGCTGACAGTTCTGTTTGCTTTGTCCCAGGAAAATGCAAGTTGTCAAGTTTTGTGCCTCAGTTTCTTCATTTTTAAAATGGATACCTATGAAGCTGATTCAAAGTATAAAAGGCATTTAGATTTTTGTGGTCAATTTTATGTTACCTTTTGCTGTTTTTCCTACATCTTTACTATGCCTTCTCCCAGCCAGCCTTTAGAATCTGGCCTCTCCTAAGAGTTGCACAGGGCATGTTTTGACTGCTTCCATTGTGGAGGAATCTACACTCCAGTCTGCCTGTGCTGGGAGAGCTTTGTTTGCTCGGGACACAAAACAGAATATTCTAAATTGAATCTGTTTGGAAAAATCATTATCACAGTCTTCTGGCTTTGGGTTACCAAACTCTCAGGAGAACGTGTGTGATGTGATGAAAGTCGTTAGGACTTGCATCCCAACTCCACGACAACCCTGAGCAAATTCCTTGGCATCTGAGTCCAGATCTTCCATCTGTAAAAACAAGTAATGGCAATGCTGTCTCACAAGGTTATTATGCAGTTTAAATGGGGAAAGTGTGTGGATCACTACATACCGTGACACACGTGTATAAATGTTTTATATAGAAATGTGTTTTATTCATATATAGTATGTATATATATATAATAATCAAGTAAATATATATGAAGCATAACACAGCATTAAGCTAGTCATGGTAAGAAATCAATAAATGCCAGCTGTTTGTCACACAACCCCAAGGCTCCAAGCTTTGTGTCATGATGCTTACACCTCCCCGGTTCAAGAGCCACCCACTGACTCTTCTTTGCCTTCCAGTGCTCAGTGTCCTGTGGCGTGGGAGTCATGCATAGATCTGTGCAGTGTTTAACCAACGAGGACCAACCCAGCCACTTATGTCCCTCCGACCTAAGGCCAGAAGAGCGAAAAACCTGTCACAACGTTTATAATTGTAAGTCGCTCAACTGAAGCCCTCTTTGTCCACCACAGAGAGCAAAGCCTCTCTGTTTGTCTATTTGTCTGTCTTCTTTAGAAATGTAGTCATTTTCTGTGTGTGTGTATGGTGCGTGCATGGGGGCAGAGGGACTGTACTTTTGTGCTCAAATTTTGGAGGCCAGAGACCGAGTTGCTCTCCACCTCTCTGTTGAGACAAAGTGGTCTCAGCCTAGAGCTCCCATGGCCCTTTGAAGCCCTTCTCTCTCCACCTCCCCGCCTCTGAGATTACACAGTGCATAGTCACAGCCAGGTGTGTGTGAGTTCCATGTTTGCCTGGCAAGCACTCTAGTGACTGAACTATCTCTCTCTCCTTGTTTCTCTTCTCCCCACCAACCTCCCTCTCTCTTTTTAATCTACCCCTTGGTCTGTTCGTGCAGACAGTGTGACATGTTCTGTTGGTAGACAGTGACCATAGGAACGATTGCACCATTTTTAGGATTTGTGTTTCCTAGGCGAGTTACCCCAGAACTGCAAGGAGGTGAAAAGACTCAACAGTGCCAGTGTAGATGGTGAATATTTCCTGATCGTTAGAGGGAAACCCCTAAAGGTGAGTGTAGAAACCAGTCATTGTTTGCAGACTGTTTTCACGGCAATCTCTGCTCTCGTCGCTCTTTCTGAGTGCCCCCGTTGGATTCTTCCTCATGTATTTTGTAGGTATTCTGTGCAGGCATGCATTCT
This sequence comes from Ondatra zibethicus, assembly GCA_004026605.1. NCBI lineage: Eukaryota > Metazoa > Chordata > Mammalia > Rodentia > Cricetidae > Ondatra > Ondatra zibethicus. The sequence continues at coordinate 185,551 of PVIU01000229.1, forward strand.
GACTATCCCAAGGAGTATGTGACCCTGGCCCACGGTGACTCAGAGAATTTCTCCGAAGTTTACGGGCACAGGTAGGAGACTCAGTCCCAGAAGAGCTTAGCTGCCCCAAGGTCCCCAGAGAAAACTTGCCCATTCCTACTGCAATTCTATCTCCGTTGCTTAGGTTGCACAACCCAACAGAATGTCCCTATAATGGAAGCCGACGAGATGACTGCCATTGCCGGAAGGATTACACAGCTGCCGGCTTTTCTACTTTCCAGAAAATCCGAATCGACCTGACCAGTATGCAGATCATAAGTGAGTTCAGCGAAGCACCTGGCAGAAGTGCACGGGTCCCTGGAGTGGGGAGATACAGAAGGGAAGTCACAGTGACAACCCTGCCCTATGCTCCACAGGTCAAGGCTTTGTCCTTTGTGTTCTGTGCTGAGTTTCAGTGCCTGGAGTGTGATTGGCATAGGCAAGGTCTCTGGTTTCTATTAAATGAAGGAAGAAAAGAGATAAATATTTGCCAAGGAAGTTTCACCAATGCATGTTGGGCCTCAGGGCAGCATCAGTAGTAGATGTGACCTTGGGACCAGGACCTTAAGGATGTGATGGTGTTAGACACTGGGTGTCGACACAGGGAAAACAGTAGAGCAGAAAGAAGCTTCTAGAGAAGAAACAGCAGCTAGGAAACAATAGCAAAGTCATTTGTAAGACACGTCCCCCTCCAGATGGCTCTCCCAGCACAGAGCACACACACATAGGCAGAAAACTCATTTTATCTGATTGTTGATTTATGGAAGAAAAATGGCTCCAGAATTACCTTTTCTAACAAGTCTTCCCATAGCCTGATTTCATACGCTGGCCAGGACTCTGGTTCTACCGGGCACATTAATCATTAGAGCTGCTAAAGACAGCTAAAATATCTAAACACGCTCTCTTGAGTAGAGGAATAACAGAAATAATGAAGAATTAAATTTCTTCTTATTAACATTGCATACATAATATTACCCTGGCTTCCTCTTGAGCTAGACTGAGCGTGATTTGTCCTGAGAGTTTTTATTTGCCATCAGCTGTACAGATTAGGGGTTAGATGCAGGGGCTCTGTGGTTTCTTAGTTGAGAAAAAAAATGCCACAACTTGAGATCATCAGAGTGGGGTGGGGTTCACAGCCTTCTCCCCTGAGCAACCATTGCCTTTAAATCCTACTCCACTCAGGAGCTATAGGCAGTTAAGTTGTTACAGCAGGGAGACATGTTTTCTTTAGTGGTGTATCCATGGAAATAACCCCTCACCCATATTCCTGTAAGTGATGAAATGTATCGGGTCACACACACAAAAGATATAAAAGTAGGTAAAGTACTTGGGAAGAGAAAGGAGTTGAGTGGGCGTGGGAGGGGGACAAGAGGAGACAATGGGATGAATATGGTCCGAAGATATAAAGTGTGTGCATACATGTATGTGGAGGTGCCATAACCCACTATTACATGTAATTAATGTATGCTAATGAAAACTTTAAGAAGAAAAGACCCTAGTGAGGAGCTATTGAAGTTACCGAGGGTAGCTTTGCTTCAAAATGGGAGGCCCAGATTTCCTTCCCACAAGAGCAGAGTTTGCTGTGGAAAGTGCAGGGCTCGCAGCAGTTCCTGGAAGGGCAGAGAGATTCAGCCACCAAAAAGACCCACAGCCACCCTCTGCGGCCCCTCTGCAGCTTCTTGTGTAGCCTCCTGTGCGATTGTGGAGCTTCGAGGAGCAGCAGCAGGGTTAAGAAACAACTGTGGCTCAACAGTTTCTGGTGGCTTTCCCCCACTTTTAAACTAGAAGCTAGCCCCGGACTTGAGAAATTGCCCTGAGTCATCGCCAGCTGTGTGTTCTAATTGTTCTCCGTTCTGGCAGGAATAGGGCCTAGGCCACAGAGGACAGAGGAAACTTGGGGGATGGCCCCTAAGTGGCTGAAAATACCTTCCTGGCTTCTTACCCTGTCCTTAAGCCCAGGATGCAGGGTAACAGGAGGTTCGCCCGGGCTCAATTACCTCACTTAAGTGATTCCTATTTATGTAGGAATCAATTCTAAGGTCACGTTAAACCTCTTTTTGGCTCCTATGCTCTGTGGAGACAGACAGTCAGTGCTGATAAATCACAGGGAAAGAAACTCTCAGAACCACAAATGTGATAGGGAAAACACCAGTGCACATCTGGATCCATCTGCTCACTAATGATTTGTGTTATTTCTTCTCTCCCATTCCTTCCTCCTCTTCTTCCTTCCTTCTCTTCCTCCCATCTCCTTATTACCTGTCCCCTCCTTACTTCTCTCCCCTGCCTTTCTTTCTCTTTCTTTAACCCTTCCCTCCCACCCCCACAGCCACTGACTTAGAGTTTGCAAGGACAAGTGAAGGACATCCTGTCCCTTTTGCCACTGCTGGGGACTGCTACAGCGCTGCCAAATGCCCACAGGTATGTCCCCAAGCCTTCCCCCTTCCCGGGAACTGTCTGCTCCCCCTGCATCAGAGGCCGCTCTGTCCATGCATTCCTATAGCTAGAATCTGTGCAGTTGATCATGGGGTGGTCTGGCTGCATTGTATCAAGGACTTCACAAATGCTTTTGGAGTCTAACGCAGGAATTTGATTCTTAAGAAATGATCACAGCTACAGACATGACTTCTGCATCCAGCAAGATGCATCAGGTATCATGATCAAGCTTATGAGCAAATCAGACGTAGGGTGGCAAAGACTTGGTATGATAAATTATGGCTCAGTAAATGAACACTGCAGTTAGTAGGATGTTGGTTAATGCTCACTGATGGACTTTCCGTACAATTCATGCTTTGTAGCATTTTCCAGTTTCGATGGTATAAATATTCTCCCTGTGACTGATTTAAACACTCACCAGCAGTATGTCACTAAATGGGAAAAGACTCACAGAATTGACTCAAAAGGCCTGAGATCTCAAGTCTTTTGGGAGGATAAGGTAGGAGGTTTGGAAGTTGAAAGCCTACCTGGGCTGCAAAATGGGTTACAAGTCAGCTTGGCAACCAGCATTCATACACAAGACCACAGATTCAATCCCAACACCTACCCAAGCAAACCAAGACAAGAGGAGGAGAAAAAGAACATAAATGAGTCTTAGCATACCTGTTTGTCTTTATAAATTCTGAATATTACAAACTATAGAAAAACACACATGGAGTTATTGAAGAGAGACCAGTGTCAAAATTATAGCGTGTACCATGACCCCATCTATGTGTTTTGGGTTGTTTTTCAGGGTGTATATGTGCGTTATGTGTGTGTTGTGTATGTGTGTGGTTTATGTGTGTGTCGTGTATGTGGTATGTATGTGTGTGATATGTGTGTATATGTATGTGTATGTGGGATATGTTTGTGGAGTATGCGTATGGTGTGTGTGTGTATGTGGGGTGGTGTTGTGTGTGTATTGTATGTGTGTTGTGTATGTGGTATTCTTGTGTGAGGTGTGTGTGGTGTGTGTGATATGTATTTATGTGGTTGTGTATTATATGTGTGTGGTGTGTATATGTATATGTGTGTGATGTGTGGATATGCACATGTGTGGGTGTGTGTGGTATGTACATATGTGCTGTGGAATGATGGTGTATGTGTATGTATGTGAGATGTGTGTGATGTATGTGTATGCTGTGTGTGTATATATGTATGGTATGTATATGTGGTGTGTGTATATATATGTGGGGTATATCTGTGGTGTGTTGTAGGTGTATATGTGTCGTGTGTGTGTATGTATGTGAGATATGTTTGTGGTGTGGGGGGTGTGGTGTGTGGGTATGTATGTGGGGTATGTTTGTGGTATGTGTAGTAGTGTGTGTTGTAGTACTTGGAATTAAATCCAAGGCCTCTTGCATGCTAAACACCTGCTGCACAGCTGAGCTACACCCCCAGCCCCTGTTTTCTCTTAAATTAATATTTTGAATATTTCATGAGTACTGTGTTTACATCCTTCCAACCCTTCCCTCTCCCCTGCGCTTTTTAAAATGTGTATTGGTAGAGAAATGGTCTGGAAGGAGATATTTTTTTAAAGTATCGTGGGGTGTTTTATGATTTTAAGTAGATAAATATTGGCTCCGTAGGTCTCAAGATTCGTGAAGCACACAGGGCCATCCTCTGCCTCCGACAATGCCAGGCCTCCAGAGCAGCAAATGAGCTGCCACCGCTTTTACATTTGCTCTGAGCCAGGCCACATCTTTGTTGGTAGAAACTCACAATCAACCATGATATGATATTCTAAAAGTCCCCTTCGCCAGAGGCTTGGGGCTCCACTCCAGATGGATGAAATTTGTAGAGTTCGTACCAGAAATGCAAGCTAAGCGTCTTCACCTCTGCCTGCCCATTCTATAGTCATAGGCTTCTTGCTTCTCCAAGGCCTTTGGGGGAACTGCTTCATTTTCAAATGTTAATCAGCATGGACTAATTTTGCAGAATGGCCAGTAGCTTTTGCAAGAAGCTTCAGCACTTGGGGCGTAGGACAAACATGAAGACTCCTCTTCCAGACAGGAGTGCATGCTGTTTCCGTTGCTTCCTGTGAGCTCTTTGCAAAGCTGCCCTTAGACTGCGCTGGGAACTGCCCACTTGTGAGTGCTCAGAAGTCTGGGCATTGGGATTGAAAGATGCATTCCGAGTCCCAGATCTTACCTCTGAAGGATGGGTGCATTTGTCCCCAACCACAGATTCATCCCAACTCACCTGAACTTTCCTCTCAGGGAACAGTGTCCTCAAAGGGTTTTGTGAGCCTCAAGCTCTAGGACAACATCGGGAGGCATTTTAGAGGCACCACAGGGGCACCCTGTAGGAGAGAGAAAAGCAGCAAAGGACACAATGGTTAAAGGGGACTTTCCTCCAGCACCAAGGAGTGCTAAACATTCTCAGTGCAGCTTCTTTAGAGAGTGGATGACTCCAAGCATCCTGTCAGTGTGGCTTGCATCTCAGTGGCTAAGAGGCTGACCTTGCCCTGCCCTTTCCAACTGCCTCAGGATTTTCTCCTTTTTATGTGCATATCCTTCAAGAAGTTAATTCTTCAGTAAATGAAGGGTAATTTGTTTTGTATTTATTTTAATAACTCAGAGCCATGAGCTCATTGACTGAACTCTGGTAAGAAGCAATTGTTAAGTAAGAAAACTCTCTGCCAGGGAGAGGATTGCTGTTTTCCCTCAGCCAGTTCTACTGGGTCCCTTCAGGGCTCCTTAAAAGTTCTTTGAGCACTGACTGTACTTAGGGAAAACCTGAGTTTTTATGTTTTTTTTTTTTAAATTCGATATTCCAGGGAAAGGTTTATAGGCAGCCTGACTAGGTGCAGTCTGCAACCTCATGTTTGCACTGAAGTCAAAGCAGAAAGATGCTTCATTTGAGCCTCTCTTTATTCCTCTTCACCTTTTGTCTTTGCTTTAAAAACCTATTTTTCAGTACAAATAAATTCCCTAACCCATCACCTCAACAGATGGCTAGAATATGATTTTTTATCCTGATCAAGATAAACTCAGTATTATTTCCTCTGACGCTGAAATCAATCACTCACCTTTATTGAGAATTTTCTGTATTTCAGGCATTGTGCTTACCATTCTTAAGACAGAGGCACAGAGTCTCAGCCTTCCATCCCCTTGGGATGAAATTCTAACATTGCCACAGCACACACACAGACGTCTCAGGACAGGCTGGATTTGATTTCAAGTCGTCTGAATCCCTCTCCGCTGTGGCCGGTGTTTCTTTCTCACCCTGTTTCCAGGCTGAGTCCTGCCACATCTACTCCTGTGGGACAAGAGTAGGGTCCTCTTGGTCTGAGTACCTCTTCTGCACACCTCTAGAGATCAGCTAGCATCTGTATAACTCTTTGGTTCTCTCCCTCCTAAATCAAGAGTCAGTAGTTACAAGTCTTACACCTTTTAGATAGATGTCAGAGACAGGACCGTAGGTGCAAATACGTCCCACAACAGAGATAGAGAGACCATGAGATCTCTTCTTCTCTGGGGTACTTAGTTTTTAGAGTGCCAGTCAGCTAGAGTGTTTATGAAAAGTGCAAGCCCTTCCACCAGAAAATTCCAGAGAACAACCTGCTGTTGCCTTCAAATGTGTCCCCCTGCTGAGAGTATGGACCTAAAGAGATTACAGGGAGTATGCTCAGTCACAGAAGGCCCAGAATGTTAGGGCCATTGTGAGAACAGGAGCTAGGCTGGCATCTACCTCTGAGAAGAGCAGTGCCAAAGCATACCAGGTACTGATTTTTTAGGCATGCAGCAAGACAGCGGGAATGGGGGCGAGGGAAGCAAGCAGCCCTGGGTAACTCTGTGATGTGGGACTCGATGTCTGGTGGGTCCTGTCCCTCTGAGTAGCAGTGACCCATGAGGTAAGGAAGTGACCAGGGGGATCTGGGTGTGACAGTCTACACACCAGCACTCTGGAGGCCAAAGCAGGATGGCACTGGGTTCCAGGCAGCCTAGGCCACACAAGGAGACTTTCTCTTCAAAGTGTTCTGTTTTTTCTGTTGTTGTTGATGTTTAATTTTTTAAAATTAGGAATAGAAACAAAACAAAAAGACCAACAACAGAAAGCTGTGTGTGGAAGTCCCAGCCCAGGCGTATTCACAAATGCCTAGGCTGAGGCCGCTCAGTGAAAAACTACTAGCACTACAGAGTAGAGTCATTAAAAATATCTAGTAACATCTGCTCTCTGCCAGGGAAGGAACTAGGTGCAATATGGGGAGCACAGGCTTATCCTATAACCTCCCTTTCCGAGATTTGGTCCAACTAAGCCACCCTTGATGGATGGGCTGGGGAAGTAAGCCCCTTGCTTACAGTCTACTGAAGCAGATACAGGAGGGGGTGCTGTGGAACGAATCCATCTTTACCCCGTTTTCTCACTCTTAGCACGTTGAACCTTGGGGACCAGGCCTGCGTAATGCTCTGTGGGAGACCAGGGCTGTCCTGTTACAGGCAATCCTGTGGGGTCTTTGGTGTTCACCTGTCGCACACCCTCCTCCTCTGCCACCATCTGGGATGTCTCAGATTGTCTGTAGACCCAGAAGGGTTTGCAAGTCTTCTTTGTACCTTTTTAAGGAGCTAGTGGGAAGAAAAACCCAGAGCCACACCTCGTCCTGAAGTTTTCAGCCGCAGACTTAGGATGTGCTGTCTGCTGGAAGATCTATCAAGTGTCAGCCATATCACTGGTATAACAGACAAAGGGCTACTGAACCCTCCCCTCAATAACCATCATTAGCCTGGGCAAAGAAACCAAAAATTTATGGTGAAACAATTAGACAATGCAGAAACAATACTCAGATTTTGATTATAGATACCAGTATTTCCACTAAGTAACAACCACATGAGATGTATTTGTTTGTTTGTTTAGCCTAGAGTTTTATTTTTGCTTTAAGGCAGATTTCCCTAGGTAATGCAGATGGCCTGAATCTGACTGCTGTCCCCCTGTCTCGGTCTCCTGAGCACTGGGATCACAGGCAGGGACCACCACACCCAGTTTATGTGTGGCTAATTAATGTATTCCTCACTACAGTGAATGAGGCAGGTGTGTGCATTACCTTCCATTTTATATGTGGACCAGCAGAGGTCTTGAGAGGCTGGGATATCTCCCTGGAATCTAAAAACTGCTGAAGGAATTAACTCTTTCATATCAGGGTTTGGTTGTGAGTGGCACCTCCCATCCTCTCTTTGCTTTAACTTTTGATAAAGCTGTGGGTTCTCAGTTTGGGGGAGAAAGTAATTCTGAGAGTGTGTTCTCGTTCAAATAGAACATTCTCAGCTCGGAAATCGCCAGTGGTGGAGATGGTTTTGAAAGAGAGAAGAGACCATGACACTGCACTGGCTCCTTAGAGATAAATATCAAAACGCCCGGACCACAGACCTTGGGGGCCTTTGGGAAATCTGTCCCTGGAGCAAGGTTGGGGGGGGGAGGGCTAGAGAGGGTGGAGGTAGAAGCTTCTTCAGCAGGCCAAGCGCGCCCTCTTCTGGCTGCTATGGGGAACGCGCCTCTGCTTTGAACTCACATCCAGCGGTGCTTGGTACACAGTGTGCTTGCTCTTCGCCCCAGGGAACTGGAAGCCCGGGAAACTTTGGCAGCTAGATCTTGTTAGAAAAATTACACTGTGGCATTTTGGTCGTGAAGGAATCTGATAATTGTGAGCAACATCAGGGAGGGTTGCTGTGCTACGGAGGCCGACTGGAGGACTCTGTGAGAGAGGATTTAGAAGTCAGTAAGAGATGACCTGGGTGCTTACTGTATACCGGAGGGAGTTAATCGCCTGCAGTCCTGGGTTTTACGACCTGTAAACGACAGAATCTCTACCTAGAAATCATGAATGTAAAGTGTGTGGCTCTGATAACGGAACAAGATACCTTCAACAATGAGTGGCCATTAAAATTGACACCCTTCTCCTTACCAAAGTGCCTTTAAATGTGTCACATTTAAAGATTTGCTTCATTTGGTAGTCTCCTGGGCTGAAAGTCTGCTGTGTTGGCCATGTGTTCCAGGGGCGCTTTAGCATCAACCTTTATGGGACCGGCCTGTCTTTAACTGAGTCGGCCAGATGGACATCCCAAGGGAATTATGCTGTTTCGGACATCAAGAAGTCTCCGGTAAGGCTACATGTTGCTTGGGGGATGGCCCTTGCTTTCATTTTATGAATACAGTGGCTGGGTGCTGTAGGAGCCAGTGTCTTTTCCCACTCTTCAAACCTTTTCTCCCCCAAAAAGTGCCAGAGAGAAAATTGAGACTGTAAATAGAGACCCAGGGGAGTCTCATCACGCCTGGTTGGAACTTTTCCCACCTAGTAAATGCTAAGCTGTCCAGGCGCCTGGGAGGACTACCTAATCAAACAAGAGGCCGGGTCTCTAGAATACACACAGCTCAAACATCTTTACTAGTCAAATGTAGGAACCCTCACCTGTGTGAACCTAGGAAAACGATGTTTTGTTTTGCTTTTGCATTGTTCTGCTCAAAAGCAATTGCGATCCTTAACAGGAAGAGGTTATGGGGTGATAATGTCTGGGAAGTTAGGGATACACCTGGCTTCTATGATAATCCACTTTGGGGCCACCCTGCACCCAGTATACGTGGCCTGTCAGCATCATGGAGCACGTTGGAATGCAGGCTCTGGGACTCTGATCTGCTGGGTCCAGTTCTGTAGCTGAACGAGCCCCAAGTGATTGATAAGCACAGCACAGCCAGAAAATCCCCCATCCTGTGTGCAGTGGAGCTATCGGGGAAGTGTAAATGTACCATCTGGTCCCTCTGACTGGGTTAAGGGATCTAAACCTCTGGGTCTGTGTCTCCATGGTGATTCTAAGAGATAGAGGGGCAGAAACTCCCCCATCCCTTACAGCCCTTCCACCAAGTTCTCAGACCAGTGCGAGAGTCCCCTGGAGACAGAGGACAGCTCCCCACTCCTGTTCAGTTGTGCCTGAGTTGAGGCGATACGAAAAGGAAGCGGGTGAAGAAAGCAGACCTGAGTCCAGAGTAATGTGGCCAGGTGAGGCTCAGAGCCTAGTCAGAGCTGCAAGTTAGAGCTTCAAGGCAACTGCGAAATGGTTTTTGTTTGTTTTTCACTATTTCTTGAATAGGATAGGATATGTATATTTTTAAAATGATCTGTCTCCAACTATGGGGGTACACACCTGTAGCTTCAGCAATGGGGAGGCAGAGCTAGGGGTATCTTCAGTTTAAGGCCCGCTTGGGCTACATAGCTAGACCCTGTCTCTAAACCCCCACTACTACAACTACTCTTAAGGTAAGGTAACATGTTGCTTATATAAATTCATATTTGACTGGTGTCTATGTCTTCTTTGGCTAAATTTGGCGTCCCTTTCAAGTGTGCTGCCTCCAGGTTAGGAACAAAGGATGAAGCAACAGTTCAGCCTGTTGTGCCCCAAAGCCCCAGGATGGGGGAGGCCTCATTCCGACTTTCTCAGGAAAATGTGTTTCCTGACCCCTTTTTAAACTTCTGGAGTTCTATCTGCATCTCAAGTCCTGATTTTGCCACCAAGCTAGTGAGGGATCACAAATCCGATTCAATGGCCACATTGATTGCTCGTGATTTAATCACAAATACTGCTCTCCCCCACAGTTGAAATGGCACAGTGACCCTTGACTGCACCCCGATATTGCAATATTCTCTCCCTACCATTCCCCCATGACCCCTGATCTATAGATTTATTTTTTTTTACAAGAAATAAAATTAGTACGTTTCATTGTGTTGGTTTTTTGACTTGTGCAATGTCTCAATGACCAAAATTCAAAATTTTAACTGTTTTAGGTGTGGTTAGGTGAAATCGTCTTTGTAATACATGTTATATTATATGTATAGTATAATATACGTAATTACAATTCTGCTAGACTATTTCAATGCAGAAAGTTCAGCCAGAAACTAAAAATAACTAAAGGGTGTGGTGCCATCTTCTGGACATGATGAGTACTGCAAGGTTGTTTCCCACCCTCTGAGAATTTAGTGTGAGTTCCTGGAGCAGGCTTTTCTATCTGTCAGCCTATCTCTCTGTCTCTCCCCTCTCTCTCTTCTCTCCTCTCTTCCCCTCTCCCCCGGTAAATATAAAGAAGCTAGAACTGGGCTTTCAACCTCCTGGCAGTCTAGAGCAGTGCTGCTGGTTTAGCTTCAGAGCAGCACCCCCTAGGGGTGATCTGGGAAACGGACTTCCAGACCTGTGGTTGGGAAAGGAACTCTCCCTAAAGAACACCTCCTGCCTCCAAGACTCAGGGATCATCACAGAGGAGCCAGTGGGAACACTGTAAGAGCCACGTGCGCAGGATCACAACAGCCCAAAGCCCAGCATGGAGGGAGGAGGGGCTCAGGAAGACCCACCCCAGCCTGAGACACTACTGGCAGTTGAGGGTTGTTGGGGGAAGAGTCGGTTTTCTGCAGGGATACAGCCCTGAGAGGCTACCTATGTCCCAGTACACAGTCCCATATCCACACACATACAGGCAGCTGCCAATGGACTCAGTGGGTTTTAGGAAACAGAGGGAGACAACATGAAGTTGGGAGGGCAGTGTGGTAGAGGGATCGGGAAGAGATTGAAAGGGAATAAATGGGGTAGGTTTGGTCAGAACATAGTATAAGTATGTATGAATATCAAATATCTTTTTCTTGGTGTTTCAAGACAGGGTTTCTCTGTATAACCGCCCTAGCTGTCCTAAAACTAGCTCTGTCGACTAGGCTGGCCTCGAACTCACAGAGATCTGCCTCCCTCTGCCTCCCAATTGCTGCGATTAAAGGCGTGCATCACCACCACCGGCTAAATAGAATATTTTAAAATTAAAACAAAATTGTGAAAGTCATAGGAACATTAGCTTTTTAGTGAGAATGGTAAAATATTGACAAGAAACCCCTGTGCCCTTATTTGAAGCTAAGCCCTACAGAAGAAGCAGGTGCTGCAGTGTTACCCACGAGGCTTGATAAACCACAGCCAACTTTTTTTTTACTCTCCCCCCACTCCGTTTTTTCTTTTTCTTTTTTTCCCCCGTTCTTGGTACTGGGATCAGATGTAGGTTCCAGCACATGCTCTATACCTGAGCTGCATGCTGAGCCCGCAAATGCCCCTAATCTATCTAGAAGAAACCAGAAACATATATCTCTAATGGTTTCCAGGGTGATGCCATATTCCCAGTCAATACGGCTTGAGAACTCCTGCCCTTTGTTAAAGCAACCTGCTTGTTGCATTCAGACCTTCAATAGGTCTGTGTAAGCAGTTCTGCGTGGGGCATTCTGGGAACTGTGTAACATTCCCACTCCCAGTCGATGCCCCTACAATGAAAGCCTCGCTTCCTCAAATCTGCTTGGGAATAAAACATTCTCCCTGAGCAAAACTAAAAGGAAACCAGTGGTGCAGGTTGAACATGGATCTGTAATGCCACGAAAAGCCAGAGATGCCACCTCACCCCTGGGGACAAAGTTTCTGTGAGCTTCCTTGTTCACATCAGAAAGAACCTTGATGCCTGTCTTTACCTAAGACAACTCATTCTTATCATTCAGATGCAGTGGTCCCCTCTTGTGCTTGGATGGCTCTCAATAGATGCCTGAGATCTCAGGAAGTACCAAACTCTAACTTTACTGGTTTTCCTCTGTCTGTTCATGCCTATGATGGCTTAATTTACAAATAGGGCCCAGTAAGAGATTAACAACAACTTCTAATAAAGTAAAAGCAGTTGTAGCAGTGTGTTCTAAGCAGAGATGTTTGAATATTTGCTGTAAAACACCTCGTGCTCGCCTCATCGTGTGATGATGCTACATGGGAGGCCTACGAGATGAGATGAATGTATAGGAGCTGTGACGGAGTGTCGGGCTATGTCAGAGTTCCTTGACCACAAACCATGATAACAGAGCAATTGATGGGCTAGCGGGATGCTCTGAGTCTCTAAGGAGCAGGTGTATGTATGCCGTGGATACACTGGACCAAGTGGGGTAGAGCGTGATAGTGAGAAGTTTCATCATTTTTTCTTGAAATTGTTAGCATTTAACTGGCCTCCCTGAGTGGCTTCAAGCCACCAGAACACAGGCACCTCCAACACCCTTAATCTTCTCTTCAGCGCTTCTGCTGAAAAATTTGGCTTTCACGAGGACAGGCTGCTCAGGGAGCTTTCCCTCCCCCAGAGCTCTGTAGTAGCCCAGTCGCACGACATCAATGATGGGAGCAACTCCAGTCTTGTTCTTGGCAGCGTTAACCCGTGCCTGCTCACTGACCAGCGTCCACAGTTTATCCAGGTTGACAGTCGCGCAGAAGCTCTGGTTCCTCTTTAAGTGGTAATGCCTCCTCCCAACTTTCCCGAAGTAACCTGGATGATATTTGTCGAAGTTGACCCTGTGATGATGTGCGCCTCCAGCATTCCCGCATCCTCCTGGATGGTTGCAATGTTTGATGTTTACTGACGTGGCCTTGGCCGTGGCTCACGTGGCCCTCTATTTTCTGGGTCTTCCTCAGTCTGGATGGCATGGCGGTGGCAGAAAGGAAAGAGCAGCATGGATTTTAAAACTTAGGAATTGTTTTTTTTTTTTCCTGGAATTTGCTATGTAGTATGTTCAAGGCACAGTTGACTGCAGATAAAAGAACCTGTTCAAAGAGAAACCCTGACAGGTCCAGGCCTTCCAGAGCTTCGCCTTGTTTGGAAACTTACACGTTGATTCTGGACCCTCCCAACTTAAGTGGGACAGCAAGTGAAGAGGGTCACTTTTTCAGGCATCAGATTGAGGATGTAGGCAAAGAGGTACATGCTTGATGATCTCTTGTAGTGGATTCTGTCTAACCTGCAGCACTGTGGCCATTGGCTGTGTACTGAAGGCCCTCTATAGCTGCTGAGAGGTGTCCTCCATCCCTAAAGGAGGTCCCCATACATGCAGTGTGGGTGCTCAACATTGGGTTCTTGTGAAATCAGGGCAGATGCAGTGGCATAAGCGACAGCAGCTGATGTTGTAGCATCTTTGCTGCCTGTGTCGTACTGTCCATTTGCAGAAGCTCGCTGAGGCTGCCGGCTGCAGGTTGAACCTGTGGGAGCTGTCCACACCCCACATTGGATTTCCAGGCCAGTGCTTGTTTGGAGGGTCTGATAATTCTCACCGACTCAGCTTAGATCCCTGCAAAAGGGCTAAGTGGACAGAAGCAAGACCGTGACTCAGAGGTGAGGGGTGAGGGACAAAGGCCACATTCTGAGCTCGAGTGCCAGGAACGTTCTGGTCCCCTCAGTTCCAAATGTGCTCATGACATGAAAGGTCTCTTCAGACCGGTTTAGAGTTCTGCTGTAAACCCCGCCCACCATCTTCAGGTCAGAGATCTCCACTGGGTCTTCAGGACCAGGCCGCTGGAAGGGCGCCCTCTTCTGGCTTTTTGAGTTTGATGCTCAGGGTGTCCCTGCCTTCCTTATATTTAAGGTGCAGGGAGCCTGTTCTCTGGGACTGCCACCTATCAGGAATTCCTTGTGCCATAGAAAGGATTGTAAATACAATAATTGCTTTATAAAGTAATGAAAGTTATACTGTGTGGAGCAAACAGGCTTTTTCTACCTCTGAATTCCTTTACAATAACAGAGTTAAGAAATGAACATACATGTTTGCACATGTGTGTTCATGGTATAATGGAATCCAGTGTATGTGTATGGATTGCCCTCCACCCTGTGAAAACCCACTATTTACCAAGTCTCCAAAGCATTCCACAGACCTACAAGGTCGAGTTCTGTAGACTCACATTTTCTATGCACGTGCATTTTAGTCTGCACATTTCTATGGAAACCATACAGTGTTTATGTGTCTATTTGTGTATACATAGTTGTCTGAGAACCATGTTTGGAAGAAAATGTATGTATGTGCTGTGTTTTGTAGGAAGTTTCAGAAAAAGTTCATTTTGTATGTCATCTTAACCCTAACATTTTATTTGAAGTCCTAAAATTATGTCTTTAATTGTTAATATGACTATGGATTTTCTTAACAAACCTGAGCCTCCTTCCCCTTCCACTAAAGACAGGCAAATGAACATACTTTCATCACAGATAGACCCCTCACTAAACCATAGACACCAGATTCCCAAAATCCTATCCCTTGAGAAAATTTAACGACTTAGTGAAAACTGAGAATACAAGCTACACCTAATGAGACAGTGAGTCATTTTCTTCATTTATATGCAGCAGCTGGAGCGATTATTAACAAAATATTTATTTAAAAGAGAATTAGACTGTAATAAAGAAATAAAAACCAGGGTTTCATTACATGTCAGTGAGGGCTTCTAGCGCCTTTTTTCTCTGAAAGAAGCTGTCTCCATGGCAGCCATGTTTTCTTACTGTGAAATTTTGTTTTGCTTTGTTTTCAGTCTGGCAACTGCGGGGATGCTGACATGTTAGTACCATCTTCAGCATCATCTGAGAGTAGTATCATCATAGATAGTTTAGCTTAGCTCAGCTTCTATCTGTTTTGCCTCAATTAGCAGAGTCTCATTGGAGGAGATAGTGTGACTACTATAAAGCCAATAGCAACTTTATTTTCTTTCCAATGTATTACTGCTCAGGTCTTTTCTGTCAGTGAAGACAGGCTAGGATGGAGGTTCTCACAAAATTAATTTGTAAGGACAGAGAGATATAGTCAACAAAGCGCTATGCTCCATCCCAGGAACCCACATAAAGTAGCCGGCTGGGTGTGGCAGCACACACTTACAATCCCAGCCACTGAGATGGGCGGATCCCTGGGCCTCACTGGCCAGCCATAGTCTATTTGGTGAGTGCCAGGCCAGTAAGAGACCCTATTTCAGCAAGTGTGGGACAATACCCAAGGGTGGCCCCAGGTTCCATACATACACACAAACCACATGTGCCTCCATGATAACACACAGATATCTCCATGATAGCAATTTGTTAAGCACACAGGTTAGAATGAGCCCTGTGCCAATGGCTGATATGTGTCATTTCACTACAGAAAGTATGAGAAGAGATCTGTTTGCCCATTTAACAGATGCTCTGGGAACTCACGGCTTCCAGGGCTTCTTTAAAGAGGCTGATCCCAAGCCCTACGACCAAAACAAATTGGCAATGCATCAGTAATCCCAAACCCTGCAACCAAACCAAAGCAACCAATGCATCAGTAAAGAGGCCATGTCAGCTGCAGACCTGAGTTCCAGAGTCTCTCCCATGATGGACTGGGAGGGTCAGCTTAGCTTTGAGGATACTAAAGATGGTCCCTAGCATGTCAGCATTCTGACAGTCACCAGCCCTCTGCTTACAACCAGTGTTCTGCTTACAGCTCCTGACTGGAGAGCCAGAGGCTGCAGGGACTACTTCCAGACCTAGCAGTCAGAAGCCAGGACCAGAGGAGTGACAGGAATCACTTCCCATATCAATCATACCCAGATCAAATGTATGAAAAATCTTAAGAGAAAAAACATTTTGTTCTCTCATTTTGTTGTCAAATTGGCAGTGTTCTTCTTTCTTGATCTCTCTTCCGGGACTCCTCCTTTCCTCCCTAAAAAAAGGAAAAAGAAACAAAACAAAACTGAGATGACCCATTTTTTGCAAGAGACATCACAACTGTGCTAGGAAGCTGGTCTTTATGACCCTTGACCCAGTTCTGGGCATGGAGCCCACAGATATGAGGAAAAAGTGTGTGCAGGTCATTCTGTCATTGTGGAGAAGGCATGGTGTGGCCAATGCAGAGTGGAGTGTGGCACTGCACTGGAGCAGGGGATGTTTTTAGTGTGCGGGAAAGCCTTAGCGAAACTAATTAACAAGACTTTGACAGCTCAAAAGAGAACCCGGCTTTGTTTTTTCCATCATTCATCTCATCCATTTAATAAATGTGCGATTGGCATCACTATCAGCCTTACACAGCCCCTGGTCTTAGATACTTCCCGTTTTAGCAAGATGCCACTTTTACATCACAGAGCTTACGTTCTAGCATGAAAGAAAAAGTTAAAGAAAATGATGCAGTTGCAGAGAGCTGGCAGTGGACAACTGAGCCAAGAACACGTCCCAGAGGAAGCTGCCTTTGAACTGAGTTCTGATGAGTCTACCAGGGTCGGTGGGACGTATAGGAAGCACAGAAGAGCATCTCAGCCAGCAGAGAATGGCACGTGCAAAGGCCCTATGGAGCAAGGTCGTGTAGTGTCAGAAATGGGCGTGTGGAAGAGTTGGCACGAGACAAACATGCCTAGGTCCCAGCAGTGACTACGAGGGACTTAGACCAGGGATCAGCAGCCCTTTTCAGTGAAGGGCCACATAGAAAAGATTGAGGGTTTTTCAGCCAAATGGCAGGATTTATATATGTGCATATATTATATATATATTAATACGTATGTATTATAATATATGCATAATATATGTATATATGTCAAGAGAGTACAGACATGCACAAATATGTTATTAGTGGGGCTGGAGAGATGGCTCAGTGATCTGACTCCAGTCCCAGGCCATTTGCTGCCCTCTTCTGGCCTCTACAGATGCATGTGCTCGCGCGCACGCATTCACAAATCCTTTTTTTTAAAATGTTACTGGTTGAATTCTAAATATACTAATAACTGAGTAGCATTTTTAACACAAATCTACTAATTTGTATTCGTTCCTAAGGGAGGAATGGAATATTGGAGAAAGAAAACATTTGGTCTCACTAGTGTTTTCTATGATCAAGATTTATGGTAAACATTTGATCGCTGGTGATGATGGAAATGAAGTTTTGTTTCATGTTGCTAAATGACTTTTTACATAAACAGAGATTGCCAACCACTGTTACATGTTCACAACTATACAATTTTAATTAAGCATGCTCCTGTTTGGCCGGCCTTGATACACTTTTCCCAGAGTTGTCTTTTGACGTTGGCTTGTTTAAAAAGTGTGTTGATTTGTTTATATGTGTGCCCCTACCTGCCTGAGCCATACCCACTAGATGTGTGCAGGTACCCCAGGAGGCTCGAAGGTGTCAGGCTCCTTGGAGCTGAAGTTAGGGGCAGTGTGAGCCACCTGGCGTGGGTGCTGGGAACCAAGTCTGGGTTCTCGTCAGGAGCAGTGAGCTTTCCTAACTGCCGAGCCTTCTCTCCAGCACCGTGATACCTGCTTTTCAATGAATCGTTTGCAGCTGAAAATTTTATGGAAGCTTCTTGTTAAATAACCTAGTTAAATGGATTTTGAAATATGAAAATTCTTTTTCTCCTCACATTAAAGTCCAGACCACACTATAGGGTCTGCAGTTTGTGCTCAGGAAACGCAATCACTGTGAGTGTGTGCGGGATAGAGGTGCATGCGGCTCCTTATTATAACTGGTGATGGCCCGGAAAGAATGCTTGAAAAGCTTAATGTCGCTTATTATGTAAGCAGTATTACTTTAACATAGTATAAGTTTTCCCTATAAGGGTCATTTTCCTCGGTTATAGGGTAAATTTCTTAAGGACTATTACAGACTTGGTTCAAAGCCACTAAAGGTTCACTTGCAGTGACAGAGAACAGTTTTTATTCTCATCTCTGACCTCACAAAACTTACTCAAAATATTGACTGATGCTAAGTCCTGCACAACGGGATGAGTCAAGTGTTTAGGCTCTTGGTCTCACCAAAACCAATCCTAGAACTGGGTGGTGACATCAAGGGCTGGGCTCCCAGTCTGACGGGAGCACCAGCGCGGTTTCCCAGCTTCCTGACCATGGATGCAGTGGTGTGACCAGCTGCTCACCCTCCAAGTGCCATGCCTCCCCCCACGTGACTCTCAAACTGCGGCCCCAAATAAACCCATTCTCCTCCCTTGAGCTGCTTTTGTGAGGGATTTTGTCAGTGAGAAAAGTAACTGATGGAACATCTCCAGAGAGTTGCTCAGTTCCTCTGCTCTGGTTCTTTCCCAGCCTCTTGGAGTCTGTTTAACAGGGGCAGTGCGCGCACAGGCATCCATCCTAGTTTCCGCAGAATGAGTGCTGCCTCCTCAAATAAACAGCAAGATCTGTTGACTCATCGGGAGCCAGAGAAAAACTGCACAAAGTGACCTATCTGCCTTTCTCTTAACTGACTGATGCCCCGCCTCCCATTCCCAGAGACTTGCAAGAACCCCTTCTTCTTGCCAAGGGGCCGATTTTCTCAGGCCTGCTCATTTCCTCTCTAACTGCTTCTTCGGTGCTTGCTGTTAAACCAAACATAATTAACTCAGTGGGTAAATTATTTTTGTTATTTTGCTAACAGTGGAGCCACAGGGACTGCACCTATTCTCACTTTCCGTGGTGGTGAACCAAGTATGCTGTGTTGATAGCCTATCTTAAATTTTCCACGTTCTGACCACTGCTTCCTCCTACGTTGGAAACATTGTAACAAGTGCTTAGTGTGGTGACGTCAACCTATGTTTTCTTCCTTAAGCACCTGTGTGCTGCCAGGGTGTGATAAACACAGTCATCTGTCGCCTGAAGTTGGTCCCAAAACACTCGCATGCCCCTGTGTATTAAAAGCAGGTCATTTAAAACCCACTGTTCTCATCTTTTTCTTGATTATCACAGGGCAGCAGGCTGGTGGCATGTTAGTCACTTGTCCCATAGCTGTGACAAAATACACAACAGAAGCAACCGGAAGGAGGAAGGTTTCCTCCTTCTTGGTCTCAGGGTGCAGGCCATCATGGTGAGAAAGCATGGTGGCAGGAGCAAGATAGTGACCACATGGCATCCACGGTCAGAAAGCAAAAAGATGGGTGGGGAGCATATCACGCTTTCTGATTCTTCCAGGCTTTGATTCAGTCTAAGCTCTGAGCCTGTATTGAGAGTGCGTGCTTCCCTCCTCTGGAACACATCCAGAATTGTCTTTCTAGGTGACTCTAAAATCCAGACAAGCTGACAATGAAGATTCGCCCTCGCAACTGTAGTATGAAAATGTTATGATCTCTCCATACACCTCACCCTCGCAAGAGCTGAATTGCGTGGCTGGGATTCACGGTGTATTGGGCAGCAGCGAGGAGTTAGAAACTACTCTTTTCTCTTATGACAGCGTGAAAGCAGCTATAGGCTGTAGGCACATAAATGATGCTGACCTTGCCAAAATTCGAATTTTTATACAATTTTCAGGTGTCAAGATATACTAGACTTAGTTTGATTTTCTTCGACTGCATAGTAAAGTCAAAACTAACCAGGCATGGGGATGTATACCTTTAATCTCAAACTCTGGGAGGCTGAGGCCAGCCTGGGATACATAGCGAAACCCTTGCTTTGTTTCAGACAAACCAACAAGGTAAAAACCACTCTAGCTTTTAGGTCAACCAGAGCCAGACGGTAGGTGTCTGGATTTAATCTGTGAGCCTCGTCTGCCTGCCTATGCAATTAGACCGGTTTGGGTGTGTTGAGTTTCATTTCAACACTTATTATGGGTACAGGGATTCATTTCCCTCAAAAACAGTTATAAGGCCCTGAAATCCCTAACCTTACAAGTCATCTAAGGTGATGCGTGTTTTTGCAGGATGGTACCCGAGTTGTAGGGAAATGCGGCGGTTACTGTGGGAAGTGCACTCCATCCTCAGGCACTGGCCTGGAGGTGCGGGTTTCATAACTAAGGTAAGTGCCCTCCCCGCCCCTTTCATCTTACTCTGTAGCCTAATGATGAGCGGATATGAGTGAATGTCCTTTCCTCCAGACAGGGCTACTGTCAAGCATCATGAAGCTAACCCAATAATAACATTCTTGCTTATCTGACTTTCTGTGCCTGAGGCATCTGTCCCTCACTCTTGAACCCAAGTCTCAGGCCTCAGACATCAGTTCCTCTGTATTGCCTGTTCAAAACCTGCCTGCTGGGCTTCACCTCCAGGAACCTCACTTCCTAAGCTCTCTGCTAGATTCAAAGATCTATGTTTTGACTATTAAATATTGTGGTGCAGAGGGCTGAGATAAGCCCTGCAAGAATATAATAATTGCAGTAGCACCGCTGTTTGCTGGGCTCCGCTGTGCTGAGCAGCTTACCAGGCATGGCTTCATTGAATCCTCACAAGGACAGTGGGAGGTAGAGCCCCCGTCCTTATTTTGCAGTAGAGAAGGCTGAGGCCCACAACCATTAGTTTCCTTAAGGTCACAGCGACCTTCCCTTGCAGGCCCCAATGAGAGCTTACACCAACAGCAGTGCTCTCAGTCACTGCAGATTTGCCACTCACAGTGGTACCAACAGCTCGGTGTCATCTAGATCTTGTTGTAAATGCGGATCTTAATGTTCCCTCCCCCACACACACACCCTACACAAGAAATCAGAGTCTCTATCAAAATCCACAGGAGACGCATATGCCAACAAGTGCTCCCTCTGCTGGGCAAAACACTACACTGCCCATTTTTCATTATCCTGATGCCTTCAGCTACAAGGCGCAGGTCCACCAACCCATGTGACCTTCTAGCACCTTCCCTGTAACTTCCAGTGGCCCATTCAGTACCCCCCCACACACATTGCTCATTCCTGCTCCAACACATGAGTTGCTCTCTGACAAATGTTTAGGTAAACATCAGTATTGAAAATATTCTTTTTATATCTTTGTAGACCAGGCTCTTGCTTATTAGCCCAAGCTAGCCCCAAACGCAGGGTCTTTATGGCTCTCTCTCCCAAGTGCTGGGACTGCAGGTGTAAATCATCACATCTGGGCAGAATTGCAACCTTAAATCCGTATCATTTGTGTTGCAAAAGGCAAAGAAAATGTGCTTGCTGAGATGCCCGTGTGCCATGCCCTCTTCAGGCTTGGCTGCATAGGGCTCCACAGTGTTGTCTTCTCTGTTGATTGGCAGAGAGCACCTTGTGCTGTTTCTTTCTCAACATGCCATCTTTCCCACTCCCACGCCTTGCTAAGATTACATCATCATTATAGCTCCTGATTAAACTAAATGCCATCCGCAACCATTCTGCAACATAGCTCTCCTCGGGCTGGAGAGATAGATGTCTCCGTGGTTAAGAGCACTGGCTGTTTTTCCAGATGACCTGTGTTCAGTTCCCAGTACCCACATGGCAGTTCTAGAAATCTTATACTTCCTTCTGGCCATCATGGGCACCAGGCACACATATGGCACACAGACATACAGTCAGGCAAAGCACCCACATGCAAAATAGTAAATAAGTAAAGAAATAAATAACACTTCATGGTCAGTTCTGAAGTAGAGCATCTGGTGGCCTGAGATATTGTACCTACCGGGAGGCAGGTGACTGACAGCTTCATTCGGAAGAGGATCACTTCTAAGAGCAAAAAGAGATTTGGCCTGAGACTGTAGCTCAGAGGTAAAACACTTTTTCAACATGAACAAGATACAGAGTTTGACCCTTAGGACAAGCACAACGAACAAAACAACAGTGTGTGAATTCTAGGACAGACTGGGCTGGAGAATAAAACATACATACACACATACACACACACACACACACACACACACACACACACACACACACACCTGGCAGGGGTGGGACAGGGGAGAGATGTAGGATTCAATAAGGTGAGATGCAGTGGAAATACACAAAATTCAGCAGATATATGCTAGAGACCCCATTTTCATATGTGTTTTATATCTGCTTTTCTTGTATATGTTATCTGTCATGAAATGTGAGTACATATGTACAAAATTTACATGTATAAATTTACATGTATGTAAGAAGACTAGAAGGAAATGTCTTAACATTTAAATATTATCGCATTTCTAGGCACTGAACTTTTTTTCTTTCTTTTGTAATTATTCTTTTTTTTTCTTTCTTTTTAAGTTACGTTCATTTATGTGTGTATGTGTTGGGGCATGCACATACTTTCACATGCCTATGGATCTGAGACCAACTCACAGGGGTCAGCTCTCGCCTTCCAGCAAGTGCCTCTCCTCAATATGCCACTTGCCTGTTCTCTGTTGCACGAATTCTAATTGGGCTTAATAATAAAAACCCAGAGTCAGATATTAGGGTAAAAGCTGAAAGATTAGAGAAACAAGGCAGTCAGCCACTAATGCTTTTTTTTACCTCTACCAAATCCTCAGACTGAAGAGGGCAAGATCCTGTCTCCAAGAATTTTCAGACTGAATGCCATGAGCTTCTGTCTCCTGTCTTCTACCCAGCCATGCCCCTTCCTGTCTCCATCTTGCTAGTGCTGGGATTAAAGTTGTATGACTCCCACATACTGGGACTAAAGGTGTGAGCCACCACTGCCTGGTTCTATTTCTCTTTTAGACTAAATCACTTTCATGTAGCCCAGGGTGGCTTTGAATTTACAGAGATCCCTCTGCCTGTCACCCAAGTGCTGGGATTAAAGGTGTGTGCCACCGCTGCCTGGCCTCTATAGCTAACTGTTGGCTAGCTCCACACTCTGATCTTCAGGCAAGCTTTATTTGTTAGATCACAAACAAAATATCACTACAGCTCTCCTTTTGTGGTTCTGGAGGTCAAACCCAGGACCTCACACTACTAGACAGACACCCCGCTATGGAGCTACCTCCCCAGCCCACTTCTGTGTTGCTTATGGAAAAGAAATAAGTAAGGAGATGACCAAATAAATAGGGATTCACTTTCTAACCTGGAGAAGATCCTCAGTGATGGTTTATAATTCTGCATGGGAAAGTACCTGATTTGCCTTCTCTTGACTTCCAGTCTTTGGTGTAGAAAGTTTGTAACTCCTGGCTTGTTTCTTTCAGGGGCTCTGAAGAGGAAGCCATTATGGAATGGATGAAGGATAGTAATTCAATACCTCCACCTTAAATTTGGGTGCATCTGTGTGCGTGTGTATGGACTTGTCTGCTTGTGTGTGTGTGTGAATGTATGTGTATATGTGTGTATATATGCATATATATAAATATATATAAATATATATATATATATATACAGGTTGAGCATCCCTTATCCAAAAATTTAAGGTCTGAATCCTGAAACCTTTTGAGTACCAGCATGAGACCTCAAATGGAAAATTTCATACTTTGAAACTTTGTTTCATACACAAAATTTGTTGAAGTACCATACAAAATTACATTTCTGTCATGTATGTAAAGGTACATAGGAAACACCAATGAGGCCCATATCCCATGTTCTTGGGCATGCATTACTATCTTCCTGAGTACCCTACTGATTAAAATCTATACTAAAAAATCTCCTAGTAAACCCCAACTCCTTTTAAAAGAAGGAAGCATAAGTGAATACCATATTCATATTTGAGTCCCATCCCCAAAATCTCTCATTTTGTCTATGAAAACATCCCCAAGTCTTTGAAATGTCTGAAATACATACTGATGGTCTCAAGCATTTCAATGAGGGATACTCAACCTGTGGAATACTCTAATGTTGTAAAGTTTAATATTTATGTTTGAAATTATTTATTGTGATGTAATATTTTTGTACGTAAAATGATTTTATTGCGACTGCCTGTGCATGCCGTCCTCCCTTGCAGTCATACCACTGCATTTTACGTACTCTACATTATATGTAGTATATGACAAGGTGACCCTTCATTATCACGGTACACTGTTGTTTACTTGTTACCTGAAACTGTGTTTTACTGTTACCTTTTGAGAATTGTAATTATTTTTTTAACAACTTAACTGACATCGAGGTGCTATGTGAGTTGAATAAGGGTATTTTTGGCAATTGTGGGAACATTTCATTAGCCAATAAGCGAGTTAGCAACATCACAGATTGTACCAACTGCTAATTATAGTATCTATTCCGTTTCATGTGATCTCTGGGAGAAATATGCTGCCTTGGTGCTAATATTATATGTTTTTAAAGTAATCTTCAGAGTAAAAAATATAAACACTTACTAAAAGGGAGTAACAGAAAGACAATTCCCAAGGGATAAAATTACTTGGCTCGGGTTAGATACACTATTTATACTTATTTTTAGAAAACTGCCGTTTTTGAATAGTAGCCGAACTCGTTTCTTCCTGCTGCTGTTGGGAATATGCTTTACTCCAGTCCATGGTGCCTGGACTCCTTGCCGTCACTGGGAGGGTCCACCAATAGCTTATTTACAGAGTGACACTGGGAAAGGGGGGATCTCCTGCTGTTTTGTCAAGATATCCTCAAAGACACCCAAGTTTACCAGCATCGAGACAAAAGTTAAACAGCGGGATCATACATAGCCTTACCGCCCTTCAGCATACTCATGGCCTTCAGCACCCCTGAGCATACTCAGAGAGCTACAGGAGCAGATTCTGAGCCGTGGAGATCGACCACCTTTTACGTGAAAACTTTGGCCGATGAGATGACTTCCCTTCAGGCTGGGAGCCTGCCACCCTGCCGGGTTTCCTGTGGTCTTCAGCGTTGGTGTGAGAAATGAACTGGCACATCAGATGCCCGAGTCTTTCTGCGCTTCTGCCAATCCGCCTTTGGTTACTTCTTTCAGAAATGGAAGTGCTGAAGCAGTGGTCACAAGACATTTTGCTTGAGAAAGCCTGTCCAAGCTTTCTAGGACCAAAGAGACTAGGAAAACCTGACAGTATTCTCCAACTCCACAGAGATACCAGAGCACGGCATACTCGTTACCTGAGCAAGTGTCATCCTCTATTGTTAATATATGTGAAACATATTATAAATAAATATTGTGACCATATCCATACCATGTATGGTTCTCCTGGCTTCTGGACTCTTGATTAACGTTCAAATACAAATGTCTCTAGGGTTTTTTCCCTATATTTTTGAGATAATAATATAATTTCATCATTTCTCCCATCCCTTTCCTCTCTCCAAACCCTCTATCTTAGGGTTTCTATTACTGTGAAGAGACACCATGACCATGGCAACTCTTCTAAAGGAAGAGCATTTCATTGTGGTGGCTTCCACTTCAGAGGTTTAGTCCATTGTCATCATGGTGTGACATGGTGGTGTGCAGGCAGACATGGTGCTGGAACTGAGAGTCCTACATCTGTCTCACTGGGTGTGGCTTGAGCATATCTGAACCCTTAAAGCCCACCTCCATAGTGACACACTTCCTCCAACGAAACTACATTTACTCCAGCAAGGTCATGATTCCCATTAACGCCACTCCTTTTGGGTGCCATTGTTTTTATCTGAGTTATTCTATTAACCAATAAAGATTCAGAAGTCAGATATTGGGATGAAAACCTGAAGAAGCAACCTTGGTTTTGGTCAGAGACCCAGCAAGAGAGCATCTCTCCACCCATCCCAAACCAAAAAAAAAAAAAGAAAGAAAAGAAAGATTAAAAAAAAAAAAGACTTGAATCTCTAAGTCCCTTTCTACTATTTCCTCTGAGTCTCTCTATTGGTATTCCTGGCTTCTCCATCTTTTCTATGGCTAATTCCTGTCAACTAGTAACTGCTCCCCTCCCCCGATTCAAGGTTAATTTTATTAACACAGTCTCCAAGTTCCACAGCGCCATCAAATATCCCACAACAGGCCATTTTCTTTCAAACCACCACACCTCCCATACGCTTCTCCTTGCTCTCTTTCAAGCTCATGGCTTCCTTTGTCATTAATTGTTGTGACATGTATAAATACAGCTTGCGCAGTCTGGATAATGTTACTTGTCTGTATGTTGTCAGGGCTCACCTTTTGGTATTGCATAACCAGCTAAGGCTGAGGTTTCGTGGTCTTGCCCATCCACTCTGACAGGTCTGGTGTTGGTATCTTCGCTCAGCTCATGCTTAGATAGGCATGTTAACAAGATTTTATGGATGTGGCTTCTGACATTCCTTGGAGACACAGTCTCACAGCCAACTCTCTGGTCCTCTGGCTCTTATTGTCTTTCCATCCCTCTTCAACAATGTTCCCTGAGCCTTAGGTGAGGGGCTGGTTTGTAGATGTATTCATTGGGTCTGGGCTCTACAGCTCTGCATTTTGGTTGCTTGGGATATGCAGTAATGGCATCAATCTGTTGCAGAGAGGTTCCTTGATGAGTGAGGACTTTACTTCTCTTTGGGTATAAGGACAAGTATTTAGTATGCTGTGAGGGATTGTGTTGAATTAGTAAAGTGGTGGTTGTAGGTTCTCCTACAAGACACATGACTTCACCGTCCTGGGTGCTAGCCAAGACTCTCTCTTGTTAAGCAGGTCTCAAGACCAATTAGAGAGCTCTTGCTTTCCACCAAGGCCTGCACACCACTACTGCACCCTTGGGTTATTGTGCTGTGCTGGTCATTGTCATGGTTCATAGGCACCATAGCTGGGTATGAACCATAGTTGGTTCCCTCCTTTGGAAGCTTGTGTGGTGCCTTCTGGTACCATGAGTGCGTCCTCAGGGAGAAGGCTTTCAGGTCAGTTCCAGCTGAGGGGCTCTGGGCCCTGTGTCCGAAGTGCATGGTGTCTCCAGCAATAGGGAATTACCTTCCACCTCTGTGGGGCAACCAACGGCAATATCAATGGTTCGTAAAATTTTTGGAGTCTCTTGGACAGCCCTTACCAATAATTCAAAAGGGGCTTCTCATGTAAATGATATATGTATTTATATATCAACTTTTTGTATTATAGTGGTTGTTTAGGTAGATGGTTAATCATGTGATTCCTGTGGCCTTTTCAGACATCCTTATTATTTTACCATACTCTCTCCTTCTTCTGCATTTACCTCCCACCCCTCCCTAGTTAGATCCCCTCTTTTTTTCTCATTTCCCTGATCAGACACATGAACCCTACTGTTCTCCCCTTTCTATTGCTCCTCCATCCCCCCTAACCTGGAAACAGTCCCTTTCCTACTTTCCTGGTCTCTGTAGTTGCTCTAGGATATGTACTCACATCTGAAATTTTGGAGCTAGTAGGCTCTGATGAGAAAGAACATGTGATGTTTGTCTTGCTGGGTCTGGGTTACCTCATTCAACAAGATATTTTCTAGTTCCATCCTCTTACCCGCAAAGGTCATGACCTTGTTTCTCTTTACCACTGAGGAGTGTTCACTAGTACATGGACCGCATTTTCATCATCCTTCTGGTGGCTGAGGACACTGAGGCACTTTCCATTCCCTAGCTTCTTTGATGGGAACAAGCACGGCCAAGCAACTATCTGTAGAGCAGGGTGTTGAATCCTTTGGGCTTATGCCGAGAAGTGGTAGAATCAGGTCCTATTGTAGATTTACATAGGTTTTTGAGACTTCTCCACACTGATTCTCATAGTGGTTATACCAGCCTACAATCCCCAAAAATGTGCCTGTGGGCTGGTTCCCCTGTCCCCACATTCACACCCAGCATTTGTTGTTAGCGGTTTAGTTGACCTTTGCCATTCTGATGGGGATAAGATAAAACCTCAAAGGTGCTTTAATTCTCATTTCCCTAATTGCTAGGGACAAAGAACATTTTTTTTCTTCTTTTGAGAACTCTCTGTTAAGGTTCTAAGCCCATTTTTTTTGAAATGGGTCGTTGTTGGTTTGGGATTTGGGGGGCTTTTTTTGTTTTTATTCTCTATGTTTTGAGTTCTTTATATATTCTGAATATTAATTGTTTGTCAGATGTATAGCTGGCAAAGATCCTTTCCCAGTCTGTGTGCTTCCTCTTCACCCAGTTGACTGTTTCCTCCATGCTCTGTGACCAATAAATATGGTGTCTTCAGCAACAGGGTCTTACCATCAGGTTCTGGTGGGTAACCATAAACTATAAAGTGTCCTGTGTTGTTTGGGAGATCTCTGGGGCACCTCTGATAAGCAACTAAAGTAGTGGTAGTCCATACATGGCACGAGGCTTTTTATTTAGCAACCTATAGCTTCTAGGTTGAAACAATCCCTTGTGTAGGGTAACTCCAATTAAACTCTTGTATATGAATCTATGTGTGTGAAACATAAAATATTAGACTTCCATATGGCATTTCAAATACCCTTAAAGTTGGCTATCCCTCTTCCAGCACACTCCTCTGCTATGCCCTCCCATCCCTCTTTCCAAGTAAGCCTCCCTCCTCATTATTCCACTTTCCCCGTCAGTCACCTGTGTTCTACTCTCAGCTCCCTGGGCTCTTTCCTCTACCTCCCCTCTAATTGTCCCATTCTAGTTTCCTTGATTCTATGAGTACTTCAAATTAAACACAAGAGTCAGAAGATTCACTGCTAAGATCTGCATATGAATGAGAATATGTGACATTTGTCTTCTAGGTCTGGGTTACTTCAGTCAGGATAATGTTGTCTAGCTCCATCCGTAATGAAACTTCATCATTTCATTTTTCTTTACAGCTGAATAAAATGTCTGTTGTCCACACTGTCATTTTCTATTCTTCATCTGGGCTGTTCTATGTCGTAGATATTGTGAATAGAGCAGCTATGAAGATGGATGATCAGGTGTCTTCATGGTAAGAAGCCCTTTGGGTAGATGCCCAGGAGAGGTAGAATTGTGTCATATGATAGACGTATTTCTAGCTTTCTGGGGAATGACCACACTGATTCCCACCTGTTTGCACCGCTCTCAACAGTGTTCAAGTGTTCCCTATACCCCATTGCCCCATATCCTCTTCAGTACTTACTGTTGCCTTTTGTTTTCTTAGCCACTCTGACTGGGGATAAGATAAAATCTCAAAGTAGTTTTACTTTGCATCTCCCTGATGGCTAAAGACAGTGAATATTTTTAAAAATATTTCTTCTGAGAACTTTCTGTTCAGTTATGTACTCCACTTCTTTTTTTTTTTTAAAGATTCGTTTATTATGTGCCCTTGGCATGCCAGGAACTCAATTTGTAGACCAGGCTGGCCTCAAACTCATAGAGATGCCCCCATCTCTGCCTCCTGGGTGCTGAGAGCAAAGCATATGCTACTACACCTAGCCCCATAGCCCACTGTTTGATTAGGTTATTTGTTTTCTTGATGCTTAGTTTTTTTCACTTCCTTGTATTTCATAGACACTAACCCTCAGTCCGATGTATACACGCAGACTTTCCCTATCCTGCAGGCTGCCTCTTTGGTTGATTAAATGTTTTCCTTTGCAGCACAGACACTTTTTAATTTTATGAAGTCCGGTTTGATGACTGTTGTCTTACTTCCTGGGGGACTAGAGTCCTATTCAGGAAGTCTATATCCTGAAGTGTACTCTTTCTTCTAGACATTTCAGAGTTTCAAGTCTAACACTGAGGTTGATCCTCTTGGAAGTGATTTGTGTGCAGAGAGAGAAGAATCGGGTTTCATTTTCTACACATAGATATCCAGTTTTACTAACACCATTTATTAAAGATGCTGCCTTTTCTCTAATATATGTTTTTTTAGTCTTTATTAAAAAACAGGTAACTGTAGTTACATGAACTCATATCTGGGTCCTTGGACCTATTCTCCTCTGGTCCATGTGTCTGTTTTTGTGTGTGTCAGTATCATGTTTTTACTACTATGGTTCTGTAATAGAACCTAAAATAAGGCACAGTGATATTGTCAGCAGTGTTTTTATTCTTCAGTATTCTTCTTGCGTTCTTGTGTCTTTTGTGCTTCCATGTGAATTTTAATATTGTTTTTGCACTTTCCATGAAGGATTGCCTTGAAATTTTGATGAGGATTATATTGAATCTGTAGGCTGCTTTGGTAATCCTACCAATCCATGAGCATAGGACATATCCTCTGGTACTTCAACTTCTTTTTTCAGTGTCTTGAAGTTTTCTAAGACAAGTCTTTCACTTCCTTAGTTATATTGGTTTTCTAAGATTATTTTTGAGGCTATTGTGATGGATTTTATTTCTGATTTCTTTCTCTGATCTTGGCACAAAGGAAGACTACTGATTTGTACACATTCATTGCATACCCTGCTACTTTGATGAGTGTTCTCATCAGCTATAGGAGTTTTCTGGTGGAGTCATTGGGATCTTTTATGTATATAAGCATATCGCCTGCAAATAAAGATACTTTGACTTCTTTCTTTCCTATTTGTATCCCTTTAGTGTTGTGGAATATTTAACTATGTAAAGATGTGTTTATGCTGAGGAATATTACTTAACTGTGTGAAGGTGTGTTACATTGGTTTCTGCTGCCTTTGTTAATGATGTAAAATATGTTACATTTGTTTATGCTGCATTTGTTTAATTATGTAAAAATTCGTTGCATTTGTTTCACCTTGCCTGCCTAAGGTATCTGGTTGATCTAACTGAATGACCGGTAGCTAGGCAGGAAAGGGATAGGAAGGGATGGTAGGCAGAGAGACTAAGAATGAGGAGAATCTAGGATCAAGAGAGAGAACAAGGAGAGAACAAGGGAGAAAGAAAGGGACACACCCAAGGCCAGAAGCCAGGCAGCCACCAGTCAGCCAGACACAAGAAACAGTGAAAGTAAGATATATAGAAAGAAAGAATGGAAAACAAAACAAAAAAACTTCAAGGCAAAACATACATGAAGAAAAACAGGTTAAGTTATAAGGGCATAAGATAAGGCAAAGCATTGATACCTAATATTAAGTCTCTGAGTCATGATTTGGGAGCTGATTGGTGACACAAAAGAAAAAGCCTGGTACACTTTAGTCTCCTTCACTATCCTTATTGCTTTGGCTAAGACTTCAAGCACTGTAATGAAAAGGAGTGGAGAAAGTAGACATCCTTCTGTTGTGCATGACTTTAGTGGAAATCCTTCGAGTTTTCTCCATGTAAAAGTCCATGGGCAAGCTAGAGGCTTGTTGAATATTGCCTTTATTGTGTTGAGATTTGTTCCCTGTATCCCTAGAATCCCCAGACTGTTATTGTAAAGAGAGAGTATATTTTGTCAAATGTCTTTTCTGCATTTAATGAGATGATTATGTGTTTTCTGTCCTTGAATCTGTGTGATGGATTATATTAATCTATTTATGTATGTTGAAACACCCTTGCATCTCTGGAGTGAAGCCAACTTGATCTTGGCAAATTCTCTTTTTCATATCATCTTGAATTCAGTTTGCAAATATTTTTTGATAATGTTTGTGCCTGTTCGCCGATGTATAATTCTCTTTTGTTATTTTTGGATCTTTGATTTGGGTATCAGAGTTATACTGGCTTCAGAAGAAGACTTGGGAGGAGCCTCCTCCTTTCTATCTTGTGGAATAATCTGAGTGGTACTAGTACTAGTTCTCTGTCTAGAATTCTGTGCTGAGTCCATCTGACCTTGGGCTTATTTCACTTGGAGACTTTTAATTGCTGCTTCTATCTCATTGGCTATCATGTGTCTGTTTAAATTATTTATTTCATCTTGATTTAACATTAGTAGGCCATATACATCTAGAAATCATCCATTTCTTTTAAGTTTTCTGATTTAATGGAATATAGATTTTAAAGTATATCTTTATGATTCTCTGAGTTTCCTTAGTATCTGTCATCATATCTCCCTTTCAACACAAATTTTATTAATTTGGGTCATTTGGGTCTCTTTCTTTTGAGTAATTCAGCTAAAGGTTTGTCAAACTTGTTAATCTTTTCCAAGAACCAAGTCTTCTTTTCATTGAGTGTTTGCATTATTTTTCATTTGTTTGTTGCTAATTTCACTCCTGATTTGATTATCTCTTCCCATCTACTGTTTTGTGGTATTGTTTTCCAGTTTTTCCAGGATCTTCAGGGATATCAATAAGTTTTAATTTGATATCTTCCGTATTTTTTTATGTAGACACTTAGTAATATAATTTTTCCTCTCAGAACTGCCTTCATTGTGTCCCATCAGGTTTGGTATGCTGTATTTTCATTTGCATCCAGTTTTAGGATTTTAAACTTTTTCTTTCTTGATTTTTTTTATGACTCAATTATCTTCCAGTGCTGTCTTGTTTAGTTTTCATGAGTCTGAGTTTATAGTTTGCAGTGTTGCTGATATCCCACTGTATTCTATTGTGGTAAGATAGTTGCAGGATGTTATTTCAATTTTCCTCTTATTTATTGAGACTTGCTTTGTGTCTTAATAGGTTGTCAGTTTTAGAGGAAGTTCCGTAAGTTTCTGAAAAGAGCATATATACTTCAGTGTTTTGGTGAGATGTGCTGTAGGTATCTATTATATCTGATTTAGGCTGATAACTAACTCCATGTTTTGTTGTTGCTGTTTAGTTTTTTCCAGATGACCTGTCTATTGGTGCAATAGTGCGGGAGAATTGTCTGTATTCTGTCAATCATGTTTTAAATAAATGCTGATTGGCCAGGCAGGAAGTATAGGTGGGATAACCAGACAGGAAGTAAAGGTGGGGCAATGAGAACAGGAGAATTCTGGGAAGGAGGAAGCCCATTCCTTCGCAGTCCTGTCTTAACCACCTAAGAAGCAAGATGTGACCTGCCCCACTGAAAAAAGGTACCAAGCCATGTGGCTAACATAGATAAAGAATAATGGGCTATATAAGTTATAAGAGCTAATACGAAGCCTGAGTTAATGGGCTAATCAGTTTATCATTAATATGGACTCTCTGTGTGATTTTCTTTGGGGCCAAACAGCTGTGGGACCTGGTGGGAGGACAGAAACCCCAACAAGCAGGTCCACTCCTCATGCAAGTGGGATATTGAAGTCACTCACTATCACTATGTTGGGGCTAACCAGTATAGACTAAATAGTATTTCTTTTATGAAATTAGGTTTGGTGCATATATGTTTAGAATTCCAATACTCTATTGATGGGTTTCCTTTAAAGGATGTAAAGGGACCCTCTTTGCCTCTTCTGACTAGTCTTGATTTGAAGTCTATTTTCTCTGATATGGAGTAGCCACAGCTGCTTCCTTCTCAGTTCCATTTGCTTTGAGAATCTTTTTCTATCCTTTACCCCCAGGTGGTGTCAGTTTTTGATGGTAAGGTATATTTCTTAGAAACTTCAAAAAGATAGTTGTTGCTTTCTAATCCTATCTGCTTGCATGTATCTCTTGAGGACCTGAGACCATTAATACTGAGTTATTATAGATCAATGTACATTAATTCCAGGGCTTTGATGTTGTTGTTGTTATTTTATGGTGTTTTCTTAGCCTTTTTTAAATTAACTGTTCTAGAATTGTTTGTTTATTCCCTGTGATATTTTTGTTGTGTTTATTTTTGTTATCAGACTGAAGTATTCCTCCCAGCATCCTACATAGAGCTGGCTAAGGAGTCATAAATTCTTTCATCTGCCTTTATCATGGAAAGTGTTGACAGAGGTTTCTGTCCTGCCTGGTCCTGCAGCCATTCAGTCCCAAAGAAAACACACAGAGGTCTATATTAATCATAAACTGGTTGGCCTAGTAGCTCAGGCTTCTTATTAATTATTTCTTACATCTTACATTAACCCATTATTCTTGTCTGTGTTAGCCACATGGCTTGGTACCTTTTTTTGTGAGGCAGTCACATCTTGCTTAGTCTGTGTCTGGCTTCCTCTGTGTCTGGGTGATGACTGCAGACTGAAACTTCCCTCTTCCCAGAATTCTCATTGCCCCACCTCTACTTCCTGCCTGGTCACCGTTGCCCTGCCTATACTTCCTACCTGGCTACTGGCCAATCAGTGTTTACTTGAAATACAAGTGACAGGGTACAGACCATTGTCCCACAGCACTCCCCCAACCCCTATTTTTAAACAAGAACTCTGAATCTAATCTCCTTTGTTTAGCTTTTCTCCTGACTATTATCTGGTGTAGGAGGTTTTTCTGTATTTGTATTGCTTTCATTGGTTGAATAAAGAAAACTGCCTCGGCCTTTTGATAGGACAGAAATCAGGTGGGCGGAATAGACAGAAGAGAATTCTGGAAGGAAGAAGGGAGTGAGAGAGAGAGCCACCACCATGAAATCACCAGAGTCAGACATACTGAATCTTTCCCGGTAAGCCACGATCTCGTGGTAAACACAGACTAATAGAAATGGGTTAGTTTAAGATGTGAGAGTTGCCAAGAATAGGCTAGTTATAATGGGCCAGGCAGCATTTAAATTAATACAGTTTCTGTGTAATTATTTCAGGTGTAAGCTAGCTGGGCGGTATGGAACAAGGGGCCCTGCGCCAGGCGGCTGGAAGCTGGGTGCCAGGAATGCGGCCCGCTCCTCTTACAACAATTATCCATAACAACTTGTAACAAACATTCTAAACAAAGGAAAATATCCATAGTCCATTTTTTGGGAATGTGGTCATAGTTTTCTAGGCTACTTTCTGCTGATTGGGGATGCTGATAACCTTATGGGGACCTAAAAAAATAATTAGAATTATGGTCAATTCCTGGCTGCAATATTCTGGTGAGGCTTGATCATATCAGCCAGCAGTCTTTTTTTTCAAATATTTATTTATTTATTATGTGTACAATATTCTGTCTGTGTATATGTCTACAGGCCAGAAGAGGGCACCAGACCTCATTACAGATGGTTGTGAGCCACCATGTGGTTGCCGGGAATTGAACTCAGGACCTTTGGAAGAGCAGGCAATGCTCTTAAACACTGAGCCATCGCTCCAGCCCTCAGCCAGCAGTCTTGAAACTGTTCTGGATGTAGAACTCAGACATTTAAGCCATCTGCTCCTATTGGAAATTTCTCAGGGGGTTTTCCTTGAACAAACCTGATTTTTCTTAACGCAGAATGAATCCACAGCCTCTCATTTCCTGTGTAAACAAAAGCAAAACCTCTTCTCCAAAGTAACATACCTTTTGACTTCAATTTTGAATTCAAGGCATTTTCAATATATATATATACATATATTAGATTAATCCAGCAGCATTTATAATAAAATATCTTTTGGCATCTTTTGCTTCTTCCTCAACCAATAAACAATTTAAAGACAACACAATAACATACAGTATCCAGACTCTCTGTGTACTTTTCATCTTTATGTGGCTTTATTTTTGTATCTATTTATTTTATTTTTATTTGTAATTTTTTGCTTTTTGAGACAGGGTTTCTCTCTGTATCATTGTCTGTCCTGTAATTCATTCTGTAGACCAGGCTGTCCTTGAACTCACAGAGATCTGTCTGCCTCTGCATCCCAAGTGTTGGGATTAAAGGTATGTGCCACCACACCCAATTACTCTCTTTTTTTTTTCTTTTTTCTTTTAAGGACTTTATCCTTTATTTTTCTCCCAAGTCTACATATATTCTTAAACACACAATAAACCATTTAGAGGTTTTCTTTATCTTTGAATCTATCTTTACTGTATATCTCTCTTTTTCTGACTACACGAGTCTTTAATTTGCTAAGTGATTTGACAAGGATTAAAGCCGTGGCTTTGACAGCTAGATCCAGCCAATTCCTTAGCTTCTTTTTCTGAGAGTCTAGCCTCATGGCAGAGGTACTGGCTGGAGCCATGTTTATTGTCATAACTCTATGGCATTTCAAGGTCCCTGCCACCACCAAAAAGAATGCAGTCAGCTTTTCATCAACACCATTTAAGTGTTGTTTAAGGATCTCTTAAAGAAGTTGCAAGGTTTTGCAGCTAAAGTTGAGCCAGCAAGCCTCTCTTAAATGAGAGTGCCTGCCTCTATCAAGCAGAGCCCACCCAAGAAAGTGCTGCTATCAAGAAGCCATGCTTAACTCTATTCTTTTATGTCTAGAATTACTTCCCAAGCTCTCTCAGGCTGTCTGTGGATGCAGTTGTCCACATGGGTGCCATTCTGTTGTTTCTGTCCTGCCCAGTCCTGCAGCCATTCAGTCCCAAATAAACACACAGGGGTATATGTTAATCATAAACTGGTTGGCCTATTATCTCAGGCTTCTTATTAACTCATAACTTATATTAGCCCATAATTCTTGTCTGTGTTAGCCATATAGCTTAGTACCTTTTTCAGCAAGGCAGTCACATCTTGATTCCTCTGTGTGTGGGTGACGATTGCAGATTGAAACTTCCCTCTTCCCAGAATTCTCATTGCCCTGCCTATACTTCCTGGCTACTGACCAATCAGCATTTATTTAAAATACAAGTGACAGGGTACAGACCATTGTCCTACAGCAAGAAAGTTTCTGGTTTTTTTCCATTTTAATAAATAGTTTTGCTGGGCATGTTATTTTGGGTTGACAGTTGTCTTTCAGAACTTGGAATGCATCTTTCTAGGCTTTTCTGGCTTTAAAAGCTTTTGTCAAATAACCAGGGTTTATTTAAATGTGCCAGCCTTTATAAATGACTTTCCATTTCCTTCTTGCAACTTTTAATTCCCTTTACACTGTCTGTGCATTTCTAATGTTTTAGTTATAATATGCCATGGGAGTTTCTTTCCTGGTCCTGTCTATTAAGAATTCCATGTGCCTTTTTTAACTGATGGGCATGCTTTTCTCTAAATTTAAATTTTTTTCTGTGATTTTATTGGAAATACTCTATGCCTTTATTCTGCCACCCTTCCACAATCCAAAGAGTGTATCTTTTGATAATGTTCCAGATTTATTGATTTATTGTTCAATTTTGTCTTTATTGAGTACTCCAGTTCCATTGTCACCATCTGTCTCCGAGTCTCTATTTTTGTAATCCATTAGCAAGGCCTTCCACTGAGGTTTTTATTTGGCTTGTTGAGTTTTTTTCATTTCCAGTATCATATCGGTTTAAATTTTCTTCAGCAATCCTATCTCTATTTCCATGTCCTGGACCAACTTCCTCATTTTAGTCATTTTCTCCTAGAGTATAATTATATCTCCTTTGTATTGTTTGAATATACTTTGAATCATTCTTTTGAATTCTTTGATAGTTCCTCAAAGTTGTTTTTATTAGGAGATGTTACAGAGTTAGTGACACATCTTGGTATTTTTTTCATGTTATTTTTATTTCCTCACCAGGATGGAACATATTTGGAGTTAGTTCATTGGTTAAGTTTTTCTTTCTTTGCATTTTTTGTTTTTAAGATTGTATTTACTCTCTCTCTCTCTCTCTCTCTCTCTCTCTCTCTCTCTCTCTCTGGTAGTATTTTCAGTTTTCAGCGGGGAATTAAGTCCTTTCCCTCTGTGGTATTTAGAGCTGGAGGCTCTATCTTCAGTCTTCTCGAAGGTAGAGGTACTATCCTGTGTCAGCCAAAGCCTCTTACTTGGGTCTACAGCTTTCCCTTTGAGTTATGACACTATCCACACATGTTAGGGCCTTCCCAGTGTCAGATCAGATCCCCTTCCTGGTTTTGAAGCCACTGCAAAATGTAGAACTCCCCAAGCACCAATCTTACCTAGATCTTACCTAGGTTCAGGATTGCTTTGCCTCCTGGCCCTTGGCAACCACTGTGCTGGATCTGCTGGGAGATGTGGAACTTCATGAGCGATTCTCCCCTTGTTTTTTGAGATAAGACCTCTTACTGGCCTGAAACTGTCCAGTTAGGCTGACTAGTGGAAGCACCCCAAGGATCACCTCCACAGCACGGAGCTTACAAGCGTATGTCACCATACCCAACTTTTATATTTAGGGTCTGAGGCTCAGGCTCAGGTTTTTGTGTTTGTATAGCAAGCACTTTACTGACTGAGCTATTGCTCTGGGTGCAGAGATACTTTTATTACACAACTATACAACTGAAAAAGAGCCTGCTACCATGCTCATTGAGAATGGAAAACACCTGTCACCAACAGACAGTACATGGAGGGCCTATTCAATTCACTTTTATGTCAAGTCCAGGCCCTGGCACTGTTGAGCTGTTACTTGCTGTTGTCTTCTGCCCAGAGTGATGACAATCCTTGAAGACCCTAAGCCCCCAATAATCAGGCTGCTTCCATGGGATATGTCTTTCAAAATTAAAAATACCTCTAATTCATAATCCTAGTATTTTCATGAAAAGTTTATTTCTGGTTTGGGTTTCTTAGGGGTTTTGCTATTGTTGTTTTCTGTTTTACCAATTATGAATTTCTCCTAAAAATCTCAAAGCCATCCTTGCTGTGACCCTGCATACATATTTTATCTTCCTGGCAGATGATCCAGTTAGTTTTACATCATTCATCATAAAGACTTCCCATGGGAGCAAAAAGGACCTATCATTCAAAGGTCAAATAAGAGAGCTATCCCCATTACAATGTCAAAGAAAGAAAATATAACTCAAATAGAAATGTCCACCTTTATATGTAACTTATATGGGTGACTTTGCTTAGACCTAGTATCAAATGCCCTTCAGACTGTTGACATGGTGTCAGGATGCTTGAGCAATTTCATGTCTAAGAAATTTAATTAATAATTTATTTCTTACATTTTTAAGTCAAGAGCCTAATTCCTCTTTAAGCTCTTGAGTTCAGTTTGCTAATCTTATTATTTTACTGACTGATCAGCTTAGTTGCTAGAAGGTACTTTAAAATGAACTCAATGAGAGAGAGAAAGAAGGAATGGGGATGGATGGGTGGGGAGGTGGGGAGGATCTGGGAGGAGAAAAGATATGGGAAACTATGATCAGAATATACTCTATGAAAAAATTATTAGAAAATTTTTAGATGATATTTACTTCATCATAATTTATTCAGTATATTTAAAGCAATATTTATATGTTCAATGGATTTTATTTTTATCTAGTTCATTAATAATGTGACATAGCAAGCAAACTTTCTGAACTTAAATGATTCTTTTAAATACAAAGTATAAGTGGTATAATTAATTAGCTGTTTTGAAACACTCCAAAATGGGAATTTAACCTAACTTAGAATAATGAGATTTTTCTTTTTTGCTTTTGCTGTTCTTTGTTTTGAAACAGAGTCTTGGTATATAACCCTAGCTTGTACTGACTTTGCAGTGATCCTCCTGCTTCTGCTTCCTGAGTGCTGGGATTGTAAGGATGCACTACCACATCCACCTACTTAGTGTGAATTTTATGTAAAATCACATGCCTAACTCAGTACTCCATGGTATACTTTAAAAAAGCTGTCTTTGAGTTTAAATGTTTTAAATCATGACATTTATGTAAGTATTAAATGTTCACACGTTTTTAATACAAAAGTCTCAATACAGTGATTCTTAACTCTTTAAGCATTTTTTACCTTAAATGTATCTCTTCGTGAAATAAAAATGATAAGCTTTTCAATAACTGCTGTAGACTCAGAGATGTCTCCTGGGATATGGAGTGTCAGGATACCAGTACGTCTGTTTGCTTCTACTGGAGAAACTCTTCGGTGACCCCACGTGAAGCTGACAGAAGCCATTGTGATGTCTTTCCTATTGCTATCTCAAATCTAGTGGCTATAGCACACTTTCATTATCTTGGTGCCCTTCATGTCAAAGATTCCCTTGTCTTTCCTGGTTTCTCATAGTCTTTTGCTTGAGGCTCTTTCTTCAGCTTTGAAATCAGGAGTGTCGTATCTTCAAATCTGTCTCCTCTCACACCTGCTTCTGATGTTGACCTATTTGCATCCTTCCTGTAGGGATCCTTGTGATCACACTGAGCCTACCAGATGAGCCAGGAAAATCTCTCCATCTCACAATGCTTCATTAGGCATATCTGCAAACTCCCCGTTTCCCTTTGCAGTGGAAAATAACACAGAAGCTTCAAAGACTGAGACATAAGTATCTTTAAGGGTCATTATTTTGTTCAACATCCCTTCTCCAAACAAGGAGAATAGTAACCGTACCATAAGAATAATTGGAACCATGTTTATGGAGTATGTCTCAGCCATGTGACATGTCATAACAAAACAAACACCATAGACTGGGTGTATGTAGAAATTACAGAAATGTGTTCCTTAGTTCTAGAGATTGGGAAGTTGGGGATCAAGACATTGAGAGATTCTCCTCATTCAAACTCCATACAACAGAAAGGTGAGGGGGGTCTCTCTTCCTTCTATAAGGTCATTAATACTATTCACAAGGGCTTTGCCCCCAAGCCCTAATTACTTTCCAGGAATCCTAACTCCTAACAGCGCCTCTTTGGAGGTGAAGATCTCTATACACAAACTTGGCGGTGGCAGCAGCAGTGGCAGCAGCAGTGGCGGCAGTGGCGGCAGTGGCGGCGGCGGCGGCAGTGGCGGCAGTGGCAGCAGCGGTGGCAGTGGTGGCAGTGGCGGCAGTGGCGGCGGCGGCGGCAGTGGCGGCAGTGGCGGCAGTGGTGGCAGTGGCGGCAGTGGTGGCAGTGGCAGCAGTGGCAGCAGTGGCAGCAGCAGTGGCGGCAGTGGCAGCAGCAGTGGCGGCAGTGGCGGCAGTGGCAGCAGCAGTGGCAGCAGTTGGCAACACGAAGATTCCAACTGCAGCTGCCCTTGTTAATCTTAACTGTTACTTGGCACAGCCCCTAAAGTCGTCTGAGAGGAGAAGCCTCATTTAGCGACTGCCCAGATCAGGTAGGTGTGTAGGCATGTCTGCGATGAATTTATCCTGATTATTAATTGGCATAGGAGGGCCCACCCTATGTGGATGACATCACTCCTCAGGCAGGTGGTCCTGGGCTGCATAAAAGAAAAATCTAGCAAAGAGCCAAGGAGGAAGCCAGCAAGCGGTGTTCCTTCACAGCCTCTCACCTAGGTTCCTGCCGTGAGTTCTTGCCCTGATGTCCCTCAGGAATGGACAGTGACCCAAAGTGTAGGATGCACTGAAACCTTTCTTCCCTTGAGTTGCTTTCAATTGTGGTGTTTGCCATAGGAGCAGAAAGAAAAGAGAGCCACAGCTATCCCTCATTTGTCTCCTGTCCCAGTGCAAGACACTGGGCAAAACCAACTTGGGGAGGAGAGGACTGGTTTGGCTTATAGATTACACTCTGCTGTGGAGGGAAGCCAAGGCGGGAAGTTGAAGCAAAGACTAAAGTGGAGACCATGAAAGTATGTTATATACTGGCTTGCTCAGTTCTCCCATTCTTATACTGACCAGGAGTTTTGTACCCTCCCACATCAAT
Source organism: Ondatra zibethicus (assembly GCA_004026605.1). Classification (NCBI taxonomy): domain Eukaryota; kingdom Metazoa; phylum Chordata; class Mammalia; order Rodentia; family Cricetidae; genus Ondatra; species Ondatra zibethicus. The sequence goes on from PVIU01000229.1 coordinate 226,508, forward strand.
CATTGATCAAAGAAGCACCCCACCGACATGTACAAAACGCCAGCGTGATGGAGGAGATTTCCGAAAGTAAGAGTCTTTCATCCTAGTGACTCCAGCTGGGTCACACTGACAGAACCAGTACAACAGTAGATTGATTTTTTTCTGAGACAGGGTTTCTCTGTGTAGCCTTGGCTGTCCTGGAACTCACTCTGTAGACCAGGCTGGCCTTGAACTCAGAGATCTGCCTGCCTCTGCCTCCTGAATTCTAGGATTAAAGGCTTGTGCCACCACTGCCCAGCTTGTAGTGGGTTAATTTTATGTTAATTTTGAATACACTAAAAGATCCAGTTTGTGGTCAAACAGCAGTCTCAATGTTGCTATGAAGGTATTTTTTTTAAGATTTATTTATTATGTATGTTGTGTTCTGCTTGCACACCAGAAGAGGGCACAGATCTCATTACAGATGGTTGTGAACCACCATGTGGTTGTTGGGAATTGAACTTAGCACCTCTGGAAGAGCAGCCAGTGCCACCTTAGCACTCTGAGCCATCTCTCCAAGCCCATGAAGGCTGTTTTTAAAACATGTATATTAATATTTAACTCCAAACTCTTGGAGTAAAGCAGATGAACCTCTATCTGATTTTATCTAATCATGAAGACATTTAGAGAAAAAGACAATAGTTCACCATAAAATCAGGAATTCTGCCTCCAGACTCAAGAGGCAACATCCCCTCCATACTGTTGCTCCAGCTGCCAATCCCCTCCTGCCATGCAGACTTGCAACTGCCAGACCCAGCTGTCATGTGAGTAATTCTCCTCCCTCTTCATTGCTACAGACAATTGTCATAGAGCATGTCAGATACATGTATGTAACATGTATCAGCACAAACACACAACTCCCACCTTAAGAGAGATAAGAGAGTTTATTCTGGAGTCAATTAGAGTGGCATGACCTAGGAACAGGTTACAAATTAGAAGCTGTTTCATGAAGTTTTTATAGTAACAAAGAAAGTCACTAATCATTGTGCTTCTCAGATACACTGGTGGATGTCTTAAGTGGGCAGTTACAACAAACTGGAGAAATCTCAGCTGTAGGCTGGTGCTACCTGATGACTTTTGGTTTAGAGTAGCCATGACTTTGTTAAGACAGTCCATGAGTTTTCATGTTAGCTATAGGACGTCAGGTCCAACACAGAGGTGAACAAGGGTCTAAAAATAGCCCAAAGGTAAATTGTAAGCTCTAGACCTTGAACATTCTTGTCTCTACATCTCTGAAACATTAAAGAGTAATTCAACATTTGCAGACACAGCTTCTTTCCAAGAGAGAGACAGATACAGCTCTAAGTATGGATGACATCATTTGTGTATCTCAATATTGTTGGTTCTTTCTCTATGGAGATCCTGACAATGACCCATATAGTATATGACAGACCAGGGTTTATTCTGTTTCCAGAGGATGCCATGTGCCCCAAACCCAAAATTCTAAAGGCTTTACTAAACTCTTATGAAATCCTCATGATATCTTTCAGCCTGATCTGCTCTTTTTATTCTCATTTTAAAGATGAAGGAATTAAGCTGACTCATACCCACTATCTGACTTAGTCAGTGTAAGTGAGCTCCAAAGTCACTGTGTCTAAAACATAAAGCTGAGGAGCATCACAAAGCTGGAGCCAGAGCCCCTGAGTCCTGACATAACGGCCTTCACACTAACAGCCTCCTCGCAGGAAGCAAAGCAGAGGACCTTATGCTTCGTGAGATTCATGGAAGAAGAGAGAATTGGTCCTCATAGAGTAGTTCTTGTTCCTCTAGACTGCTCTGCAACTGTTTAGTCCCCAGGCTGCTCGGGACTAAAGATAAAGTAATTTTCCAGTTAGTTAGCTAGAACTGCCTCCTCTTCACTTGCTCTTTTTGAGCCAAGTTTGGAAGTTGTTAGAAATGCCGTGCCTGTGTCCTTCCACGCTGCTTTTTGGTACAGAAAGATCCAGCAAAAGTACAAGCTCATTTGCACCCCTCAGTGAGGGGAAGGAAGTAAACACTCCTTGGCCAAGGAAAGAGCCAAGCTTTTCACTCAGCAGCCGTCTGAGGAGCAGAACCCTGTGGCTGTTAAGTAGCCCTGTGTGTTGTCTTTCTGAGGTGAGAGTTGTTTTCTGACTCCCCCATAAGTATTATTCAATATAGGAAGTACAGTGTTAAAGCAATTGCTAGGCTGGTTTAGGCTCACCCAGGGGTTAGCAAATCCATGCTTCTTGTACAATTTACCAAATATTTTCTTTGTAGTTGTCCTTCAAGCCCAAGTGGGACTAATGGCTTTAACTACCACCCAACATGTTTCAAAGTGATTTCCACACCAGGAAGCCATTGTCGGCTTCCCCAAACACTTAATTGGTACAGGATGTGAGCCATTCTAAAAGACACACTTCTGGGCTTGCCTCAATCATGGCTCCAAGAGGGGCTGGTTCCCAGTAAGCATTTCCATTTCTGTCTCTTTGTGTCCCCTTAATCATTTTGTGGTTCCATTTTTCTGTGGACTCAACAGTTTCCTTGGTAATGAAAACACATAATCACCCTTGGTGCCCAAGAAATGGATTTGGCTTTGTTGTCACAAGACTAAGTTGCCATAAAATCATAGAGGAACCATTGTCAAGCATAGCCTTTGTCAATTTGTGTGTGGGGGTATGTGGGAGAGAAAGTGGGTGGGTGTGGATGGGAGTGTGGCTAGGTGTGTGGAGGGGATATGAATGGGTGTGGGAGTGTGGGAAGGCATGTGAGAGGGAGGGGTGTGGGTGTAGTTATGGGTGGGGAGGTGTGTAGGAGTGTGGGTGTGTATAGACAGGAGGGGGAGTAGGTGGGTTTGTGGGAAGGGGTGTGGGTAGGTGTGGGAGTATGGAAAGGGGTGTGGGTGGGAGGGGTGTGGAAAGGGGTATGTGGGGAGTGTGGTTGTGGGCATGTGGGTGTGGATAGACAAGAGGGGCATAAAAGAGTGTAGCTTGAATAGCTGAACAAGTTCCTTCCTTTTAGGCCTCAGTTTTTCTCATCTGTCGGAGCAGTTCAATAGGGACAAGAGTTACTCAAGGATTAATCGAGTAATACACACTTCATTAGAACAGAGACTGGCACACAGGACAGGAAGTACATAATTTCAATTTCCCTTTTCTCTTTTTCCCATCTTTGCCATCATCCTCATCATCTTTGAGGAAGGACCTCTTTTCAGAAATGATGGAAACCCAATCAGGTTAGCACACAGAAAATTTTAAAATCACATATGAAAGAAAGAAAACAACCTGAACTGAGTCTAAAGATAAATTACAATGTAGGAGGAAAGTGTTTTCCACACGCATGCCAGATGGAAGGCATTATTGCTACTGACAAAGAAGAGCTACCTGTTCTCCCCCTAGGCTATTTTTTACCTTTTAAAAAAAATCCTGGCATTACAGAACAAAACTGAAATGTATGAACATTCTACTCTTATATTTCCAAGACAAACAAAAATTCATGAGGAAAAAAGGAAAAAAAATGGAAGAAGCTTATAAAATATGGGTATCTCACCATAACTGTTGATCAGAGAAAGGAATGAAAATGCTTTAAATAAAAATCATGAGTGAATGATAAAGTATGTAGAAACTGAAAATTGACAAACTATTTAAAACCTGGAATCGCAAACTTTTCAGAACTACCCAGATGGATCATGGGTGATGGTGAACAGCAGAAAGGGATTATGGATCTTCTTCTCCTAATTTAGGGTTGGACAGTTTAAAGAAAGAGAGGGAATCTGATAGGCTCACAGCTTGGAGTAAAAATGGCTGTCCAGGGTCAGCCTTGAACTTACCAGGGGCCCTGCTGGGAAGGGAAGGAGCTGTTGGGCTAGTGTCAGGTCAAGGGGATGAGAGAGAGGTCAGAAATTCACCATCTTTATTATCTATCTGAGGCCCCTTGCCCATCTCTCTACCTATCAGAGATCTGTCTACTCCTCTCCTTCAGAAAGAAAAAGAAAGAAACCGGAAGAAAAGAGACAGCCTCTACCAATAAGAAAAGATTGCCCCTGAAGAATGACACTCAGTTGTCACTTCACATCCAAATGCATACAAACATACATATACATGCACCCATATATACATATGCATGCTCATTGACACAAGCACACACAAATAATGCTCACTGAAGGAAGAGAAACAGAGTAGTCAAAATACAGGGTAAAGATAGAAAAAAGAGCAAGAAGGGAAAGAAAACTGATGAAAAGACAGAAACGGACAGTTCCCAGAACATTTCAAATAAAGACAAGCAAATGAGAAATGCCCAGGTTGTTATCCTAATGAATAATAAATAAAGTATCAATGAAAACACTTCATTAGTAAAAGAGAAAAAGTTGTTGTAGTCAGAGGCTGCTTGTTTGTTTACCGGCCACCCAGACCCAAAATAGCCACACAGAAACTGTATTAATCAAAACACTGCTTGGTCAATCATTTAAGTATATTTCTAGCTAGCTCTTATATCTTAAATTAACACATTTCTATTCATCTGTGTATGGCCATATGGTTGCGGCCTACTGGTAAGGTTCTGTCTGGTGTCTGGCATCTATCTCATGTGGTAGACTCCGCCTACTCTCTCCTCCTCTGTCTGCTTGGAATTCCCACCTTGCCCTATTCTGCACTGCAATAGACCCAAAGAAGATTCTTTATTAACCAATGATATTCACAGCATACAGAGAGGAATCCCACAACACTTCCCCTTTTCTGTCTAAATAAAAAGGAGGGTTTTAATTTTAACATAGCAAGATTACATACAACAAAACAATTATCAAGCAAGAATTATAGTTACAATATTTATATCTACTTTTTCTTTTGTCATAACTAAGGAAAACTGTAACTATAACTATCTATTCTTCAACTCCCCAAAGACTCAAGAAGGATATAATATTACCTAAGTAAACAGAAAGTGCATTGTAAACAGCTTCCAAAACTCTAGAGTTGACAGAGACATCTCGCTGTCTGGACTGTCACCCAAAGTTCTTCTATAACATTGGGGAATCCATCTTCAGCCTACATGCCCATAGTATCGGGCATACTTTTCCATGAAGAAAGAAATTTCAAAGTGGTTCCACCTATGTTGGCAGTTTGTTAGTCACTTTCTTCTGTGTCCTGCAGAATATCTGGCAGACTCTTTCATGAAGCAGGAACCCTGAAGACTGTCTCACCTTTAGGCAAGTACAGCAGTCATTTCTTTTGTGGGTGCAGCATGTCCATAGAATAAAGCTTAACATCAAGCAGCCCAGGCAAGAGAAGTTTCTTGCCCAAATGGCTAGCAAACTCCATAAGGAGCTTTTTTGATGCCCATGTACCTCCTGAAGTAATTGGTATGCCAGGAACAGATGTGTCTCATTGTCATGAAAAGTCCTAAGTTTTAAAAACATTTTAAATGCCATATTCTGTTAGCCTTTTGTGTTTTTCTTTCCATTCAAAAATGGACACTTTCTCCCCTTCTCCCATTCCCCACCTGCTCCCCTACTAACCCTCCTCCCTCCCCCTCCAACCTTAAGAGAGGGCAGGGTACCCTGCCCTGTGGGAAGTCCAAGGCCCTCCCCGCTCCATCTCGGCCTAGGAAAGTGTGCATCCAAGTAAACTAGGGTCCCAAAAAGCCAATACATGCAGAATAGACAGGTCCCAGTGCCATTATCAATGGCTCCTCAGTCCGCCCCCATTGACAGCCACATTCAGAGTCCGGTTTGATCACATGCTCGTTCAGTCCCGGTCCAGCTGGATTTGGTGAGCTCCCATTAGATCAGGCACACTGTCTCAGTGGGTAGACCAACCCCTCGCGGTCCTGACTTCCTTGCTCATCTTCTCCCTCCTTCTACTCTTCAACTGGTCCTTGGGAGCTCAATCCATTGCTCTGATGTGAATGTGGGTCTCTGTCTCTATCTCCATCCATCGAACGAAATTTCTATGGTGAAAATCAAGTATTCATCAGTGTGAGTTTGGGACAAGGGCAGTTCAGGCACCCTCTCCTCTGCTTCCCAAGGACCTAGCTGGGGACATCCCCATGGACACCTGGGATCCCCTCTAGAGCCAAGTCTCTTGCCAACCCTAAAATGGCTCCCTTAGTGTAGATATAGTTCCCTGATCCAATATCTGCCCTTCCCCAATCTCCACCCTCCCACTCCCCCAAGCTCTCCCCAGTCCTTCCCTTCTCCCTTCTCCTTCCCCCTTTCCCTTTACCCAACTCCACCACAACCCTTACCCCCACCCCTGTGCTCCCAACTTTTGCCCAGCTATCTTGTTTGCTTCCAATGTCCAGAAGGATCTATATATGTTTTTCTTTGGGTTCACCTTGCTATTTGGCTTCTCTAGGCTTGTGAACTATAGGCTTAATGTCCTTTGTTTATGGCTAGAGTCCACTAATGAGTGAGTACATACCATATTCATCTTTTTGAGTCTGGGATATCTCACTAAGGATAGTGTTTTCTATTTCCATCATTTGCATGCAAAATTCAAGATGTCATTGTTTTTTACCTCTGAGTAGTATTCTAATGTGTATATATTCCACACTTTCTTTATCCATTCTTCCATTGAGGGGCATCTAGGTTGTTTCCATGTTCTGGCTATTACAAATAATGCTGCTATGAACATAGTTCAACAAATGCTTTTGTAATATGATTGGGGATCTCTTGGGTATATTCCCAAGAGTGGTATTGCTGGATCCTGAGGTAGGTTGATTCCCAATTTCCTGAGAACCTGCCACACTGATTTCCAAGGTGGTTGCACAAATTTGCATTCCCATCAGCAATGGATGAGTGTTCCCCTTACTCCACATCCTCTCCAGCATAGTGTTTGGTGTTTTTTATTTTAGCCATTCTGACAGGTGTAAGATGGTATCTCAAAGTTGTTTAGATTTGCATTTCCCTGATCACTAAGGAAGTTGAACATGATCTTAAGTATCTTTTGGCAATTTGAACTTCTTCTGTTGAGAATTCTCTGTTCAGATCATTACTCTATTTTTAAATTGAGTTATTTAGAATTTTAATGTCTAGTTTCTTGAGTTCTTTATATGTTCTGGAGATCAGACCTTTGTCTGATGTGGGGTTGGTGAAGATCTTCTCCCATTCAGTAGGATGCCTTTTTGTCTTAATGACTGTGTCTTTTGCTTTCCAGAAGCTTCTCAGTTTCAGGAGGTCCCATTTATTCACTGTTGCACTTATTATCTGTGCCACTGGGGTTTTACATAGGAAGTGGTCTCCTGTGCCCATGTATTGCAGGCTACTTCCCATTTTCTCTTCTATCAGGTTCAGTGTGGTTGGATTTATATTGAGGTCTTTAATCCATTTGGACTTGAGTTTTGTGCATGATGATAGATAAGGATCTATTTTCATTCTCCTACAGGTTGACATCCAGTTATGCCAGCACCATTTGTTAAAGATGCTTTCTTTCTTCCATTGTATAATTTTATCTTCTTTGTCAAATATGAGGTGTTCATAGGTTTGTGGATTAATATCCGGGTCTTTGATTTGATTCCATTGGTCAACGTCTCTGTTTTTATGCCAATACCAAGCTGTTTTCATTGCTGTAGCTCTGTAATAGAAGTCCAGGATGGTAATACCTCCGGAAGTTCCTTTATTGTATAGGATTGTTTTGGCTATCCTGGGCTTTTTGTTTTTCCATATAAAGTTAGTTATTGTTCTCTCAAGGTCTATGAAGAATTTTGTGGGGATTTTGATGGGGATTGCATTGAATCTATAGATTGCCTTTGGTAGAATTGCCATTTTTTCTATATTTATCCTACCAATCCAGGAGCATGGGAGCTCCTTCTGTTTTCTAGTATCCTCTTCAATTTCTTTCTTCAAGGCCTTAAAGTTCTTGTCAAATAGATCTTTCACTTCCTTGGTTAGTGTAACCCCAAGATACTTTATGCTATTTGTGGCTATCGTGAAATGTGATGTTTCTCTGATTTCCCTCTCTGCTTCTTTATCCTTTGTGTATAGGAGGGCTACTGATTTTTTTGAGTTGATCTTGTATCCTGCCACATCACTGAAGGTATTTATCAGCTGTAGGAGTTCTTTGGTAGAGTTTTTGGGGTCGCTTGTGTACACTATCATATCATCTGCAAATAACAAAACTTTGATTTCTTCCTTTCCTGTTCGAATCCCCTTGATCTCCTAATGTTGTCTTATAGCTATTGCTAGAACTTCAAGCACTATATTGAAGAGATATGGAGAGAGTGGACAGCCTTGTCTTGTTCCTGATTTTACTGGAAACACTTTGAGTTTCTCTCCATTTAATTTGATGTTAGCTGTTGGCTTGCTGTGTATTGCTTTTATTATATTTAGATATGAACTTGGTATCCCTAATCTCTCCAAGACCTTTATCATAAAGGGGTGTTGAATTTTGTCAACTGCTTTTTCGGCATCTAATGAAATGATCATATGTTTTTTTTCTTTCAGTTTATTTATATGATGGATTACATTGATAGATTTTCTTATGTTGAACCAGCCCTACATCTCTGGGATGAAGCCTACTTGATCATAATGGATAATTTTTTTGATGTGTTCTTGGATTCGGTTTGCTAGTATTTTATTGAGAATTTTTGCATTGATGTTCATGAGTGAGATTGGTCTGTAATTCTCTTTCTTGGTTGCATCTTTGTGTGGTTTTGGTAGCAGGGTAACTGTAGCTTCATAAAAAGTGTTTGGCCATGACTCTTCTGTTTCTATTATGTGAAACACATTAAGGAGTATAGGTATTAGCTCTTCTTGGACGTTCTGGTAGAATTCTGCGTTAAAACCATCTGGTCCTGGGCTTTTTTTGGTTGGGAGGTTTTTGATGACAGCCTCTATTACCTCGTGACTTATAGGTCTATTTAAATTGTTCACCTGTTCTTGATTTAATTTCGGTATATGGTATTTATCTAAAAAACTGTCCATTTCTTTTACATTTTCCAATTTTGCGGCATACAGCTTTTGTAGTAAGACCTAATGATTCTCGGAATTTCCTCAGTGTCTGTTGTTATGTCCCCCTTTTCATTTCTGATCTTGTTAATTTGAGTGTTCTCTCTCTGCCTTTTGATTAGTTTGGATAGGGGTTTGTCAATCTTGTTGATTTTCTCAAGGAACCAGCTCTTTGTTCCACTGATTCTTTGGATTGTTTTCTGTGTCTCTATTTTGTTTATTTCAGCTCTCAGTTTTATTATTTCCAGTTTTCTTTTCCTCCTGGGTGAGTCTGCTTCTGTTTTTTCTAGAGCTTTCAGGTGTGCTGTTAAGTTAGGAATGTGTGCTTTCTCCATTTTCTTTATGTGGACACTAAGTGCTATAACTTTCCTCTTAGCACTGCTTTCATAGTGTCCCATAGGTTTGGGTATGTTGTGTCTTTATTTTCGTTGAATTCAAGGAAGACTTTAATTTCTTTCTTTATTTCTTCCTTGACCCAGGAGTGGTTCAGTAGTTGACTGTTCAGTTTCCATGAGTTTGTAGGCTTTCTGGGGGTGGAATTGTTGTTAAATTCTCACTTTACTCCATGGTGATCCGATAAGACACAGGTGCTTACTCCAATTTTTCTCTATCTGTGGATGTTTGCTTTGTTACCGATTATGTGATCAATTTTTGAGAAGGTTCCATGAGATGCTGAGAAGAAGGTATATTCTTTCCTGTTTGGTTCGAATGTTCTATAGATGTCTATTAAGTCCATTTGATTCATCACATCTGTTAGTTCTCATATTTCTCTGTTAAGTTTCTGCCTGGTTGACCTGTCCATTGGTGAGAGAAGAGTGTTGAAATCTCCTATTAGTGTGTGGGGTTTGATGTGTGCTTTGAGTTCTAGTAATGTTTCTTTTACATATGTGAGTGCTTTTATATTAGGGGCATATATATTCAGGATTGAGACTTCATCCTGATGGATTATTCCTGTTAAAAGTATAAAGTGTCCATCTCCATCTCTTCTGATTGATTTTAGTTTGAAGTCAATTTTGTTTGATATTAGTATAGCCACACCCACTTGTTTCTTAGGGCCGTTTGATTGAAAACCTTTTCCCAACCATTTACTCTGAGATAATGTCTGTCTTTGTGGTTGAGGTGTGTTTCTTGTAAACAACAGAATGTTGGATCCTGTTTTTGTATCCATTCTCTTAACCCATGCCTTTTTATAGGTGAATTGAGTTCATTGATATTAAGTGATATTAATGACCAGTGGTTCTTAACTCCGGTTATTTTTTTGGATTGTAGAGTTTGTGTTTTTCCCTTCTTTGAGTTGTGCTAGTGGAGGGTTGTTAGATGTCTGTGTTATTATGGGTGTTGTTTGCTTCCTTTAGTTGTGGTTTTCCTTCTAGTACTTTCTGTAAGGCTGGGTTTGTGGTTATGTATTGCTTAAATTTGTTTTTATCCTGGAATATCTTGTTTCTCCATCGATGGTGAAAGAAAGCTCTGCTGGGTATAGTAGTCTGGGCTTGCATCCATGGTCTCTTAGTGTCTGCAGCACATCTATCCAAGACCTTCTGGCTTTCATGGTTTCCATAGAGAAGTCAGGTGTAATTCTGATAGGTTTACCTTTATATGTTACTTGACCTTTTTTCCTTTGCAGCTCTTAGTATTCTTTCTTTATTCTGTATGTTTTGTGTTTTGATTATTATATGGTGAGGGGATTTTTTTTTTTGATCCAGTCTATTTGGTGTTCTGTATGCTTCTTGAACCCTCATAGGAATATCCTTCTTTAGGTTGGGAAAGTGTTCTCCTATAATTTTGTTGAATATATTTTCTAGGCCTTTGAGCTGTAATTCTCCTTCTTCTATCCCTTTATTCTTAGGTTTGGTCTTTTCATGTTGTCCCAGATTTCCTGGATGTTTTGTGTTAAGAATTTGTTGGATTTGTTGTTTTATTTGATCAATGAGTTTATTTTTTTACCGTATCTTCAGTATCTGAGATTCTTTCTTCTATCTCTTGTATTCTGTTGGTTATACTTGTCTCTGTAGTTCCTGTTCATTTACCCAAATTTTCCATATCCAGCCATCCCTCTGTGTTTTCTTCATTGCCTCCATTTCAGTTTTCAAGTCTTGAACTGTTTCTATTACCTGTTTGATTGCTTTTTCTTGGTTTTCTAGGGTTTCTTTGAGGGATTTATTCATTTCTCCTAACTTTTTGTTAGTCTTCTCATCCATTTCTTTAAAGGAGTTTTTCATATCTTCTTTAATGGTCTCTATCACTTTCATAAAGTTACGTTTAAAGTTGATTTCTTCTACTTCTTCTGGATTAGGTTGTTCAAGTATTCCTGTTCCATTTCACTGGATCCTGGTGTTATCATGTTACTTTTTAGGTTGTTGGAGGAATTCTTGCATTGGCGCCTGCCTGTCTCTTCCTTTCAATGCGGTCAGGGGAGTCTCGGCAGCTCAATCTGATTTATGTTGTGGCTAACTGTGTACTTGGGGGTTTTTCTTGTTCTGCCCTCTCTTAGGTCCCCTCAGCACTGGAGTTGGCTCTCAGATCCCCTCCTCCCTGAAGTAGGCTGTGGTGGTGGATCTAAGGACCCCATCTGGATGGATGTGCTGGTACTGGATCAGGGCTACTTGCTGGTAAAGGACCTTGCAGATAAAAGGGCGGGTGGGTATATGCAGGCTCTGTGGAACAAAGAAACCCCTGCAGCCTTGCACTCACCACTTTGTCCCCAGAGTCTCAGCCCCAAAGCAGGCTGTGTTGGGAGATCCTAGGACTTTGCAGATGGAAAGGGGTGCTTGGGGGTAAGCTGGGGTGGATTAAGTAGGAAAGCCAGTAGCCAGGGAGATGCCCCATTGAATGCCAGAAAGTTTAGGGGATTGGAGGCCACCTGTACTCCCTTCCCGGGGCATCTGGGTGGCCAGGCAGGGACACACTTACCCCTCTGGATGTATCTTCTGGTACTGGATCAGGGCCACTTGCTGGCCAATGACCACTTTGTCCCCAGAGCCTCAGCCCTGAAGCAGGCTGAGTTGGGAGATCCCCTCTGGATCGATCTGCTGGTACTGGATCGATCTGCTGGTACTGGATCAGGGCCACTTGCTGGCCAAGGGCCTCACAGACCTTCTGTTAGTCTTTGAATGGTTTGAAGAATATCTATCCATCTGAAATATATCTTTGTACATCTAGAAAACCTAACTAACATGACTACAAGCTTGACTATTATAGATGACTATCTACTAACCTATATTTAATTATACATTAGGTTCTTAACTGAATTGCACAAACACAATACCTTATACATATAAGAAAATTGACCTTAAAACTGTATCAATAAACCAAGATCCATACCAGTGTAGAGTATTTATCTTTGTGGCATATCCCCCTTTAAATGTTAACAAACATTTATAAGCAATCATTTAGGGATTTGAGTATAATTCTCTCCAAACTGCTTCCTGATTTTTTTTGGGCAAAGTATTCTTTAGGTTTCATGGAGACCTTTTATGGGGGGTCTTGTTCCATTGAACCATATTAGTCTGGAAGGGATCCACAGATTCTCATCCTCTGTGGAAACAAAAGCAGAACCTCTTTTCCTTAGACCCAAATTTTGAAGTCAAGATAACCTTAAAATATATATGATGGTTTAGCTTAGCATCCTGTACAATGAAATGTCTCTCTGTATTTAGCTCATTCATAGTCAAAAAATTCAAAGAAAACACAATAGTATACATAATCCAGACTGTGTATATTACATTTTTACATGGCTTATTTTTCTTTCTCCTTTAATCTATGACTATCTGTACTCTGTCTCTTTAAAGACTTTGTTTTATTTTATTTTTTTAATTTTACTTTTTTTATATAACTATTTCTTCTCTCTCCCAAGCCTACATACATTTATCCAATACTGTGACCCATTTAGAGGTCTTTTCCATCTGGATTTGTCTTTATTGCATGTGTATCTATAATTATTTTTTGATCAGGAGTGCTTTTTCTTTCTTTTAAATGCTAAGTGGGTATGGCTAGGACCAACTCCTAGGCACTGCCTGTTGGCTCCACCCAGTCTAATATGGCAGAGGCATGTTCATCTGCCTCTGAGAGCCATGTGCATTGCCCCAGCTCCAGGGTCATAGTGGGTCTGTGTAACCATTAAGCAATTGTAACACAATGCTTACAGATCCCATTAAGTGCTAGGCCTCATGAAAGAGCCAAAGCTGTTCCTACAACTAACATGAACCAGGAAGCTGTCGTATTGAAACCATGCATTTTTTTTGTTTTGTTTTGTTTTGTTTTGTTTTTTGCTGCTATTCTGAATCAGTAAGGCCTCTCTTAAAGGAGCTGCAGCACCCATTTGCCACCAGCAAACAGAATCCATCCAAAAAATGTGGCTAAACTTTGTTTTTTTGTGTGTGTGTGTGTGTCTATAATTCCTTTCCAAGCTCTCTCAGGTTTTAGGAGGATTTAGCTGGCCCCACAGTGGGTGCCAATCTGTAGGCAGAGACTGCTTGTTCATTTCTTGGCCACTCAGTCCAGAAATAAACACACAGAAACTGTATTAATTAAAACACTGCTTGGCCAATCACTTAAGCATATTTCTAGCTAGCTTTTATAGCTTAAATTAACCCACTTCTGTTAATCTGTGTATCGCCACATGGTTGTGGCCTACAGGTAAGGTTTCGTCTGGTGTCTGGCATCTGTCTCTTGTGGTGGCTACATGGCTTCTCTTTGACTCTGTCTCCTCTCTCTTCTTCTATCTGCTTGGAATTCCCGCCTTGCCCTATTCTGCACTGCAATAGGCCCAAAGAAGATTCTTTATTAACCAATGATATTCACAGCATACAGAGGAGAATCCCACATCAAGTTGTTACTGCTCAATAATTGATACAGTGTTCTCTGCAATGTATTTATTTAAAATACTTTTCATAGTTTACTTCTTTACAATATTTTTAAGAAAGCAACATTGACAGAGGTATATATTGGCAAATTATCTGAAGGTTAGTTTGGGAATTCTTACATCCCTGAAGCCTTAAGTACACTTTAAGAATGCTTTCTTAAAATGGAATTAAGAAGTCTGTTGCATCATTACTCATTGGAACAATAGCTTGAATGTTCCTTAACAGTGGATTAGTTATGTGAATATATATAAACTACACAATGATGTATCAGTTGCTTATTGCTGCATAACAAATCAGGCTAAGGTTTTACAGCTTCAAACATGTGTACAATTATGTACCAGTTTAAAGAAATCATAAGAAACCCAAACAACACACATTTATTTTTTCACAGCATCTATGGATTGGCAACCAGGTGTGGCTCAGCTGAGTCTAAGATAGATGGTGATGAGATTTGTAGTGAGTACTGGAAAGAGCCAGAAAGAAAACAGTGGGGTGAGACGTTCTCTCTCTCTCTCTCTCTGTCTCTCTCTCTCTCTCTCTCTCTTCTATCTCTCTGTGCATGTGTGTGTTTAAATAAACTAATCTCAGAGGTGACATCCTAGCCTCCTTGCTGTATTCTATTCATTGGAAACAATTCATTAGAAATTTTCAGCATCGTGAGTTTTCAATACCAAATTATTCAGTGTTCATCTCTGAGTCACAAGAACCTTGGCTTCATCAACCACAATGGCATCTAGTGAAATTAAAATAATTTCTTATTGTCACCTTAGACCCTGTTTTCATTTTTAAAAATTTCCAGTAGCTCAGTTAGTAAAGGGCTTGCCTCGCAAGCATGAGGACATACCTTTGATCCCATAGAAACCATGTAATTCCCATAAATCCCCCAATCCCTGCTGTGCTTATAATTCTAGCCTGAGGAGGTTGATCCCTGGGGCTTTCTGGCCCAGCTAAGCCAGCCTACCAGGTGAGCTCCAGGCCTGTGAGAAACTCTGCATCACAAAACAAGGTGGATAACCCTCCAGCCTCCACACACAGAGGCACATGTGCCCAAATACAAGTGCATCCCCAACACACACATACCCCTAACATATACATGCTCACCCCAAAACACATGTGTGCACCCCTAACATATACATGTTCATGAACACACACATGCACACACTTTCACGCACTCACACACACATAAAAACCCCTCACCATAATTCAACCCCTGTCTAATTCTTTAGCCATTTGTCCTTTGAACCTGTCAGGTTCTTTCTCTGGTTAGCACCTTTGCACTGACAGCCTGTTGTACCTATGAAAACAAGGCACCCAGTCTGCAATAAATTTAAGAGTCTTGTGAAATCAAAGCAGTCCTCCACATACTATTCTGTAGAAAGGGACTGTTGTGATATGGTGTGAGAGGGACCTTGGCAGATTGTAGCCAAGGGGTCCCATGGCAGGTGGGAGACAGACAGGCCATGCAGAGAGCACTCATATGGAGGGGTTTTTATTGGGAGAGAGGGAATGAAAGACGTAAGGAGCAAGACCAGCCTCTGGGGAGGTACAAGGGCTGCCTGCCTCTTCAGAGGAGTGTGGTGGGAGAGAGGGAATGGGCAGAGCTTGCCTCTTAGAGGGGGCCTTTTGTGCATGTATACAGAGCCTTATAGAGCCTTACGCAGTCACGCAGCAGTACAAGTGCATAGATTGTGTAATGATATACAGTCATAGGACCCTGGGATACAGTAGTTGCCTGAGTACTGACAAGGGCATCCTGCCAAGTGATGAGGGTGGGCCAGCATAATGCCTGAATACTAACATTCCTACCTTTTGTTTATTATAAAAAGTGCGTTAGAGATGACAACTGGGAGCAGAAAATGAGGGCACCGAGTTCTCAAGACTGCTTCCTGCTGATTTATGGGTGTTGAAATCTTGGGGACCTAAGAAAGCTGGGGTTCTGGCCACAATGTCCTGGGGTAGCTGGTTGTTTCACAGGCTCTGTGGACCCATCTGGCACTGCTTGGACCTGGCGAGATGCTAGCAGAGAGGACAAGGTTAAGTTTAGGGGAAAGAGGAGGGGAGTGTCAAGACCAGCGAAAGGTGGGGAGGCTTAGGCTGTTGATTGACAGTACTTAATTGAGGGATACAACTGGTGTGTTCAAAGTGTATCCTACTCGATTTCCTTGAACTTACAAGAATTCTTTGAGTTTGTGAAAAGATAAGTTTTAGACACATTAGCATTCCCACTGTTTATAATCTGTACTGAAATCCACATTGGAAAAACAGCAGTGTACTCATGCCAGAAATGATTCTGGTTGAAAGCATTAACACTCTTTCTTCTATCCAGAAAACTGGGACAGATAGTTTTAGCACAATGAAAGGTACCTTTTAAATTTATAGTTAGAAAACAACCAAAGGGAATTTAAAATCCTGATCTTGTAGCTATGACCATCTAATGTATAGTATGGTGTTTAGTACTCTGCCAGAGCTAAGTTAATAGTTTATCAGGATTCCATCGATTAACATTAAGACTATGAACTTTTGGAGTCTTAACATAACAGTGGCATAATGAGAGAGAGAAAGAAATGTGTTTCATTCTTTTAAACATCTCCAATCACTTTCTCTTTATTAGCAATTAATTCTTTTCATCCTCAGACCTTCATAGGTTGCATCTGCACACCTTAAGTGACTTTTTTAGGCTTTGAAACATTCCTAGAGCCTCATGTAAACTTTACACCTTAAAACACCTTTTATCTAAATCACAGGAGACAACAGGTGGCTGGCCACTGAGAGCAGTCGCTGTAAAGTGAGTTCCTTTAAACAAAGGAATGGTAAGAAGTTATACTGAAAGCTATTTTGTGAGTTTGTCTCTTTTTGAGACTGGTAATGAGGTAAATTGTGTCTAGACTTCGTATTTTCTCTGCAGAGTGAGGCCTGTGACCTGATTTTTACACAGAGAATTGAGAAGGAAGCTGAAGTATTGGTTGCTGCTGTTAAATTGACAAAGCTACCTCTAGCCTAGTCATCAGTGTCAGAGTTCTGAGAAGAATAAATGTTTACCTGAGTCAGCAATTGAAAGTGGCAGAGACTTACTTGCTAGCTACTTAGACAGCTACTCCCCAGGGTCCTCCATGATCGTTGGGGGAGAGGGACCTCAGGGCAACATCAGTCATCAATTGGAAGGCATAGGCTAGTCAGGCCTAGAAGACCCTGTGGATTAGGAGCTTGTAGGAAGACCAGCCTACCTTTGTCTAGGCAGCCCAAGGCAGTTGATTCCCCAGTGTCCTGTTTTGTCCATGGCCATAAAAGGGTCTTAGCAGCAGCTGAGGTGAGGGTAGGTTTTGTTCGGTGGCTAGCACTGCCACTTTTGAAGCAGGCTCTGGGTGGAGGCTCTGTTTCCATCCATCTTCTTTGGAGAAAACTGACATGTTTCTCTATTATGAAAATCTTTTAAAGTAAACATTTTAAATGCCACATTTTGCAGATCTCTGAGCATTTGGGGACTGTCTGTCTATTAGGTATATCTGTGTAGATAAACTTTGTTTCTAGTTACTTGTTTTAAGCTTAACTCTGAAAGCATATAGGGGAGCAGGCATTTTATGGTAGAATATATATCTTATTTACCAAAATCTTTTTTATCAAACATATGTTGCCACTTATTTAAATTCTCTAGAAGCTTGGTGTTGAACATTTAGCAAAGACATAAGTACTTTGGTGTAAATCTCTAAGTTAGCTTTGGTTAATCTGAATAGATCTTTATAATATTACATTTTTATCACCATATAGAATATATTTTAAAGCAGAGTTGAATCACATATACAGTATGTTATAACATATCTAACCATATAGTTTTTTAACATCATCTAAAAGTATATACCAGTTTGAAATATTTGAGACTTGTTGCTTCCTTAGTCTAGAAGGAAATGCAATGAAAAGAGCTCATTCGGACTAAAAAGTTTACTCTTTAACCTTAGTAAAAGATATTTGCCAATCACATGACTGTCTACATCATGATGCAGTCACCAGCCAAGATGGAGGAGAGACACGTGGTGGCTGTTTAAAACATTTTTCTAAACAATAGTTACATGTGCACATGCATACAGTTGAATCCAACTCTCTCTCTCACACACACACTCATAGAGGTAAAGCTAGCTTACATTCACACATATAGAGTTAAATCAAAGTCACATATGTGTACACACATACACACATAGATGTATCTTAAACAGGAGTTGAATAAACTAAAAGAAAGGAAAAACCAGTGGGTGTTAAGCAAGATGAAGCTGGCTTCTCCATCTCTTAATCCCACGTTGAAGCTGACCTAGACAGGATGTTTAGATGAGGAGAGCAGAAAGTAAGAAGAAAGAAAGTGGAGAATTGCCAGTACTGAATTAAAGGCAAAGCCACCAGTGAACGAGAAAGCAGATTTCTTGCAAGTGGGAGAGGGCAGATCTATTACGGTCGAAGCAGGCACATAGGGTCTCCACATGAAATGGTTGCTTTTGGCAAGCCTTGGCCAAAACACAACACAACAGAGTTAGTGTAAGAAGAATTAGTGAACATGTCCCCATAGTTGAGGGCAGAAAGGGACCTGGCACCATGTAACTGCTTCGGCGGCAGAAGCTAGGCTGTGGGTGCCTTACAGGGTTGAAACTTGTGGGCCGGCGGCTGGCCCTGGGAACTCTCAGGCCCCCTGTGAGAGCTTCCTCCTCAGCCTCTGGAGCCAGTTTGGGGCTTGGATTGAAGGCTCTTCTTACCCTGATAGCAAGCTCCCTGTCCCAGTCGCCACCTGGAGGCTGAGCAGCACAAGGGTGGCATTGAAGCAGCCATGGACTGAGGGACTTGCCACTGAAAATAGTCAGAAGCATAGCACCTTAGCCATGGTGGGGGGCATCGGAAGACCAGTGTGGCAGTGGGTGGCAGCAGTGGTGGGAGAGAGAATACCAGCCTAGTCAGATCACAGGTCAGGAACAAGACACAGACAGGCAAAGAGAACAGGGAGAAATAACAGAGAAGGCTTGGAACAATAAGTTACCCCTTCCAACTACTGAATCACTGGCAGAATGTTGTAAAGGCCCCATAAAATACCGGGATATGGGGGGCCAGTAAGTGGCCAAATGGATTGATATCTGAGGGGTACTGGGGCAAAGGGGGGTAAGTTTAGGCACATTTTCCATGAGTGAGGTAGAGAAATAAGGTCCAAAGGCTGAACTCTAGTGCCCCAGAAATTCAGCGAGGACCCATGAGACAGTACAGGTTGACCTTGGGTCATCACCACAAGGTCCAGAGGCTATGAGGAGTGGGTACACTGTACCCTACATCATCAGAAAGGAACAGGGGCTGAGAGGGGCTCTGAGCCTGAGAGACACATGGTTGCCTGGGTACTAGGTCTTGCCAGCAGATCCAAAAGGCGAGAAACCACAGTTGAGAGAGAAATCCTCACTCATGGGAACTAGTCAGAGGTGAAGAAGGAGGGACTCACCAAGCATGTCAGTGTTGGATAAAGAAGAGCCTCGCCAATCATATTAGTGTTCGATGGACAAAAAGGGGCTCGACAATCATGTAGGTGTTGGATGGAGAAGGAGGGGCTTGACAATCATGTCGGTGTTGGATGGAGGGGTCCAGCGATCTTTTAGTTGGAAGAGTGACTCAGCCTTGGGCAGCAGAGGAGAGGGTGCCAGAACTAGCATTGTCCCATAGTCACACTGATGAATATCTTGAGCACCACCATAGAAATTTCCTCCGATGGATGGAGATAGAGACAGAGACCCACATTCACATCAGAGCAATGGATTGAGCTCCCAAGGTCCAGTCGAAGAGCAGAAGGTGGGAGAAGATGAGCAAGGAAGTTAGGACCGTGAGGGGCTGGACCACCCACTGAGACAGTGTGCCTGATCTAATGGGAGCTCACCAAATCCAGCTGGAGTGGGACTAAATGAGCATATGATTAAACCAGACTTTCTAAATGTGGCTGCCAATGGGGGCAGACTGAGAAGCCATCAACAATGACACTAGGACCTATCTCTTCTGCATGTATTATCTTTTTGGGAACCTAGTCTATTTGGATGCACACCTTCCTAGGCCGGGATGGAGGGGGGAGGGCTTTGGACTTCCCACAGGGCAGGGCACCATGCCCTCTTTTAAGGAAGCAGCGGGAGGGAGGAGGGGGGGAGCGGAAGGGGACTGGGAGAAGGGGAGGAAAAAAATGTAAATTTTTTTTGAATGGAAAAGAATATGGAAAAAAAAGAGTGACTCAGTTGAAGGTTTCAGGGTCCCAGTGCACCTCAAGTCAGGGACCAGGAGGGACCTGTCACTGAGTCTCAGCACAAATGTTATGATACGGTGTGAGAGAGACCTTGGTAGATGGTAGCCAACGGGCATCCATGGTGAGTAAGAGACAGACAGGCCATGCAGACAACACTCACGTGGAGGGGTTTTAATTGGGAGAGAGGGAATGGAAAATGGGGCAGGGTGGGGGGGAAGGAGACGGTCTCTGGGGACAGGGGCTGTGCAAGAGAAGAGTAGGGAAGAGACAGACAGACAGAGAGGCAAAAAGACACAAAGAGACAGACAGACAGAAAGGCAGCCTGCCTGCCTCTTCAGAGGAGCAGCCAGAAAGAGAGAGGGAACGGGAGGAGCTTATCTCTTAAAGGGGGCCTTTTGTGCGTGCATACAGAGCCTTAGGCAGCCACACAGCGCTTGTACTTAGATTATGTAGTGACGTCGGGCCATAGGACCCTGGGCAGTCTGCCCCCATTGGCAGCCACATTTAGAAAGTCTGGTTTAATCAGTATTTACCTGAATACTGACAATCGCATCCTGCCAGGTGGGGGGAGGACGGGACAGTATAATGCCTGAATGCTAACAGGGACCCCAGCATAGAGAAAAAGAAGAATGGCTGGCATGTGGATTTGGTGTAAGACAGTGGTTTTCACAGTCCTTGATCGTGATAAATCCCCGCCTTCTTTTCCCCGTGTGCTGGTACTCCAGAGAGATACAATCTTCCAACATAGATGCCTTCCCAAATTCCCCATCCTTTTGACTCACGATACAAACGCTTTCTAATGAATGCCCTGGTGCTTCTCTGATGGGGTTCAGGCATGTGGCAGACAGCCTGCAACTTTCCACCTCTCAGAGTTCTGAGATAAGCAGACAGCAGCTGCCACCTGGGGGAGATTAGTGGGTGTGGGAGGGGGCTCAAATGTGATTCTTTGATGAACTCTGAGTGTGCCTCATGCTGAAAACAGACCTAGAACTATGTATGGCTGATTATTTTTCACCTCTTCCCAAGAACCTCCTTCCCAAGTCACCCTTTAACCCATAACCTTGTTTGATGCACATGTGTGCATGTGTCTGTCTGTACATAAAAGTGTATTCTCTGCCTCCCACATGAGATGTAAACTACTCTAAAAGAGACCCTTATCACGGTTGCTCATTTCCATACTCCAAAACTTGCAACAAAACTTGGCCCTTATTAGAGCCTTGATTAATATTTGCTGAGCATGTAAATGAGTGTAACCAGAATTATTTTCCTAGACAGCTTACACTGAGACTATTGATGCAAAGACACAACTCTCTCCTCAAAGGGAATAAAAGATAGTTTATTCTGAAGCCAGATACCCATGACTGTGGTGGCCCAAGAATACAATTTAAGTTGCCTCAAATGCCATGTTCTAGTGTGGTAATAATTTCTCTAAGTTTTTATAGTAACAAAACAAAGAAAGTAAACTATCAAGACTCTAAACAAAACAAAACAAAAATTGGTGGGAACATCAGATAGGTGGGTTAAAGCAAAGTGAGGAAGTCTCCACCACAGGCTCCAGAAGTGACATAGGACAACCCTTAGCCTCTGGGTTGGTGGAGTCTAGGGTCTGTTTGTACATTCCAAAAACAATTAGGTCTGACACAGAGGTAGGAAATGAATGGCTGTTAAGGAGAGTAGAAAGAGGCCGAGATCATTTGGCTCCAGACCTATAACATGCCCGCTCTATGAAACTGGAGGTCTGAAACCAGAGGTTGCAATCAGTTAATCCCCCCAGGCTGGCCTTGAACTCACTGAGATTCACCTGTCTCTGCCTCCTGAGTGCTGGGGTTAAAGGCGTGTGCACCACCACCCCGCAGTTAATCCTCCTTTTAGAATCTTTAACATAAATGTAGTTTTTTGTTTGTTGTTTGGTTTTGTTTCTTTGTAGATATTTCAGTTCCTAGAGTATCTACCAGAGAGTGAGAAGAAAGCCCTGACAAGTCTTTCTCCTTCTGGGGAACCATTCGCTTGCACTTCTCCTTCCCTTTTGTAGGCTATGTAATGCAGAGAGGCGGCTTCTCCAAGTGTCCAGCTGGGCACTTGTTAGACACCCAGAAGCTCCTGGTGAGACTTACCAAACAGGAGCTGCATTTAACAAGCCCCCACAGGGTTCATCTGCATTTAATTTGCATTATAGCTTATTATGCTATTTTCATGTATTGACTTTTACCTTTGTTTTTAAATTAGTATAAAAAGTAATAGATTTCTTTCTTGCATGTTCATTAGTTTGGGATGATTGCTCTCCCGCTTCATCCCCTGATGTCTACACTCCCGCCTCTCTCCCACTCCTCCCATCCCTGCCCCAACCCACTCCCACTCACCTCTGCCCCTGGATCCTTATCCCCACTAATTCCCCCTTTAATAACATGTCACACATGTTCTCTTGCCCAACTCATCCTCCTCCCTTTAACCCCCTTTTTTTCCAGCTCCTAGGCCTCTTTCTAGTTTCCTGGCCTCACCTGCATTTGGTTGGACCTGTAAATACCTACATGTAAATTAAAAGCTAAGGGCTACAAGTCGGAGAGAATATGCATTATTTATTTGTCTTTCTGAGTTGAGGTTACCTCAGGTTTTTTCTTTGTTTTGTTTTTGTTCTTTCTAGTTATATTCATTTTCCTAAAAATTTAACAATTTTGTTTTTACAACTGAATAAAATTCCATTGTGTGTGTGCCACGTTATCATGATCCACCTCTCTGCTGATGGAAGTCTAGCACAATTCCATTTCCTTCACATGCATTTTAAAATTGGAGAAGAGCTCATCTGAACCTTTCTCTCCTTCTCCCTCCACCCTTCACTGCCCCTAGCCTCCACCCTTTCCTCTCCACCCTCCACCCTTCCCCCTCCACTCTCCACCGGCCCATCCCACTCTGGACCCAGCCAACATCATTGTTAAGCTTCAGGGCCCATCCCAGGAAGCAGCTTTGGTGGCTCTTGGAGTATTTATCTGCTCAGTTCCTTCCCTCCAGATCTGGGCTGTTTATAAACATTGAAACTGACATGTAACTAGGCTGGCACTCATCTGCAGAGGCCCCACGTTTCCCGGCAAGTCCATCCCCTTCCACTTCAGCTCTTTGGGGACAGCTTTGTCTCCACTTAAAGAATGCTGGCTTTTCCCTTCATCTTGACCGACAAGCAGTTGATACTGGTGTTTACTTTCAAAGCATGAAGGATTTGCGGTGGTCCTCAGCCGTGGGTTTAAGACACAGATCACCAGGTCCTAAGATGTCCCCAAAGCCTCCTTTATGTAGGACTGGGGAGCCTTCCCTCTTGTTCCTTGGCTTCAGTGTGCTTTGAAAGTTACACACACACACACACACACACACACACACACACACACACTGAGGACACACACACACACTGAGGACACACACACTGAGGACACACACACACACTGAGGACCAGGAAGGGTCAAGGGCAAAGCTTCTTTTACCTTCACTCAGCAGAATTTTCCTGAGTAACTGGTATGTTGTGTTGATGAGAGCCATTCTCATGGAGTGTAGAGTCCAGTGTAAATGGGACAAAGAAGCGTGTGAGATCCTTAGTAGATTTTGTTACAGAAAAGACATCACTGAAATATGCAGACAACACTAAAGTGTATATTACTTTGTTATTATTTGATTGGGTTTTTGGGTTTTGTTGTTGTTGTTTGGTTTTTCAAGGCAGGATTTCTCTGTGTAGCCCTGTCTGTCCTGGAACTCGCTCTATAGACCAGACTAGCCTTGAACTCACAGAGATCCACCTGCCTCTGCCTCCTGAGTGCTGGGATTAAAGGCATGTAGATTTATTAATGTCTCCTGTTTAAGAAACAACAAGGTTAAGCCAGGAGGTGTAGCGGTACAAGCCTTCAACCAGAGACTGAGGACATGGATATCTGAGTTTGAGGCCAGCCTGGTCTACAGAGTGAGTTCCAGGACAACAGGGCTACAGAGAGAAACCCTGTCAGACAGTGCCGCCCTCTCCTCGGGGGAGGTGTTCAGTGAAAAGTTTTTGCAGCCCGATAAACCTCTCCGCTGAGGCAATAATCCAAATCAGACCAAATCAAACCAAATTAGAAAAAGCCCAGGTTTAATGGATACTAGCATCTCCTCAGAGAAGAGATGGGGAAGGAAGACTGGGAAACCATGTGTTTGTTCTGGTGGCAGTTTAAATACCCCGTGGGAATGATCTTGAGCATCTCTGGGGAGGAGTCATCACTTGGCGGGCTTTCTCAGAGGTGGAGTCCGGACTGAGGCAAATTCCAAGGGAGGGGGTTTGGGGTGGGGCTTCTACCCAAACATTCCAGGCTTTTTGGATATATAGATGCCAGGGGATGAGGTGAAGCCTTAACCCAAACATTTCATACTCTTTGGGTATATGGATGCCAGGGGCTGGGGTGAAACCTTAACCCAATCATTCCAAACTCTTTGGGTATATGGATGCCAGGGGCTGGGGTGAAGCCTTAACCCAAACACTCCAGACTCTTTGGGTGTACGGATGTCAGCAGCTGGGTTGACGCTTTCAACCAAACATTCAGGACAGGGTTCCTGGTAAGAATCAGAGCACTACACCGGTCGGTCACCTGCTTACAAGGTAGGGACCCGATGGGGCAGAGGGAGTTAACGGGGGGGGGGCACTGAACAGTGAGTGAAAGAAAACACCGATTCACAGGAGCATCTCTCAGGGGCAGTCCTCACTGGTCATCGGAGAGTCACAAGGGGTGGGGGTGGGGCAGGACTTAGGCTTTTTCTATAATGGCCAGATATTATGTGGGGGTCAGTGTGGCAGGAATCTGGGCTTTAATGTCGGAATGCTAATGACTGTGCTTCGGGGGAAATTTGTCACCATTTAGCAAAACTGGAAGAACCAACAGAGATTTTTAAAGCCACATTTTAAATTTTTCTGTTCAGTTTCATTTTTAGTAGCTCATTTGTGTTATTGATAAACCTTCCTAGGTGTTTAATCTTTATAAATCTACTAAATTAATCTAATTGGTACAGTGATTCTTAAAGTGTCTTAAATACTCTAACTTAATTAGATTTCAAATTAAAATTCTGAATCGAGATCAGTTATTACTCAATCACACATCTTAAGTGGATCCTACTAGGCTTGCCCATTCATTCTCATATAATTATTAAATATAAACATATAAAATGTATTTTCACATAAGCCATTTAACATGTATTGCTATGAACTTGATCACCTTGGCATTTTTATAATTTTTTAAAAAAATAAATGCTACTTCATAAACTTCCACAGTGTTGGGATGATGGTGATGGTCCCTTCAGATCTGAGAGGCCTCCTTTCAGGCTTGTATAGCTTGATGGCTTTTGTGGCTCTAACTCCCCAACTCTCCAAAGATGCCTAAAGAAAGGTTTGGGGGGATGGGATCAGTCCTTCTGCTCCACAAAAGCATCAGATTTGGGATCAGGAGACTCATGACATGGTGGTCCATGTCTTAGATCCATGTTTGGGAAACAGAAAACAATATCCTTTGTGCTTTGAAACTAAATGCCAGTATCATGACTTCCTGCTCAGGAACTATACATTGGCTGTTCCTTCCTTTTCTGTGCACAATTAAGTCCATTCATTCCTATTTGCCTAAAAGGTACATGAACTTAACCAGAATCCGACTTTTTAAAAAAAATAAGTTGACAGCCATAGGACAATTACAGATATGTGGCTGAATTGTGACTGTCTTTCTGGAAGATGTGGAATTTTAAGGTCTAATGTCCAAGACTGTCCTCCTGAGAAGATGTATGAACTGAAGATAAATCAGAGCAAAGGGATTGTGGCTGATGTGAGGCCTGCTGATTTATAGGGGACCAGGGTTAGCTGTGGGATCGCAGGCTGAGGATGGAGTGGACAGGGCCATGAAGACTGCCTTGCATGAGAGAGTGGGGTTCAAGGTAGAGGACTGCGCTTGGCATTTTTGAAGGAACATAAACAGGAACGCAAATGAGGGGGATATATTGGGGCAGGGGTGGTGGTGAAAGTAGAGCCGAGGACATTTATGCATTACTGTAGAAATCAGGTCTTTTTAAAGTAAGTTAGAAGACATTTATTGGACTTCAGCTGTAAGGAGCATCTTCTCTCTATTAGAGAACAGAAGTCTAGGGACAAGACAGAAGTAGAGAAAAGGTAGGAAGAACTTCCTGAAATAAGCCAGGCCAGAAAATATGTGGTCTGTGGTTGCCATGGAAACAGTGCAGTGTCTAGCTCTTAGACCTGTCTTCATAGCCACGCTGTGATAAGCAAGCAGAGGGAACTGGGAGAACCACATACCTGGAAGCATGAAGTGCATCATTTGGAAGCCTGAGACTTGTCAGCGGGGAGGCACACTGGGGAGACACTGAGGAACACACAGGCATGTGGAGCTAGAATTGGGATGGAGGCAGAATCCATGGCTGGCATCCATTCTCATCCACTCTGAGCTCCAGGCTGGTGCCCAGCTGCACTTTGGTGCCTCCACTGCGTGTCTAAAGGGCATCTGGGGCTGAAGCAGGAAGCAGTGACTCTCCATGAGCACTGTCTGCCGTGGGTGTTTGGTGGGAAAGAGCCTAGGGAAAGGACCTGGTCTTTTCTACTAAGATAAGTAAACGGTGCCCTCTGGATGGGTTTCTAGACTTCCTAGTTACTTTTGTCGTGGGATTTCAAGGTTAACATGTGCCAGCTGCCCAGTTCAGGCTGAGCCCATTGGATGCCATGCCTTGAGTATGTATGTGGCAGGCTAAGGACTCAGCATGAAACCCTAATGTGAACCCATTCACCCACCAACTTCTGACATTATGGGGATGCTTCTCACGTGCTGAGGGATTTTGCAGGGATGCTTAGAAGATGGCAACACTTTCTCCCCTAGACACAGGCCAGAATCAAGATGTAAGCAGAGCTATTCTCCCTGGGAGGTTTAAAGAGAGACCCTTTGGCCACTTGGGATGGTGGTAGCTGTCAGCATTCCTGTGGCTTCAGTATTTCAGTCTTGGCCTCCAAATTCAAAGTTGTCTTCTCTTCCTGTCTTCAATTCTCATGAGGATACCTCTCGTTGGATTTAGGTCCCACCCGAGTGATGCAGGATGATTGCATCTCAGATCTGTAAATTAATTGTATCTCCTTTTCCAAGTAAAGTCATATTCACAAGTCTGGGGAGCCAGAATGTTGACTTCATCATATCCAGCAGGTGCTCAAACCAAGAAAAGGGTACTACCATTTCCATATTCCTTTACCAGTAAAGTATTCAAAGAATTATTCTTTATTGGTGAATCCATATTGATTCCTGCAGATGCTGAGTCAATGATCGCTGGTGAAAGCCTACCAGGCTTCCCAGCTTTAGGGAGCAACATAAAAATATGGGGCTCTCCCAACTGCTCATGGCTTTCTCATGTCTGTAATTCTGTTTAGTCCTCTCAGTTGCAGGAGGTACCTATCCAGGCTTGCATCTACCAGTGCAAAGCAACTCGCACAGTGACAGTCACTAATATGGTCAGGTTTGGAACTCAGGTCATCTCTGCCACAGCACAGCTTGCTCTGGCTCCGTCAGCTTTGCTGTCCCCCAGGACACTCTCTGCTCTTGTCAGGCCTGACTGACCTCTGTGGCCCAAAGCTCAAAATGAGAGGATGGAGTTTCGAAGTGGATGTCTGTGTAGCTAGACAGAATAAAATATGCCTGGAGTCTTCAGGCCAATTCTTCAGGCAAAATACTCTTGCTGATTTTACATTCTGAAAATCTACAGGTCTTGGGTTAGCCTACACTGAGAAGCTTCAGAGGCCTCCATCCTAGTAAATAATCCAGGAATGATTAAAAAGGCAACTCTGCCTCAGCAGCAGAGGACTTGGGTTGTGTCTGAAATTGATAGCCTTAAAATCTATTACAACCCCAAACCAATACTCCTTATATTGATTAGAATGAGAGCCAATGAAGAGGCCCCACCTAGAGAAGCATGCCTGTATGCAGAGCAGGTTTTGGAAAGATGACCTTTGTTTAGCTTTACTATCTAGAAAGACGTAAGAGAGTAGGAAAGCCATTTTTTTTTAAATGTTTTTATTTCCCACAGTGTAGCTTCCAAAGCTGTGGCCTGGTCCCAAGAGCCCTGCGGTCCTCTCAGTGATGCAATTCTTGGCCCCTGAGGGACAAAGGTTGTACTGCTTCTAACCTGAGCCTCATATTCGTGTTTCCACAGTCCCCGGCCCCCTCTGACTCTGTAATATTACAACCATTTAGTGCTAATTCCATTAGCTAAGATGTGTTCTTATGGTTAGGCATGGTTCACATTTTTTAATAAAACAGATGGATGAGGTTAATAAGAATAGTTAATTTTAAAAGATATTGAATTCTGAGTAGACATTCTGCTATGAATTAAATTATGGGGAGGGATAATTATGTCGCTCTAGGACTTGAAATTTGTCCACTTGCTGCACTCACCAAGCGAGGGGCAGCTTCTTTACAGTCAGCTCTACCGCACTGCCTGGGCACAAGGAGAACACATTTCCTAAGTTTATGAAGGAGACAAATTCAGGGGCACTGTCGTGTGGCATCATGGGTCTCTTTGTCAATTTAGCACACCCATAATGAGTAAGAAATGTCCATTATAAAAATGTCCCCCACTCTTATCCCCCAATGTGTGCTCTAACTACACAGTTGCCCTTAGATGTACAGGCTTCCTTGCAAACTGGCACACTCTACCCATTTAGGAAACACCACTCTGCAAACAACTCAGCGGACAGAGGTTCTGAACTAGGCGTGGCCAGACAGTAGAACTGGGATTAGTTATGGTACATACTTGTCCCCGTGGCAATGAACATTCTATCCCACCAGACAGAGCAATCCTGTCTGTCTCAACCACTTAAATCCCCACTCTGTGTCCAGGATTATCGTTTCTTTGAATGCCCCGCCCCGGAATAGCTTTGTCGGAGGTTGCACACAGAGGACCTTGGGGGTGGGAGAGAAAATGACGTCTTGGAGGAATGGAGAAAGAGCCTATGGCTGAAACTACCCAACACGGGTGAGGCAAGACTGGGCCTTAAACAGGTCTGGCGGATCTCTGGAAGATGCGGAGGAAACCTTATTCAGAGGCAAAACAAAACCAAACAACTGAGACTTGAACAAAGATGATGTTGAATGAAAAGTGGGGGAGGGTGCATGGAGTCTAAGAAAAAATTTTGAAGCTAAATTTCCTCCTAGTGATAATGGATTATGGAGGAAGAAAGGGAGGTAACCACAGCTAACATAATACTGTGCTGAATACTAAACATGTATTTGTTCATTTCCTCTGTGTAGTGATGTGACCACGGCTTTCTCCACTTTGCTGGGGGAACTGTAGGCCCAAAGACATTGAGAAACTTGGACAATGGCTGAATAGAGGAATTAAGACGGAAGCCACAGAGTCAGGGGTGTGTGTAAATCCTTGCTCTGTAACAGGGATCCTTAGCTGCAGAGGGATTTGCTCCTGGGGACAGTTGACACTGTTTGGAGATATTTGGGGCTGGGGCTCTGTGGGTATGTCATGGGGGGAGGCCAGGGACACTGGTAAACACCCTCCAAGTCATAGGATAGGCCTACAGCTGAGATCCTCCAAGAGGGAAGGGCTGCAGATTGTCGGAGGCTTCCGTGGCTCCAGCTCAGACATGTGTGGCACTATTTGGAGTGATTTTCTGTTCCTGGCAAGTGGATCATAGTATGTCATCCTGGATTCATTAGGCTGTGTATATATACCCCACCCTCTTCTAGATAGGCTGCAAAGCTGCTAACAAAGAAAAGAAACACCAGGTGTGGGTCAGTTATCCCTAGTGGGGGGAGCTCAGTCAGCCAGCACTGTGCTTAACACCCAAGCTCAAGAAGCTGAGTTTGAAACCTGGCACCTGCACCATAAGCCAGGTGTGGTCGCAGAAGTCTGAAATCCTGGTGCTGAGGAAACAGAGACAGTTGGACCCATGAAGCTTGTAGGACAACCAACCTAGCCTAGGCCAGCCGCAGTGAAAGCCTGTTTTAAACAAGATGGGCAGTTACTGAGGAGCACCGCCCGCCTTAGGGTTTCTACTGCTGTGAAGAGAACCATGACCACGGCAGTTCTTGTTGTTTTGTTTGGTTTGGTTTGGTTTTTCGAGACAGGGTCTCTCTGTAGCTGCTTTGGGGCCTGTCCTGGAACTAGCTCTTGTAAACCAGGCTGACCTCGAACTCACAGAGATCCACCTGCCTCTGCCTCCCTAGTGCTGGGATTAAGGGTGTGCACCACCACTACCCAGCTGGCAGTTCTTATAAAGGAAATCATTTAATTGCTTAAAGTTCAGAGGTTCAGTCCATTATCATTATGGCAGGGGCCATGGCAGCATGTAGGCAGACATGGTGCTGGCTACATCTTGATCAGAAGGCAAGGGTTGCATACCACACTGAGCAAGGCTTGAGCAAGACCTCAAATCCTACCTCCGCAGTGATACACTTCCTCCAACAAGGTCACATCTACTTCAACAAGGCCACACCTCCTAATAGTACCATTCTCTTTGGGATTATGGGGGCCAATTACATTCAAACTGCCATACCACCCAAGGTTGTCCTCTAGCCCTCACATATATGAGTATACCTATGTAAACATATATTCATGCACATGAACATGCACATCTGCTCATGAACACAAGCACACACACACACACACGAAGCTAAAGAACACATAACATAGGGTAGAGACAGCATGGAGGCAGATATGAGGCTTAAAATGATCACATTTCTAGCTACTGTAGATATGGTGTGAGGTTGTGAACAGTCCCTGTGCAGTAAGAAGGGGTATAGAGGACTATGGGGTGATACCACTGAAGGTCACTGGGTGTCCACTTGCCCCCTTTTCAATAAAACCCTCAACATACCTGGGGATAAGCTTAGATGTCTAATATACCCAAAACTCTGTATTCAGTCCTAGCTTGTAACATTCCTATAATCCAACACCTGAGATGTAGAGACAGGAAGGCTAGGAGATCAATGTCATCTTTGGCTAGGCGATGAGTTCACAGGATACAGGAGACCCTGTCTCAAATAAACCGACACCTCAGAAAACAAAACAATAACAGCAAAACTCCAGCCAACAAAACACCACCAACAACAAGAACAACAAAAACAAACAAATATCCCTCTAATTTAATAATAGGGACAATAGTATGCAATTAAGAATCATTCCTATCTCTTGGGAACAACGAGTTTGGAGATAATTATTTCATCTTTCAGGGTCTCAGTTTCTGTCTCTGTAAAATAGAGCCAATAGTTATGTCATAAGATTATCGCAAAGATTAAATAAGAATTTATGTCATGTTGAAAGACAGTCTGGATATTATATATTTATAATTTATAGTAACTAAGTATTATAGTATCTATAATATATAATAGTGTGAGCCCTTTATTGCAAATGTCTCCAAAGTCTCCACCAATGGAAAGACTAGAGCTGACGCTATAGTCGTCTACTGACTGATTTGTTTGCCTGGCATTCCTGTAAGCTAGGACAATTCCTATAAAATAATGAATGTTCAGTAAGGGTTCACCTGGGTAATGAGATTTTTAAAGATCTGGAATTGAATTCGAGGTCCAAATTTTTGAACCCAACCATCTTTCCCTTCACCAAAATTTGACTTAGGAAAATAAACTTTCCCTGCTCTTCTTTTTTTTTCCCCTAGCCTTCTCTCAGAGGACCTCAGACAACTGAATTTTTCTGTACTATGAATATGAGTTCAAGGACACCTTTCCTATGGCCAGTTGCCTTTGAAGTCATCCCTATAATTTTGGAAACTAGTAATAGCATGGGGATCTGCATCCTGGTAGAGAACTCATCCCAGACTCAGGAAGTGAGGTAGAGACTGCTAGCTGTCAGAAACCTTGACCATGAGACTACATTTCCCAGCTTCTCTTGCTAAGTGTAGCCATGAGTTGTAGCTCTGATATGGCCTGTTGGAGAAAAGTTGTACCCTGCTGCTAGGTTTGACCCATCACAACTTCCCTTCCTCCTTCCCTTACAGGAGGTCACCTGTTCTAGACCGAGGAACCTTAAGAAGAAGGTGCCTGTGTCTTTGAAGTAAAGTAATGATAAAAAAGAGATGCCCCAGCCTGCAGATCATTTATTGAATAGGTCAAAAATTTTATGTTAAGGCTTTGAGTTTGGGAAGGTGGATCTTTACCATCATATCAGTGTTACCTCAACTATTGCAGCAATGAAATGGCCCCACAAAAGAAAGCTGAATGAGATACAACCAACGCTCATCTGTGGATTCAATTAGCCATCTATCAAGAACAGAGTTAGGCCTGTCATTGTGTCAGCGCTAAATATTACATGTTCTATTAGTGCCATCATCTCCTAAACAACACAGTACAAAAGATGCTTGCAGAGCACTGCTTTTGAACTAGGTAATCTGGGTAATACAGAGATGATTAAAGCTATCTGAGAGGAGGTACAGAAAGTAAATGCGACTTTACCCTTGGATTTTAGTTTTTACCAAAGGGTCTAGATTACTGGATGCCAGGAGGTTGCTGAGGCAGGGGACTGTATTCTGATGCTGTACTATGACTCCATTACAGGCTGGGCAGGATGTTTTCTGGTTCTACCTCTACCCCTTCCTGTCTGTGCTGTTCCTCCAAAGGCTCTGAGCAAACTTTTTAAAAAATACCAAGCCTTTTAAAAAATACCAGCTGCCCATGACTGCATCGCCATTCTCTTCTGAAGTGATTCTGGGAGAGCCACTGAGCTGGAGAGCAAGGCATGAGGTTTTTTATTTTGGTTTCATTTGATATTTCTATCTTGGTTAAGAATGTAGAGTTTAAAATCTCCATGGGAAGAGTTCTCATCTCTGGGCTTTGCCCATTTCTTTCTCCGTGTGGTGGCGAGCATGGAAGCAACTGGCCAAGGTTCACAACCAACACTGTCTCTCTAGGAGTGTGGCCTCAGCCAAGTTTCTTAGCCTTTCCTGCTCTCTGCTGAAGATACCACCACCTATCTTTCCAGGTCCTCATGTGGATTAGAGGCACACTGTTAAATGATAACAACACAATTAGCCCTTGCGTCTGATGTCACATCTTCTGGTCCTGTCTCTACTAACTCCTTCATTCTGCAGCCATTTATTAAGTACCAGATAGTGATCAAGATGAAGCCCCTGCCTTCAGAAGCCTTGAAATCTAACACATTAGCAAATGTGTTCTATGTTAACAGATTTGTAAAAGAATTGCAAAATGCTATAAAGGAAATAAATAGGTTGGTGAGAAAAAGAATATTGAGAAAGAAAAGAGAGGAGGCATATACTGAATATGGCAGTCAGAGAATATTTCCCAAAGGATGTGACATTTTATGGCTACTAAAAGGTAGCCAGACAGCAAAACTATAGGTGGATCCATCTGGCAGAGATAGGAACTGGTGCAAAGATCTCTAGGTGGACAGGGACAGGCAGGAGGCAAGGGGCTAAAGCAGAGGAAGTGAGAAACTCGAAGATGAGCTGGGCCATACACTGCCCAGCAGACTATGTGGGACAGAATGTGGATTTTTAAGGTTTTGGTTTTATATTTATTTACTGTGGTGTTGGGGATGGAACCCAGAACTTCATATGTTCTAGGCAGCTGCTATACCAATTGAACCACAGGTTTGGCTACCACCCTGTGCTTTGTGTGGTGCTCAGGTCAGCGGTAGCACTTGGGGATCTGTGAGGAATGGAAAGTCTCATGACTACTAAATCAGAAGCCATGGGCGAGCCTCAGTGGTCTGAGGTCTCCAGGGCTTCTGGTCTGGTCTGAACATCGAGTGATTTTCTATCCATCTGCACAGAAGAATCATCCAGACGCTTAAAGAGCCATGCATGTTGGGACTCCTTCCTCTGCTCTCCATCTTCAAGACATCTTTAGTTGGGGATTAGTTACCTTAGCTCTTGAACAGTTTCCAGGATGAGGGCTACAGAAGCTGGAACCATGACTCCGCTACCTTCTGAAAACAACAGGCCCGTGAAGTAGACAATGCCCTGGATGGTGATGGCGGTTGGTATTAAGATGGTGTCGCACAACAGGGAAGGGCATGGATGGCTTTAAGCACATTCTGATGGAAGATTAAACATATCTTTTAGGTTGATGGGGGCAGGAAGTGGCACTTAAGTTCAACATCAGAAGGAAGATTAAGTAATTGCTATCTTGTGCTTACGGTAGCCACCACCTAGACACGTTGGGACCATGGTTATTAGGACCTTATGGAGAATAGGGACCAAAGCAGTCCACCTTCTCACTCTGCCTGCCAGTGAAGGCTGTGACGAGTGTAACAATGTTAGAACAATCTAATTTTTTCCTGAGACTTCAAGGTCCCAGCCTCTCTCTTCCTTCCTCCCTCCTCTGACCTCCTTTTTCTTTATGTCACTCCTCTGTGCTCTTTATCAAAGGCTGCAAGTGGGAGAATGACCAGCAGGGGGCGAGCAAGACCCAGAAATATGCTTTCAGGGAGCAAGGCAGGTCTTGATTTGCTGTTTACCAGGTAGTCGTTGAGAATCACGTTGTGTACTTTACTCAGCAACTTCTACGTATGAGAAACTGTGCAAGTGTGCTGGATGTTTCTCATTTAATCCTCCTTAGGTGCCCTCACGTCACACACACTCAAGAGTCAGCAGTGACTTGGCCAGTGTCACCCAAGCAGAGGCACAATTAGAGGCGCTCTAATCTGACTCTTGTCTGTAGCAAATGCAGGCTCCTTGCCAGTGGTAGGGCTTTGTTTCTCTTGAAGAGAGGGCAATGGAAGGTTGCTTAGCTAGCTTAGTCACCAGCTTATTAAGCAAAGGCACGGAGTCAGGCTCCCTTGACTTTTACCAAACACTGGCTGTGGATGGTGAGTGAGAGACTTAGCCTTTTTGAAGTTTACACATGTCTAGAATGAGCTCAAACATGAGGTAATATGCCTGTGGTTAGATGATCCTATGGAGATGACCGAGACCCTTGACTGGACCAGAGGACAGGCTCAATGACAAGTCACTTTTCTGACCTGAGTAAAATCACAGTGGGCAGATAACAATTTTGAGAACCCCAGGACTGTGTTTTCCAGAAGCACATAATGTAGAGAATGTTCTCTGTGCGCTGTCCAATAGACAAGTCCTGGCCATGTGTGACTTTAGAGCCTTTGGTACCTAGGTTGTGAGGTTGAACTGAATTTAAAATTTCAAATGCAATGAACGTAATTCTCAATTCCCATGTTTGACTAGTAGCCACGCTGTTAATAGCACAGGTCTAAAATGTAGCTAAGTGTACAAATGTACACATCCCCGAGAACTCATTGGGTGTGAAATAAAATAAACTATGCTCATCATTTGTAGCCTGGTTTACAGCAAGAGTTTAATGCATTTGAGTTTGGAAGAAAGAAATATAAAAGGAAGGACAATCTACAAGCAGTGTTATGTTTTGTGCTTGGCAGATTTTATGAATGGGGGGGTAGGCTTTCCTAAGGGAACCCCCCCTAGCAGAGCTCAGCACCTGGAGGGGGCTAGATGTTATGGGTCAGTACATTTGTTCCCCTCTCAAGCAGAGTTCTTTAAATATTGCTCCACCTTGCATTCGGTGAAACAAAACCAATCCGCAGTGTGTGTTCAATGCAAATTCCCCTCACCCATTTGCTGACTAAGGAAGTCTTCCCGTTTGGAGCTCCTTGCTTCAGTTTGCTTTTGCAGTTTCATAGACAGACAGTCCCACAGGAAATCCTTAAAGATTTCGAGTGTGAATAATAAAATAATTGGGCCCTCTGAACAGTGCAGTTCTCGGTTTCAGAGCTGTCTCTGTAGGTATTTGGCCTGTAGGTAATGGCAGTGGCCATTGGTGGTATCTGCAGGAGTCTACTGGCAGAAAACTACCCTACAAAGGTCAGTTTGCCCTGGGGACATTGTTATTCATGTCTCCCTGAGGGGTACTCCTCTGACACTCTCAGGGTCAGCGCCCCCAGTTGTTTAAGGCTGAATTAACAGGCACAATGTTCCCAACATATTCTAGAACATGAGCAGGGTTCCTTGCAGACAGACACCCTGAGCTGCTCGCTTGCCCCTCAACTGACCCTGGCCTAATTACTACCCAGCCACTGTCTTCCACTCCCAGAGGCTTTCTTGCTTGCTCACCAGGTCCTGCTTTCCTGGGTGGCCTATTAGCCCCCTTGTGTCATTCCTCGCCTCTCTGGGGACTTGCATTCTCTTTGGGTGCCCTGGCTACCAGGCATAACCCTAATCACAGTAACTGGAGCAAGATTGATGGCTCTGGCAGTGAGCAGCCAAGGGAGGAGCTGTTTTTGCTTCCTGCGTTCTGTTTCCTTTTGCTGCTTTGTTTTTCCTCATTGTACAAAGATGGAGAACCCTCTGTCCAAAAGACCTGTCCTTCTGTCTTTTAAGACTTTTTCTTGACACAGCACTTTT
Organism: Ondatra zibethicus; assembly: GCA_004026605.1. Lineage (NCBI taxonomy): Eukaryota > Metazoa > Chordata > Mammalia > Rodentia > Cricetidae > Ondatra > Ondatra zibethicus. The sequence goes on from PVIU01000229.1 coordinate 262,924, forward strand.
CCAGTTTTGCCACTAAGGTCCTTTTGACTACATAGGGCCCAGAAGAAAATAGAGCGCTTGCCTATCTGACTTCACCTTATAACAGAAGCAAAAGCATCTACAGACCAACTTCCCACCTCTCTCCTCACCTTAGTGTGCCCTCCTTGTTCCCAGACTGTGTGTCTTTGTCCCTAGAATTGTAGCAACCAAGCAGCTATGACATGTCCACTAGGTGTTGTCAATGAGAGAGTCCTCATAGAGGCTCTGTAGGACAAGAACCTTCCGCCAGGCTTAGCTGGCTCCTTCTTAAAGTGACTGGTGGCTGGGTGGGTTTTCATGTTACTTTCTTGCTCCTTAACATCAGAATCATTGTCTCTGGAGCCCTTATGAACTGGTCTACTTCAACCTTGTCTCAAGGGAGAGGGAAAAGCGGCTACCCTCATATTCTCGCCTTGGTATCTTGGAATTTTCCACTCCAGGCCCCCACCTCTGCTCATGGTGACTGATCATTGGCCATAGCCCTTTGGTGTTGAGTTGGCCTCAGCCAATGCAGAATCAAGGGACTCGGGGAAGAATAGCAAAGAGGGTAATCACAAAAACTAGGCAACATCTCAAGACGCCATTTTCACCTTCCAGGTTCTTAACTCAGGTTTCCAAAGACTCACTTTCTCTCCTTTCTACCTGATCTCTGTCCTCCCCTGTCTGTCCATATTACCCAGAGTCCTGAAGCAACTTTGTGAGTCCTAATCATTAAAGGAATCCTTATCTCCTAACCCACAAGGAAATCCTGGCATGCCCAATATAAGCAGAGAAAAACTCTTACCTGCTTCCTATACTTCAGGTTGCCTATCACCCATAGCTACTGGTGGAGGGGAACAGAAGGAAGTTTTAAATTGGATTATTATTTTTAGGATCTCCTATCAAGAGATTCACAGTGCCATGGAAGGAAGCATTAAGAGACACACATGGCTCTTTTCTTGCCAGAACTGGGCACAGCCAGAGGGAGACTTGACACCAAGTCTCCCCCTGGCTTAAGAAGGAGGAAAGTACAGCAAAGGTGAACACTGAGTGCTTGTGGCTTTGCACAGGACTTCATCCAGATTGTAGAAGAGTCTCTACACCAGCAGTTACACTTACCTCGACCATTTGGGAAGAAATGCTCCAATCCACAGCTGGACCACTGACAGCTTTATGGAGGGTTGACAGTATGATCTGTTATTTCTAAGCATCTGAGGGTTTTAGGAAAGGGATCAGGAAGGTGGTGCGTGTGTGTGCGCGTGTGTGTGTGTTCACACAAATCACTGACAGAGTTGAAGATGCAGTTAGAATACACCCACAGCTGAACCAATTTTCCTGATGCTCCATTTATTTTATATTTTTATTTTCTTAACAGTTTCCCAAAATAGCAATCTGTGCACATTTGTCTTCTCATCTAATTTTGCCTTAATAACAGTTGGGAAAACACAGCCAGATGCTTTCTTTAAAAAAATAAAAAAAGAAAGAAAGAAAAAAGATGTCTTTGCGTTGGTATCAATGTAAAAATTAACCCTCAGGCTCCAGGAAGGTACTATTTCAATTAATTATATTTCAATTATAATTCAATTAATTTAAATTAATAATTCAGTTAATAATGCCGTTAGCACACTTAACTCAATTTCTGGGACGGCACAGTTAGGGTCTAAACCTAGATCTAACCTCAGCAAAGTCAGCTAGTTAATTTTCTTCTTCTCGGACCTTTCTGGAGAATCATGCCCATAGGTAGGCTTCCCTGTTTAACAATTAAATGTTACTTACCTAAGTAGGAGGTGAAAACACTATACATTTAGGGTCTATTTTCCCGGACCCTTTAATTGGAATTTTTTTACATATATATATGTACACATAGAAAGTAAACAGCATGTGTTTTTCTCCCGGCCCATATTTCCCATCAATTTCTTACAGTCTTGTTTTCTCTGGCTTCATGAAGATTCCTAAGACCATAGAGACCTGATGATCATGTTGTTTATTTTCACTTGGGAGTAGGAAGTTGCCAGAGCCCTTTCTGCATACAACGTACAATTGAAAATGACATAAAGTGGGGACTATAGAATGGCTTAGTAAAGCGTTGTGCGAGCGTGGGAAGCTGAGCTTGGATTCCCAGCGCCAAGGAAGAGAGTGAGCCCTGTAATCCCAGCACTCCAGAGGCAACAGGAGGAACCTGGGGCTTGGGGTTGTGAGCTGGCTAGTTAGTGTAGTGAGCTCTAGGTTCAGTGAGATATTCTGTATCTCACTGAAAACAAAGTGGAGAGTGATTGACACTCAGTGTAAACCTGTGCCACACACACGTGTACATATGTGTATGAGCACATACATGAACATGTGCATACATCTATACTACATATACACTCTCAGAAAGGGGAAATAATGTGATGTAGTAAAAAAAAATCACTTCACTTTTATTTCCAGTCTAGTGATGCTTAATAGAAAATTAAGAAAAAATTTCCCACTAAGAATGTAGCCATAGAGTTTAAATGAGGAAGATTTCATATAGTGCACATTTTACACACTAAGAAACACATTCGCCAAAGGAAATGATGCAGCCAAAAAGCCACACTAACAGGACCTTCTTTAGTCAAATAAATAGTAGTAGATGGAGCCTAGTGCCCCTCACTCCTCCCTTCTTCCTGCCCTCCTACTGTATCCCCTCTTCCTTCTTTCTCCTACTTCAGCAAAGTTCACTTGTTACTTACTTGACACACATGGGAGCTGGGGAGTCTTGTGTGGCTTCAAGGTCACTCAGCTAAACTTCCTCCCCAGGAACTTTCAAGTAGCCCAACTAGAGTTTCTTCTGGTCTCTTGCATCCCCACTGGGCCAAGTCAGTGGTTAAGTCCTCTGCTGATGGTCTGGGCCATAGCGCTGTATCTCTCTTCTATGACTTTTCAGTGTCTAAAGCAAGTTCTGTGGCCACATGTGCCAAGTGGACAGGGACCATGGGTGCAGCCCTCCCCTTCCTAAAGAAGGGGAAGACCTAGAGCAGCATGAAGAACTAGCATCTTGGTTTCTGCTTGTTCTTTGCTTCTTGAGGAAAGGCCTCAACGTACATTCCAGGCTGGCCTTCTGCTCATCATCCTCCTGCCTGGGCCCCTGTCGCTTGGGTTATAGGTGTGTGTCACCATTCCCAGTTCTAAAATCTCACCTTAAATACTTATCATTTTACTTTTTTTTTGCCAGTATAATAAAAACTTGGTGGTGGCAGGGTAGTATTCAACAGTGGTTTTATTTAACTTCCCCTTTGATCCAAGCCAGACTCTTTGCAAACTCATCTACTCATCCCTATTCGTGGACTTTCTGCCTTAATTTCTTAGTATCCCAAGCTGGCGACTTAATGCTGACGGAGGTTGTACTAAAAAGGATTATAGGGTACTTTCATACATCTACCCTCACAGGACACCATAGGAGGCTGGTGCCACTATTATCCCCACAGGGGAAGACTTGTCTTTAGAGACTATGCCTACATGGCCACGATACTCTCACAACACACAGCAGAGCTGAGATCAAATTCTATTTGCTTCTCTCCTCTGAGGCTTGCTCTCTTGGCTGCACCCTGTGCTACCATGTATTCAGTATCTTCTCAGAACAAACAAGAAGGCATTGGAAAGGGAAGAAGCAGATTAGACACACTGGGTAGGCTGGCACACTGCCCTCAAGGCAGCGGGAACTCCGTGCATTGTAACAACTAATTGAAATGTGACCTGGGCAAGACACCTGCAATCGTATTTGGCACATCCTGAAATCTAAATGGGTAGTAGGTATTACTAATTTGCAGGGCCAATTATGTCAGCATTTACACCATTCAAATCCTCAGAAGATCAATCTTCCCTTGTCCTCATCATGGGCTTCAAAGGTACTAGGGGATAATGGTATGGCACAGGCATTTGGTAAATATTTATTTCTTATTAGTGAATATTTCACAGACTGAGGATTATCCTCCCTGTGAATTAGAATTACACTTACTTTTGATGAGTGACAGAAGCTGTATTGGCATGAATATCAATCAACGGCTGGCGCTTCCAAAGTTACTAATTCTAGATATGGCTCAAGAGATACAACTACCTGTAATAGAGAAGCGGTCGTTTGATTGGCTCACATAATCTGTACACAGTGTTCACTCCTGGTTGTGGTGTAGGAGGTCCTTCTGTATTTGTGTTGCTTTCATTGGTTGAATAAAGAAACTGCCTTGCCCTTTTGATAGGGCAGAAATCAGGTAGGTGGAGTAGACAGAATGGAATGCTGGGAAGAAGGACAGTGTGGCAGATGCCATGAAACTCCTATCTGAGACTGATGCTGGTTAGGATCTTCCCTGGTAAGCCACAACCTCGTGGTGAACACAGATTAATAGAAATGGGTTAGATCAAGATGTGAGAGTTGGCCAAGAAGAGGCTAGATATAATGGGTCAGGCAGTAATTTAATTAATACAATTTCTGCGTGGTTATTTCAGGGGTTAAGCTAGCCGGGCGGCCTGGAGCCGGGCAGCTGGGATGAAAAGCAGGCCTGCTCCTCACGCTACATGGTTGCTATTCTTTTTTCTGCTCCCCGCGACTCTTCAAACCATTGTGTAAATTCCAGGGCCCCCTCTGGCCCAGTATGGACCTGGAGGCAGTGCTTCCTTACCATAGTGCAGAGTTTCTCACTGTGTATCACCATTGTCATTTCACATGAGCCCTGGACATCTCATTCACCCTGGGTTCCTGGTCATGTCGGAAGTTCCCAATTGCTTCCCAGCGTCTTTGGATGCAGGACTTTTAAAGAGATGCTGTAATGTCTTTTAACTGTCTCCCTCAGAGTTCACAATGAGCTGGAATAAGTTCAGATTCCAAGGACTTTTCCTTCCTTTAGCCTTCCCCCACCCCCTTTAGGGCAAACTGGGTGACATTTTCCTAGCCAGGTCTCTGTTATCAACTAATGCATTTATTCAGTTAATCATTATGACTTACTCATTGAAAAAAATTTTAAATTATTTTTAGCATTGACCACATGTCATACATTGGGCTAGGTCTGGGAGACACTAGAAAATGTAGTTGACAATGTATATCATCTTGGAACCTAGAGTCCCATGGGGATGACAGATATCCTTCAGAGGTACCCAGGGAACAATAAGAAGATATATGATGGATACTGTAGGAAAACTCACCAGGGATAGTGAGGACATAAAACAAAGGGTTTGGAGCACCAGAAAAGGGAAAGTTACCCTGAAGCTAAGCACTCTGTGTGAGTTTGCTGTGTGGTGTAAAAGGAAGGTGGTCCAGGGAAAAGTACATCATGGGGCTTTGGTCAGGAGGACGGGCCTAATGACCCAGGGGCCACATCCTGGAGCCTCCGGAAACCTGGAGAAGAAATCACGCACCAAACTGCTGCCTTTCAAAAAACAAATGCTCCTCTGTTGGAACCAAAATAACTGGCTGGTGGGTGAGAAACCCACGATCAAAACAAGTGGCCCAGTTGTCACTGAATTGGAAAGCATTTTATTGACGTCAAGATGTTTAAAAATATGAGTGGCAAGTCTAAAATAGTCCCTTCCTGCTTTTCCCAGATCTGTTCCTTCTCTGATGATCAGAACTTCAGACCTTCAGGGACCTCCTGGGAAGGAAGAGTCAGTGAGCCCTGGTCTACTTTTGGCCCTTACTCTGTTGTTGGAGGCAATGATCCTCAAGGCCTGAAGGGCAAGTGTAGAGGAAGAGGAGCAGATTTGGAAGCCCACTCCGAAGACTATCCCCGAATGTGAGACCTTACTGTTGTCCATGATTTGTGCATCTGTATCTTGACCATTGTCGTCTTCAACTCAGCAGTCAAGCGCAAATGCAACAAGCGTTACCTCCCTGTCAGACGCGGCAACAAAAGTGCTGCGTGCCTTCTCCCTGAATCTCTGCAGAGCTCCACAAGACGAGCAGTTAGACAGGAGGATGTTAGTTGTCGATGTCTGACAGCTTTATACAGAAGGTTCGTTACATAAAGTGGAACTAATGATATTTTTTTCTCTAGGGGACATAGGGCTTACGACACAGTTCCCAGTTCATGGCTAAGGAGATGCTGAGCTGAGATTCCTACCCGCTTGTATAGGGCCAGAGTTACAGTCTTCCCAAGAAATGAGTGAATAAAGAGGGAGGGAGGCAGGAAGTAATTACCATGAAGGTTCTCTCTCTCTCTCCCCATCCCTTACTTCCTCCCTCCCTTTCCTGTCCTTGTTGACCAGTCTCTGTGACTAGTGGGTTCAGATGAGGGAAGAGTGAGAAGAGTCGGGGTTGGGAAAGACTGCATCTGTTACTCTGCTAAGCCATTCCCACCCTTGCCCCATTGAAACCTATCTGCCATCCAGGGGGGATCTGTGCTAAAGTCCTGAAAAGTCTGGACTCATCCAGGCAGACTCGGGTTCTCAAACAGTACTGAGAAAGACTCTCTGTCTAGATTTATCAGATCGCCTTTCTACATATTGGTGCAGGCTCACAGACCACAGCCTGCAGCCCATGGCACACACCCCACTGAGGAAGAGAGGGGAGAAAGGGAGAGGACAAGGAGAGGATATGAGGAGCTTCCAAAGCAGTACCATTGGCCTCCATACCGTGTATCAAGACTTGAGCAATGATGCTCCCTCGGAATGTACCAAATGCTTTTCCTTTTTTGCATTTGATAATTTTATTAAAAATAGAAGAATAAGAATAGACAACTTCTCCATCTTGACATTTTCCCCAAACCTACAGCTAACAAGATACATCATGGTGATAGATTGGTTTCTTCTTTAAAATTTTTTATTAATTCTTTAAGAATTTTATATGATGTATCTTGATCATATTTATCCCCCATCCTCCCCTCAGGTCCTCCCAGAACCACCCTCCCTCCCCTCACCCAACTCCCACTCTCTGTCCTTCAAAAAAGGGAAGAAAAAAACGGAAAAGAAATTTGCCTTGAAGTAGACTTTCCTGGTCCTCTGGCTCTTCCAATCTTTGCCCGCCCCTTTCAACAATGTTCCCTGAGCGTCAGGTGTAGGAGTTATGTCGTATTTATGGGGAGTAGGCACCCTATGGTCAGTTGATCTCTGCATGTTGTCCAGTGGCTTTCTTTAATGATCTCTGCTAAAAAAAAAAAAAAAAAAAAAAAAAAAAAAAAAAAAAAAAAAAAAAAAAAAAAAAAAAAAAAAAAAAAAAAAAAAAAAAAAAAAAAAAAAAAACAAGCAAAAGTTTTATTTTTAGCCTTTTGAAAAGTCTCTACACGGGTTTCCATGGTGGTTGCACGAGTTTGCAATTCTACCAATAGTGAAGCAAAGTTCCCCTTCCCACATCTGTGCCAGCATTTGTTTTTGGGTGTTTTCTTGATTCTTGCTGTTCTGACTTCAGTAAGATGAAATCTCAAAGTGATTTTAATTTGCATATCCCTAATTACTAAGGTTACTGGGTGATTTTGAGATATTTCTTAGTCATTTTTGTTTCTAGTTTGGAGAAATCTCTGTTCAGATCTATAGCCAATTTTTAACTGGGTTGCCTTTTGGTGACTCTTTGTGTTTTGAGTTCTTTATATATTACAGATATTAATCCTCTTTCAGGAGTTTTGGGGAGATGGTTCTGTGTCTACTCTTTTGACTATTTTAAAAAGTATTGGTGGTAGATCTTGAAAAATCTGGTAGAATTCTGCTGTGTATCCACCTTGCCAACTGAATTTAGCTTTGGTTTGTTCTTATTTCTCCAAAATCCCGGAGATACATCATTAAGTTGTTGATTTGTGCTCCTTCTGAGTATTATGTGCACTTAGGGCTATGGGTCTTACATACACCATAGGGCATGTAGGGCCTTATCTACACTATAGGGCATGTAGGGACTTGTGTACACTATAGGGCATGTAGGGACTTGTGTACACTATAGGGCGTGTAGGGACTTAAATGTACACTATAGGGTGTGTAAGGATCTTTAAAATCGCCCAAAGGTTTTGTTGTAATGAGCTTTCATTATCATCTTCTTCCAGGAAGTCTTTCATTTCTTTCTCAGTTTCTTCTTTGACCCATTCATCATTCAGCAATGTGTTGTTTGTCTAATCTCCCTGAGATTGTGTTCTTACTAGAGATTCATTGGCTATTGGCTATGCAAATTGGTTATGCTTTATCGCATTGTGGCCAAGCTATTGATGTTTATTGTTCTTCATCGTTCTCCTCAACATCTCTACAAATTAAGAGCTCTCATTATTACCCCATTTCACAGAGACAGAGAGTAGACTACAGCAGGAATGGTCAGGGAAGCGATGGCAGGACAGAAGGCTAGTAGACTCGAGGTACACTGCCTGCCTTTCTAAGGACTTGGAACTCACTGGTTGCTATGTCTGGGATGAGGACCTGGATGAAGGATTAGCTCAGTGGAATTAGTAGCACTAGTTCCACACAGACTGATAGTATGAGACTTTTTTCCCCAGGGGAAACACAGTTCCTCCATGGAGAAGTGGGTGTGGGTACCATACAAGTGCATTCCACAATGAGACTACTGAAATCTTTTTTTTTGTTGTTGTTTTACTGTTTTTTTTAACACAGAGGATATTTTTCTCTGCAGGCTGATGACGTGTCCCAATTTCAAATAACTGAGGCTATCTGTCAAAAGTTCAGAGGAAGGAAGTGCTAATTAAAATGTCTCCACTGGGTTCTAGGGTCAGAAAAACCATAGCATTATACATTAGAGAGACTCATAGCCTATCGCTTACTACCAGGAGTTGGAGGGAGGATAGCCACCAGTTCCTCCCAAGAGCAACAGAGGGATAGGTCTTTTCCAACTCCTTTTTTTTCCCCACTTACAAAACGGAGATAAAATTGTGTAGTATATTGACAGGATTGGATGATTTAATACAAGACAAATCTTGGGCCCGGTGCTTGGCATACAGCTAAGAACACTGTGTATTCTTAGTACATGGTAATGGCTGTCAGGAATGTTGCCGCTAAAGCTGTTCAGATAGCAGAAGCCTCGACACTCTTCCTCACAGGCCCCTCTTAACTCTTCTGTTCTTTTTTGCAGGATCCAGGGCTTCTCCCAATATCTATGATCCCAGACCTCCCTTGGCATTTTCCCAGGATGTATGGTTTGAGTTGGGGCTAGACAACGTGGCTGCCATCTGCATGTGTCATTCCTATGTTTTCCACCTTCTTCTGTCAGAGGTTTGGTCAGGAGTATACCAGTGACACACTGTGCTGCCATTATTCCCTCCCACTGCTTAGTTTCCTAAGGGCATCCTGGTCAAACTCTGTACTCCACCATCCTTGGCTAGTTCTTCTGGCAGCCTTGCAGGGCTCAGCCTCAGAACCCACTTTTCTGCCCTGCCTTCTATTTGAACTCCGCCAGGGCTCTGTGCACTTGACACTGTAGACTTTGCCTTACTTCCTGATTGATGGATCCAGTTTCTCTTTGTAGCAAATGACAGAAACCCAATTGAGGTGAACTTAACAACCATGTAATTGTAAAGTCAAGACACAGTAGAATCTAAAGATTTGGACAATATTGTCCAGTCTCTGTCTCTACTGTTCACCTCTGTTGGCTTTATTTGGGTAGTTTCCCAATTAGGTGGCAACAGGGCTACCAGTAAGGGTAGCTTACACTGGTTGGCTGCATGACTGAGCTCAACTGTCACCCTTTCTGTGTGCTGGTTCTCTGCCTATGATGCTGCACTCTCTTTCACCAGAGGTAGAGCACAGTTGGCATCTTACCCATGTGGTAGGGAACCTTGATCTAGTTGAGCCAAAGGAATATAGTTGTAAATCACAAGGTGCTAGTTCTGAGCCTGGGTCTTAAGAGAAATTTCCTGTTTCCATTTGTTGCTTCCTTGTATGTTTGAATTGTCCTGAGCAGATGCCACACATAGCCTGCTAGTTCAGTAGAAGCCAAAGACTGTGAGAGAAGAGCTACCCCACATAATCACAAACATACACCCAGAAGCAGAGATGCCCTGGGTACCTAGAGAGGTGTGGATGTGATAACAAATACTGCCATATGACACTGAGTTATGGAAAGACAAGTTCTATGTCATTATTAGATCACAGTTGATAAATGTACAAACCATATGCTAACAGCCATGATCCAAAGAGATTTTCCTGTGGACAGTCCAGTTTCCATTGAGCGGACTTAGACCCACCACTAGCACCCAGATGGTAAACAAAGACAAATATCCCATACAAAACCATAAGATCAAAAGTGAAGAAGGAATCATGGTACTGGTGATGAAAGAAACATAAAGGATGCTGAGAAGACAAAATGACTTATTCTTGTTCATCAACCCAGAATGGATTGTAGACTGTGGAGTCCATGGTAAGCCAGGACTCAGGCGTCTCTTAGCTCCACATGGCTATATAACGCAGAAATAGATCCAGGAGCTAATCACCAGAAGGCCATATAGTGAGTCCAGTCTGAATTTGCAGCCAATCCAAATCAACAAGTATGTACCTTGACTGCTCTCCCTTGTAGGGTGGGTTTGGTTAGCTAATGGGCTCCACTTGGCAACACAACATCTTTCCCCAAAGTATAGTTCAGCCCAGAGAGGAAAAGTAATGACTAGCTGTGAAGTCCGTGCTTGGCTCTGAATTAGCCCAGATCTTTCTTGGCCAGCACTGAGATTTGAGTGTACACAGGGGTCTTTATTCTCCAGTACAGCAAGATCGCTCCGTGTTTGCCTATTATAGAGAGCAGACCTGAATTGGAAGCATGACAAGAGATAAATGTAACCCTGTGCCCTGCTTCATGAGGCCATTGTGCCTTCTGCTGGATATAATGTAAAACTAAGAGAGACAAAAGCTGCAGGGGCCATGTTTTCCTTTCTCCCTCCAAATTCCACTTTTCTATTCCCATCTTTCCCTTCTTTATTTAGCAGCTGATGTCTCTAAGGAGCACTTCTTAGCTTGAAGATAAGGTGGGCATTATCATTATCATTTAATTTTTATGCTGGCTGGGTAGGATGGGGTGCGCATGGAGGCTAAAGGTTGATGTCTGGTATCCTGCTCGACCATTCTCTATCTTGTTTTTGAGACAGGGTCTCTCTCACTGAATCCAGAGCTCATCAATTCAGCTAGACTGGTTGGCCAGCAAGCCCCAGGACCCTCTCACCTCCAGCTCCCCAGCACTGGAATTACAAGCAAATACAGTCTTATCTGACTGTTTACATGGGTGTTGGGGATCCGACCTCAAGTGCTCATGCTTGTACAGGAAGCAGTTTACCAATGGAGACTTCTCAGCCCCATCATGGGGCATTTTTGATGGGCACTGTGTTGAAAGAAGGCTATTTCATGTCTCATTCTGACAGCCTTTATCTCAGTGCCACAAGGCATCTTGTATTTCCTCCAGGGCATCTGTCACTTGGAAATATTTACAGTTAATAAAAAGGCTTTACTTTCTTTACTCTCTGGAATCACCCAACACTTTTGCTACACCCTCTCCCCCAGCCCCCATGCTTTCTTTAAATGCCAAATCTGCCTCTGGAGATGGGAGGAAATGTTGGGAGAAAGCCCGGTGGGGAAAACAAACAGTGGCCAGTGTGTTCCCTCTGATTAGGCCATAAGTGCCAGACAATAGCTACTGTAGTCCAAGCAAGCAGAGTTCAATGCATCTTTCTTTCCTTCTCAATACAACTCTGACCCAGCCATGGCTACCCAGGAGGAATGGTAACCTAACTGGGGCAGCTCAACCTGGGAATCACGCTCCATTTCCTCGGACTGTCTCCACATGTGATCTGGGAAGCACATGAGACCAAACAAAGTGTTGGCCAAACATGAACCACATCCATACCAGCAGAGCCCCTTACAAAAAGTCTAACTTTTTTCTTTTTTTAATTAATTTTTATTGAGCTCTACATTTTTCTCTGCTCCCCTCCCTGCCTCCCCACTCCCCTTCAGCCCTCCCCCAAGGTCCCCATGCTCCCAATTTACTCAGGAGATCTGGTCTTTTTCTACTACCCATGTAGATTAGATCTATGTATGTTTCTCTTGGGTCTCATTGTTGTCTAGGTTCTCTGGGATTGTGATTTGTGGGGGTTTTCTTTGCTTTATGTCTGAAAACAACTTATGAGTGAGTACATATGATAATTGTCTTTCTGGGTCTGGGTTACCTCACTCAGAATGATGTTTTCTAGCTCCATCCATTTGCCTGAAAAATTCAAGGTGTCATTTTTTTTCTGCTGTGTAGTACTCCACTGTATAAATGTACCACATTTTCCTTATCCATTCTTTGGTCAAGGGCATTTAGGTTGTTTCCAGGTTCTGGCTTATGACAAATAATGCTGCTATGAACATAGTTGATTGAGCACATGTCCTTGTGGCACGATTGAGCATCCTTTGGATATATACCCAAAAGTGGTATTACTGGGTCATGAGGAAGGTTGTTTTCTAATTTTCTGAGAAATTGTCACACTGACATCCAAAGGGGCTGTACCAGCTTGCATTCCCAGCAGCAATGCAGGAGTGATCCCTTTACCCCACAACCTCTCCAGCATAAGTTGTTATCAGTGTTTTTGATCTTAGCCATTCTTACAGGTATAAGATGGAATCCCAGAGTTGTTTTGATTTGCATTTCTCTGATTACTAAATATGTTGAACATTTCCTTAAGTGTCTTTCAGCCATTTTAGATTCTTCTGTGGAGAGTTCTCTGTTTAGGTCTGTACTCCATTTTTTTATTGGATTATTTGTTCTTTTGATGACCAATTTCTTGAGTTCTTTGTATATTTTGGAGATCAGACCTCTGTCTGATGTGGGGTAGTGAAGATCTTTTCCCATTCTGTAGGCTGTCATTTTGTCTTGTTGATTGTGTCCTTTGCTTTACAGAAGCTTCTCAGTTTCAGGAGGTCCCATTTATTAATTGTTTCTCTCAGTGTCTGTGCTACTAGGGTTATATTTAGGAAGTGGTCTCCTATGCCAGTGTGTTCAAGTGTACTTCCCACTTTCTCTTCTATGAGGTTTAAACCCAGGATAACCAAAACAATCCTGTACAATAAAAGAACTTCTGGAGGCATCACAATCCCTGACTTCAAACTCTACTACAGAGATACAGTACTGAAAACAGCCTGGTATTGGCATAAAAACAGACAGGAGGACCAATGGAAACGAATTGAAGACCTGGGTATTAATCCACACACTTTTGAACACCTGATCTTTGACAAAGAAGCAAAAAATATCAACTGAAATAAAGAAAGCATATTTAACAAATGGTGCTGGCATAACTGGATATCAACATGTAAAAAGTCTAACTTTTGTTAGCACACAAATCTATTGTGGGTCGATTACTAGCTAGACAGCAGGCTGCGATCTCTCAGGCCCAAATCTACTGGCATTTTGTGAGGTGGTACTTATCATTTCGCCTCTCTGGTGCCATATTAGACTTCGCCACTAGGAGGCATCAGAGGGTGATTGCAAAGCTCTGGCTGGGGGAGAGGGCGGGAGGCTTGTGCCTTCTAATTCTTATCAATTTCATCCTGCCAGTAGCATTTGGTTTTATTTCTAGCTTTCTCAACACTATTAGCACCAGCCTCTTACTCATTTTTCTGTCCCATGATTAAATTTCTCCTACTTTGTTAAAAGATGCTTCTCCGGTTTTTAAAACACAATTCCAGCTCTCTGTATACATTTTTGCTCAAAACACAGACGAGAAACATGAACAGCTGTTTCCGTGGAGAGAAAGGTCCCTCATGCTTGAAGATCCAATTTCCTCCTGGGTGGTGGATAAAGCTAAGGAGATAAAAAATGACCTTTCACCTCCAGGCACAGTAATGTAAGATTAATCTGAGGCTTTGAAACTAATGAGTTGGCTCATCTCTGCAGAGCAGACCATGAATAGCATACCATGTGTGGAGCCAGCAACCTGGCAACTTGGGTTCATCATATGGGACTTGGGAGGGAGGAACGCCAGGAAAGAAATTCATTTTTAAAAATAATCCTCAGAGGATGCTATCTGAGAGCTCCCCACGAAGCTGGTATTAGAGGAAGAAGTGGGGGGTGGAGGATTGTGAGCCTTTAATGAGTTTGGCTTTTCACCTCAGAATAACAGAAGGACTCTGACAGGCAAGAGTACTGTGGGGTGGTTAAGGCCATGAACTTGGAGTTAGCCCTCTTGGTGTCCAAGGCCCGATATGTGGATTTCTCCATGTGTAATCATGGGTGTGTTTCTTAACTTGTGCCTTGGGAGGTTTGGATTAGATAGTTCACAGAAAGTACTGCATGCTAGCCAAGAGTCTGGTTAGTTTTGCATTTTTACTAGTGATTGAAGGAGGCAGGAGCAATCTGAGGGTGATTTATCCACGGGGTAGAAAGTCTAAGGTTTCTTCTCTGACAAGAGGAAATGTCTAACAGCAGAATACAAAAGTAAATCACAGAAACACTGGTCTCAGAATCGCCCAAGAAGGAGCGAATAGTTCCAGCACCCCAGGATGGCTGAGCAGCTGAGGGGAGGGCTGTCTAAACAGATACTGTGAGCACCAGCTCAGCAGGCACCCATGCAAGCGGAAACCCTCTACTCCAGGAAATGATGAGTGAAGTTATTTGTAAGGATCCTTACCCTGCTAAAAGTCTGCCTCTCCTTGTTAAAAAGGGCTCCTAGAGTTATTGGGTCTCTCGGAGGCTGGTTTGCTTCATTTGTGAATTAAGCTGATAGAGTTATTGATCTCCCTCTTAGGATCATGCTCCCTTTGTCTGTTAATTCCTCCGACAAGCTCATGAGGCATAGGCACTGTGCTAGGAACTGGGATACTAATAGGAGTGGGAGGATATATAGACATTGATTTGGCAAAAATGCAAACGTTTAGTGAGGGGGACAGAAAAATAAACAGATAATTACAAAGCAAATTTGCAGGCACACGGATAGACGGCCATTGATTGTTCTGGGAACACAGAGAGCAGGGACACCTAATGCAATAGAGAGGATGTAGGAAAGGAGCTGGAAAATGCTTTACCATTGGACATTGCTGAACTGATTGCACAGAGAAGCATCTGAAGTAGAAAAGGCTGTAAACAGATACCTAGAGACAGGACACAGCAAAGGACACAGGGAACTATAGAAAGGTAGCGCCACAAGGTTGCAAAGTGGGAGGCAGGAGTGAGTGACCCGAGACGAAGCTTAAGAGGTGGCAGCGGCATCAGAATGTGAGCCCAAACCCTGCATATCACCATCATCAGTACTTGATCTTATGTAGTAGAGTGACGTGTCCAGGTTTCCAGGTCAGAATGACCTCTTTGGAGACAGGTCACTGTGGAAGATGAACGAGGAAGAGACCAGGCCAGGCCAGCAGCTGACAGAGTATTGAAGTCAGCAAGCCATCTGAGCCAGAAGTAAGGCTGCCAGGGACAAAGCTTTGTATGGAATGGAAGGAGCAATCTGATGACAGGATGTCCATGGAAGCCCAGAGCAGCGGGCCTTTTCTTATATGCAGAGGGTCAGTATAATTAGAGTCACTCGGTAAAAGCTGGATTTGGGGGCCCATTATAAATCTGGGCCCCCTATCCTGAGCTAGATTTGGCCTAAAAGCTGCTTCCCTGAGGACTAGCTTTCATGATGCCTGAGGTGCCATGTAGGCTTCCAAGTGAGGGAAGCCACCAGCAGTCATACCTGGCTACAATGCCTAGGAACTAAAACAATGAATAGCCCCGGCATGGCATGATATCCCTAAGGATGCACTCATGGCACACATATCTTGGTGGTAACCAACAGCTCTCCAGTTGAATGTTGGGCCTACTCAACAGAAGGAAAATCATGCCTGTCCTGAAACTCGCTTTGTAGACCAAGCTGGCCTCAAACTCACTGAGATCCATCTACCTCTGCCTCTCCAGTGCTGGGATTAAAGGCATGCACCACCATCACTCAGCTAAGTATAGGTTTTATTACACATCTAGTAAACATCTTAAAACAGATATAGATCATCACAAAGAGCCACAACCAACCAAAATATAGAGAGAAGTGACCCTGTGGTGCCCAGCCCTAGCTGATACATCTACAATACAATCCTTGCACCTAAGGCCCAGGGATTGTAGTGGAAGAAGGGACAGGAAGATTGTAAAAGCCGGAGGAACATGAAGTTTACTGTGAGATTTCACCTCCTAGAAATGTCAGAGAAGCTATAGCCTTTTAGTCTCACTGACATGGTTGCTTAAACAAGACCTTACCAAGGATGTCACCAATAGACATGCTCACATGGAAGGGAAATAAATGGAGCCCCAACCCTAGACAAAGACTACAGGCAGCTAAGGAATATGAGTAGGAAAAATAGTCTTACCCAGGGAACATCACACCAATTCGTTATAAAACAGCAAGTGGTCAGTGCTGAAATCATATACATACAAGTAATATTATTCAAATGAGTAGATTGTGTGTGTGTACAATTAAAGAAATAGCATGAATAATTCAAGAGAGAACAAGGGGTCATGGGTAGAGGGGAAGGGCAGAAGGTAGGAAAGAGAAGGGAGAAAATGATGTACTTGGCCTTCTCATAACTTCACCTAAGCAGGGACAATAAAAATGCACACATGTAGTCTACAGTAGTATTAATGGTGCTTATCCCTAACAAAAGCTTTTAAGATGGTAATGAAACCATTGACTTGAGAAATAATTTTGAAGATGTTTCCAGAATAATAATAATAATAATAATAATAATAATAATAGACTGAATTTTGTTGCTAATGGAAGAATGAGGCAGAGAAACACAATATTAAATTTCACGCAGGCAAAGTATAAGAGGATACTCTCAAATGTGCTGAACTGCTTTTGCAGATAGCTGTAAATTCACCAGCATAATCTTTTGTTACCAGCATATTTTTGATCTTTGGAGAGATGCCCTGGAATACCCCACCTCAGGGAAAAATAGGGGAGTATCTCAGTGCAAGTGTGGTGTCTGCTTCCAGTGGTGTTTATGGCAGAGTCGAAAACTGTCTTCGAAATTAACAATAGATGTGCATAAATCTTCCTCAGTTACCTAGCAACTGATCTAAGACAAGGCTGAGGTTCACCAGGCTGGGTGGAGGTAGGACTTGTTTCAGGAATGCCTGAGGGTGGTCTAATAATACTTAGAGCCTGCAAAAGGGAAAGAAAGAAAATTAACGTGATAATTAGATGTTCAAGTTTCTTCTTCTTGTTGTTGGTTTATTGGTTTTGCCGTTTTGTTTTTAGTAGAAGTGATACAATAGTAAAAACCTTTTGCTAATCTCAGATGTCTAACAATAGTGAGGTTTTAGAAAGACTGACTAGGGTTGTTTTGTTTGTTTATTTGTTTTTTGAAGGGAAGTGGGACAAGGTGCCACTATGCAGACCTGACTGGCTTGGAATTCACTATGTGGACCATGACGGGCTTGACCTCACAGGAATTCACCTGCTTCTGCCTTCCAAGGGTTGGGGTTAAAGGCGTGCACCTCCACATCTGGCTTACTAGTATAAGCTTCTGATGTACATTCCCACGCTAAATTTGGGACCATAAATTAGTTGTATGATCTCGTGTATAAAATTAGAAGTCACATTAAGAAGATTGTAGTTTTAACCTCATTTCTAGGATTTATGGGACCCCAGGGTGCTTGGGTTGGTTTTGTTGAACTTGACACCAAAGGCATGTGTGCAAGGTTAAGGTTAATTTTATGAAAAGCAACAGTGTTGAAATCATGATGCCATAGGTGGCTTAAGAAACACACATATGGCATGTTTTATCCTCTCTCTCTCTCTCTCTCTCTCTCTGTGTGTGTGTGTGTGTGCACATGCACAAGCGAGTGTCCATATAAATGCATATATTATTCATGCTGTTTTAGTTACATGAATCAGAGCATACATTAAGCTTTAAGTTAGACATTCTACATGTTAGATATGCTACACGCCCAGGCTGATGGAAGAAGTCTTGAGTGCAGAGACACACAGTGAGTCAGAGAACTAGAGCCCAGCATTGCCAGATCTTTGACTTCTTTTAAAGACACAAATCCAGAATCAATGTAGTTTGTCCTGTTTTTAAAATATTAACAACTAATTTGATTTTTTTTTTAAAAAAAGTAGTATGTGGGCTAAGCAAAGTAAATCTATCTTAAGGAAAAAGTCCTGAGGGAGCAACTGTTTTGTAAAGAAGTGATGTGGTTGACGGAGATTCATGAAAAAGATGTAAACTTATACAGACTACTGGCTAACAAGATTACCAAGTCCCTTTAAAAAATTAAAAATTTAAAGATATTTGAACAAACAGAGAGAAAGCCAATAATAGCATTCTCCATAGTCTGTGCTCCAGGTTTCTACCTTGAGGTCCTGTCTTAGCTTCCCTCAGTGATGGAATATAAGCTGTAAGATGATGTAGACTGTTTCCATCAACAGTTGCTTTTAGTTACTGTGTTTACAACAGCAACAAGAAACCAAAGCAGGATACCACATGTTCAGTAACCGCCTATTGGGAGATTAAGGAAAGAAAGCAAGAGGTGTGTAGGAAGGGTCCTTCATGCACAGAATCCCAACCCTTTTAGTCCTGTTATGCTCAGGAGCCCTGAGTTTTACTTGACTCTGCAGGGGAAGCCAACTGACGTTTTATGAACCCCATTTGTGTGTCTCGATATCTTCACAGAAGGATACCAGTCCTGGTGGGTTAGGGTCACCCCAAGTCTTCATTTTAGCTTACCTCTTCAGAGATCTTATCAAATATAAATTCATTAGTTACTTTCTTATGTAGCCATAACGAAATACTCAACAGAGGCAACTTAAGGCAAGAAAGATTCATCTGGGCTCATGGTTTGAAGGTGTAGCCTATTGTAGCGGGTAAGGCATGGTGATTAAGTGCAGCCTATGGCCATGTGTAAGGCATGGCCGCTGGGCACAGCCTATTGTCATGGGTAAGGCATGGTAGCTGGATGCAGACTATCATGATAGGTAAAGCATGGCTGCCGGGTGCAGCCTATTGAGATAGTTAAGGCAAGGCTGCTGGACGCAGCTTGCCATGGTGAGTGAGGCATGGCAGTTGGCTACAGCCTGTCATGGTAGGTAAGGCATGGCTGCTGGGTCTTCTCATGGATGTGGTGGCAGGAGTGTGTGGTTGTTCCAAACTGCAGATCAGGAAACAGAGAAGAAGCCCTCCCCTCTGGGAAACAGGGCCAACCTATAAGCCATAAGACTATCCAGCACCCCACTTCCTCCAGTGAGGCCCCACTTTCTAAAAGTCCTACAACCTCCCAAAATAGCCCAAACAACTGGGGACCAAATTCCCAGGTACATGAGCCCACGCAGGACATGTTCCACTCAACCCATACCATTCTGAGATACTATGACGAGGTAGAAACTGGGAGACACAATTCAGGTCACAAGAGAAGCCATCCATTTTCTTTTTCCACTGATGTCATTTTAAAATCACTCTTAGTGTTGGTGTGGCCTCTTGCACTCTGAAGCCAGAGTATGTGGCAGGATATTGGAGGACCTGAGGGCATGTCTTTATCTCCTGACTCCCATAACGGCTGACCCAGCAGACCCAGCTTTCAGCAACTACAGCCCTTCCCGAGGAGGAGGAATGCAGCGTCTCCACACTCTGTGCCTCAGCCTGAGACTGTAGAACGCAAGAAATGGGAGATTACAGTTAGCAATGCCAGGGTTTTTGGTTTTGGTTTTTTTTTTTTTTAAGCATCTTTCTTCTAGCCACCTGCATTGATAACACGGATGTAAACAAGTAGCATTATTTCTCACATCCGAGATTGGAAATAATCCCAAAGGCCAGCGAGAGGTTTTGGTGTAATAGGATTTTATGTATACTTTGGAAAGTGCTGCAGAAAAGTTGGTGATGTGTGAAAATACACATGATGGATGAGGTGAAAACAAAAGCTCCTTACGAAGAAATATCTAGTGTTTTGTCTTGAGCTTTTAGAAATTTTATTATGTGTGCATTTATCTTTATACTTGTGTGTTCGTCTAAATAATATGCTCCAAAATATTTTAAGTTACTGATTTCTCAATGAAGCTACATACTTTAAATTTTTCTTGGGTAATTCTAATATTTTCTGTTCTCTAGCTCTTGCAATAAAGGGGAAAATTAAAATAAAAACCTCGGCACACAGTCTGCAGAGAATGTCCTTTTTCTTACTATCTGTCACAAGGAACTACTTTACTCTCATGGGGATGGCAATTGTAAAATTCCATCTGGACTAGGGAGATGGTTCAGTGGGAAGACTGCCAAAGCCTGAAGACCTGAGTTCAAGTACCGTGAGCGCATGTGCCTTAGTCACTGTTACTGTGAAGAGACACCATGACCAAGGCAACTTATAAAAGAAGAAATTTAACTGGGGCCTTGCTTACAGTTTCAGAGGCTTAGTCTGTGATGCTCACGGCGGAAGCATGGCAGCAGGCAGGCAGACGTGGTGCTGGACTAACAGTCGAGAACTTACACCTGCTCTGCAATGTGGAGGCGGAAAGAACAAAACTGGGCCTGGCATGAGCTTTTGAAGCCTCAAAGCCCACCCCAGTGACACACTCCTCCAACAAGAACACACCTCCTAATCCTTCTTAAAGGGTCCACCAACTGGGAACCAAACATTCAAATATATGAGCTTATGAGGCCCATTCTCATTCAGACACAGCTTGCAAAGTAATCGCATGAGTCTGTAATGCTAGCACTTCTACAGTGAGATCAAAGACCAAGACGAAACCACCTCTTGAAGTCTGGAGGCCAGTTAGCCTAGCATACACATCGGTGAGACTGTCTCAAGTGTGATGGACGGCAAAGACCTACTCATGAGGTTGACCACCAACATGTTTTCAGTGGCATACACACACACACACACACACACACACACACACACACAATTTTTAAAAAGGTTTAACTTATCATGTTTTACAAGATAATTCCTAGCACCACTACCTGTATTCTAGAAGTTTCTTTGTGTGGTAGGTCTAAGAAGCTCTTCTCTCCTTTATCTTTTCCTATGGTTCTCAGGTCCCATTAAAAGGGTTATGGAGTGAACTTGGAGAAAAGATACTATCCCACAGATCTGGAAAAAGAGTAATAAAAATAAACAAATGGACTAGTTTCGTGTGTCCAAAATATCATCCAAGCTGACCTAAAAAGAGACAGGATGTTGCTTCTCTTTCTCTTTGTCTGAGGCCTCCTTTAGACACACATCCTTTTAGAGAAGGCTTTGATTGGTTAAATGACTCTACAATGCATTATTCTACAAGGCAGGCTCGAGAGGAGTGTGCTGTCAGGGCTAGTAGAGGGCCAGCTCCAGGCATCTTTGGTTCATCAAACCTCGGCGTTCCCTGCAGAGCTGTTGTGGAGGTGAGGGCTCCACAGCAGCACAAACTAGAAGAGGCCTGGTTTGGGATCCTGTATATGAAGAACTCTTTCCATACGGTTCATGCCCTTTCCCCTAATGTCCCAATAGTCAGTGACTGACTACGAGTTGTCCTTGTTTGGTTTTCTGTTGTGATACTCTTGGTGGGAGGGGTTTATTTTTTTGCCTTATAGCTCATACTCAAGGAGGGAAGCTGAGGTAAGAGCTCAAGGTAGGAACTTGGAGTTGAAACTGAAGCAGAAACCATGGAAGAGTGGTATTTATTGGCTTTCTCTCTCTGGTTTTCTTAGAGCTACCTTAAGGTTTATTTTGTTTAGTTTATTTATGTGTATATGTGTGTGCCTAAATGTATGTGAGCAGGAGTCCATGGAAATCCCAAGAGAGCATCAGATCCCCAGGAACTGAAGTCCCAAGAGGCTATAAGTTGCCTAGTATGGGTGCTGGGAACCTGGGTCCTCTGCACTAGCAAGCACTGCTAACTGCTGGCCCATCGCTCCTGTCCATTATTTTTTCAATCTAAGTTTTGTTTGAGAATTTCATACATGAGTACTGTATGTACCTCATTCTCCCTTCTCTCCCTCTGCCAATACCTCCCATGTCCACCTTTAGTCTCTCTCAAATTCATATCTTCTTCAGTTACTATTATTATATACATGTATAACCTATTATAAGCATCAACATTATATGTACATACATACACACATACATACACATTCTATTGAGTCCATTTAGTGTTCTTCCTATGTAGATGTGCTTGACCACGTGGGATTGAATAATCTCGCAGATATCTTGATCCTGAAGGAAGTTGATTCTCCCTCTTTCAGTAGCCACTGATTGCCTATAGCTCTTCATCTAAGGGTGGAACCTTATAGGATTTCCTCCATCCACACCGGTACAACAACTGGTGGTATCATTATACATTAAACAATCTAGTTTAGACAACTATGTTGTTGAGATTTTCTGGGTGCAGAATCCTTATCATATCTAGATACATGCCATCTAACATGTGGTCCTGGTCCTCTGGCTCTTAGAATCTTTCTGTACCCTCTGTACCAAAACTTCCTCCTAGTCTTAGGTATAAAGGTTGAGTTGCAGATGTAGCAACTGTGGCTGGACACCCGACAGTCATGTAGTCTTGGCATTTTGACCAGCTGTGGATTTCTGTAGTAGTTCCCTTCTGCTGAAAAACAAAACAACAACAACAACAACAACCAAAAAAAAAAAAACCATTTTCTTTGATGAGGAGTGAGATCTCTACTTACCTGTGGGCATAAGGAGAGGTACTTAAAATGCACCTAGAAAGTACTTCGATTTTGCAAAGGGACAGCCATAGGGTTTTTTCCTGCTGGGGGTGCCTGGCTAGATCTGTGCAGTTCTAGGAATGGGCTTTCTCCTGTCGAGTCAGTCTTTGGTTCATTTAGACAGCAGTTGCCAGGCCAGTCAGTGTTGGGGTTCACAGGTTTTACAGCTGGGTAGGGGTACCTTAGCAGCCTGCATAAGACTTCCTCAAGCAGGAGACTTCCAGGTTGGTGCCAGCTTGATTTCTCCAGGTCCTAAGTCTGATGTGTGTGGTGTCTCAGCAATAGGGTCTTACCTTCAGTTTCTGGGAGGCAGCCAGGGCAACAGCAAGAGGCTACATTGTTTTAGGAGTCTCTTCGAAGTCCCTAGCCAACAACTCCAAGGGAAGTTTTCCGTGTCTGGCACTGGCATGCTTACTACATAGTCTTTGGCTGTTGAGGAAACATTATCTCTGCATGTAGGATAACTCCATTAAAAATTATATATATCATCTATAATTAAAAACGTGTATACAGCCAATGTCCACCTGCTCAAGGATAGTACCACCATGGTAGGCTGGACCATCCTATATTAATTAGCAATTAAGAAAATGTCTCACAGACATGACTATGGGCCAATCTGATCTATACAATTTTCACATGGGATTCTCTCTTTTAATAAAAACTCAGGGTCAGAAACTGGGGTTCAACCTGAAGATCAGAAAAGCAAAACAACCAGCCACTGGCTCTTACCTCAATGTCAGTCCAAATTGGCAATCCTGCCTCCAGGAATCTTATTAGACTGTGTCTGGGGACTGTCCCCTGCCCTGTTCCACTTCCACCCCACCCCCTGCCACAGTCTCTCTAGAGCTGGGATTAAAGGCATGCACCACATGATTTCTATGGCAACTAGTGTGGCTACTGGGATTAAAAGTGCATGTCATTGTGGATAATGGGATTAAAGGTGTGTGTTACCATAACCTGTAAGGCTGACCAGTGGGACTGTTTTACTCTCAGATCTTCAGGCAGTCTTTATTTATTAAAATACAGTTGAAATGCCACTACACCTCTTCCCAGGTGACTCTTTGTATCAAATTGACAGCTGATGCATTCCACCTGTATAAGACATGGAACATGGCCTATCTCATGAGCTAACCTATTTAACCTTTAGAAAGCAATGACTATTGTAATTCTCTTTTTGCATATAATTTGGATTGACCCAAGTCAATCCCAAGGCCCAGCATGGTCAAATGTCTGAACTGAGTCAAAACGATTGCAATGGAAACTTGACAGTCAGCTTCAGAAGGGTGACACACAGCATCCAATTTGTAACCTTTATAGAATTTCTGAAGACCATTTTACTTTTCCTTCCGGAGCCTTTCAGAGCATCTCACCTACTGCCCTCACCCCGGATCTCTCTGAGAACAGCCCACGGGGCTTTTTATTTCATTAACTCTCACGTGCGTTCACGCTCAGCAACACAGTGGATCGATTATTTTCTTTTTCCTCTTACTGCTTGTTCTTCATTCTGGCTCTTCTTTACCTTCCCTGCTGCCCACACTTTCTACAACAAAGGAAAGCCCACGAAATGCTTAACAAACAAAATCTTGCCCCCCCCCCCGCACTTCTACCCTAACAGGGCTTGTTTCTCTAGATGCAGCATCCTGGTTTTGTGATATTTTTTAAAAGATGGAAACTAAAGAGAGGTAAAGTTGGTGTCAAAGACAAATTTCCCTTTATTGGGTAAGACTAGGCGGCTTAAAAGTGGCTGCCTGGCTAATTAATAAGTCTTGTGCTCATCCCAATACTGACTTCTCCACCTGCTCCCACAGCCCACAGGCCCTTCCATAGTACTTGTCCTTCTCAGGCCATTTTAACAGACAGGTATTTCAAACAAAACCCATCGAGTCCCAGCCACTGTCAATATACTTTTTTATTCAGCCCCTGCTCTTGTTTCCACCCTCCGGGAATATCTCCAACTGAGTTACTGGGGGATATTAAACAATACTGTTTTGTGCACTGGTGACTTAGAGTGAAATATATCCACTACACTCCAGATCCTGGTCTGTTCACGAACGAATGCTGGCTTCTGATCGCAGTTCTTTCTGCCGCGCGACACCGGGCCACTCAACCTCACCTCCGCTTCCCCCTTCTGTAAGTGGAGAACCATAGAGTCAAACTCCAAGTGTCATGAGTTTAAGTTTAATTAGCTCGAGTAGAGTGCTTTTCCCAGTGAAAAAGCTAATTCTGTACATACCCCCAGTATTTCCATTTTTTATTTTTACCGCTTTCTCCTGTCGGGAATCAGAAGAGAAGGGTGATTTAGCCAGGAAAGTGTAGCAGTCAGGGTCCTCTAGAGAAACAGAACCACTACTAATATTTAAATGTTTTTTTTTTTGTACATGTGTATAGGTGGTTACTAGGTTGGATTACATGATTGAATGCCAGAGAGTCCTGTTACAATGGTATGTGCACACTGGAGAGGCAGAGAACCCAGGAATTGCTTAGTCGAGCGTGAAAGCCTCAGGAAAAAGGGGACCGGTGATGTGGTCCCAGTGCAAGGCTGACAGTCAGGATGCTCCATGGAGACTTTCTGGAATGCATCCCCGTGGAAAGGATACAGAAGGACCACAGGCTATGGCAGCTGCCAGAGGTGTTCTCTGGAGGAGCAGATCTCGCAGGCTGACTTTCTCTTCATCTGCTTTACTCTGCTCGGGTCACTGCTGTGTGCTGCCCATGGTCCAGGAAGGTCTTTTTTCTTCAGTTGCTGTTCCATATGTCCATTTCTCTCTAGGATGTCCTCACAGACACAGGCAGGAGAGCACTTCACTAATCCCCTAGACATCTCTTAACCCAGTCAAGTTCATGACCAAGATGAATCATCACAGACAGGAAAGAGATCTGGGAAACAACTTAGAGCAGTTGTGCCCAGGAGCCAAATTCAACCCACCACCTGTTCCTGTAAAGTTTCAATGGAGCCTGCTCATACTGACTCAGGGATGGCTGCCTTTGCAGAGAGGAGTCGTGGTTTAAAAAAAAAAACAAAACAGAACTGTATGACCCACAGAACCTAACATATTTCTTCATCTGGCCCTTTACAAAAAGGTCTTGCCATAGCTTGGTTTAGAATATAAAAACAAAATAGCCTTTCTATATGGCCCACAATGATGTGGAGTCTAATCTCATTTTTCTATCAATTAAAGTTGTTGGCCATTGTTTAAGCATTCTTGGGCCTAATGGCTAACCTCTGTTGATTTTTGAAGTCTTTGTTTTTCTAGCAAGAGGTATCATCCATGAGGCTTGATCAAGAACGAGGTAAGAGGGCTTGGGGTGTGGCTAGTGGCACCACACTTGCATAGTCTGACCAAGGCTCTGTGGCCAGTACCCAGCAATACGTGCAACAGCACATACCAGGATGTATTCCTGTCCCTTAGAAGCTTGGCTGGTGCTAGTAGGCGTGTGGCAGGTGGAGCCTAAAACAGTGTTGCTCTTCTGCTCAGACCACTGTGGTGGTGATGCTAAGCCTGTGCTTATATTAGCACAGATAGGACGTTTCTCCTCCAGCAATGCACGTCCTGACTCAAGGTTCTGAAAATGACTTGAATGGCAAAATAAGCCTGACACTCTTCGCTAACCCTCCCTCTCTCCTCTTCCTTGTCTGTAGGTTAGGTTCATACCATCCAGTGGAGAACTCTACTGTTTTAAACAAGCAATCTAACAAAACTTTCTGGAATAATGGAAAGTTTCTATTCTGCATTGTGCTATATAGTACCATCTAGCTACATGTAGCTAATATGATTGAAGAAGCAGATTTTTACATTTAGTTCACATAACTGAATAGCCACAAGCAACCAGTGACTACCATAATTGGACAGTGAAGTCCTGCATGATGCACACATAGCCACTAGTCACAGACCCGAATGTCTGGGTAGAGCTGAACACTACCTCCTACCTGCCCATGTCCTCCTACCCTCTCCGCCACCTCCTACCCTCTCTACCTGCTTCATTGTTATAGGCGTCAAAACACACTGTTCTTCTGGTAGTTCTTTGGAATTTAGTTTTCTTGGAATAGCCAGAAGCCTGCCCTGACTTCCAGATCCAAATCCCACCAATCAATCTACCACTCATCTATCTTACAAGCTCAAAGAATGCCAGGAGACATTGTTTGGGTCTCATTTCCAACTTAGACCACGGCACTGATTATCTTGATTAAAAGGCAAAGAGGACACTGAGCAATTGGCCTACTGACCCCGACTGTGAGCTATGAATGAAGGTTCTGTTTCTTCCAAAATCAAGTTCGGTGACTTTTTTTTTTTAAACAACCACTCTAAATTGTACATGCCCCATACATGATAGAGAGAGAACCATCTGGTCTGTTGATTTATGTATGGTGTGGAAGAAGAGCACATGGAAAACAAAAGCAGAGGTTTCATACCCAGGAGATGAGAGTCTGTGCTGGAGCAGAAATGATTTCATGTCTAGGAGGCACTGAGAGGCCAGGCAGCCCTCTCTCGGGGTAGTTCCCACACAGGCCATGAACATTAGCGTAACATTTTTCTTGGTCCTTTCCAAGGTGTAACGTTTAACTTGCCACTGGAGCAAGATCTCTAGAGGTGCCTTCTGATTCCCGCCCCCTCCCCTCTCTCATAGTAACTCAGAAAAGTCCTTCAAGTTTCTGTGGTGATATTTTGTTTGTTCTTTAGCCAAGAAAGCTTGCCTGAAGGTCAGAGTGCGGAGCTAGCCACACTAGTTAGTTATGGAGCCCACCTTTATGCACACCTTTCATCCCAGCACTCAGGAGACAGAGGCAGACAGATCTCTGTGAGTTCAAGGTCAACCCGGGCTACAGAGATTCAATCAGTCTAAAAGAAACAGAGCCAAGTGGTGATGGCTCACACTTTTAATCCCAGCCCCAGGGAGGTGAAGACAGGAAGGGATATGGCTGGATGGAGAGAGGAATATAAGGCAGGAGGAGACAGGATCTCAGGGCATTCAGTCTAAGGATTCCTAGAGACAGGATCACCCATTCAATCTAAGGATTGAGTAGACATAAGGACTAGTCACTGGCTGCTCTGCTTCTCTGATCTTTCAGCTTTCACTCCCTAATATCTGACTCTGGGTTTTTATTGTTAAGACCAATTAGATATTTTATGCTATTTGTGGCTATCACGAAAGGTGATGTTTCTCTGATTTCCCTCTCTGCTTCTTTATCCTTTGTGTATAGGGAGAGCTACTGATTTTTTTGAGTTGATCTTGTATCCTGCCACATCACTGAAGATATTTATCAGCTGCAGGAGTTCTTTGGTAGAGTTTTTGGGGTCACTTATATACACTATCATATCATCTGCAAATAACCTAGGTGGCCCTCAATGGAAGAATGGATAAAGAAAGTGTGGAATATATACACATTAGAGTACTACTCAGCGGTAAAAAACAATGACATCTTGAATTTTGCATGCAAATGGATGGAAATAGAAAACACTATCCTGAGTGAGAGAACCCAGACCCAAAAAGATGAATATGGTATGTACTCACTCATTAGTGGACTCTAGCCATAAACAAAGGA
>PVIU01000229.1:291104-384535 GCA_004026605.1 Ondatra zibethicus
GAGGGTGGAGATGGAGGAAGGGCAGATATTGGAGCAGGGAAGAAGATATCTACATTAAGGGAGCCATTTTAGGGTTGGCAAGAGACTTGGCTCTAGAGGGGATCCCAGGTGTCCATGGGGATGTCCCCAGCTAGGTCCTTGGGCAGCAGAGGAGAGGGTGCCTGAACTGGCTTTGTCCCATAGTCACACTGATGATTATCTTGAATATCACCATAGAAATTTCGTCCGATGTATGGAGATAGAGACAGAGACCCACATCCACATCAGAGCAATGGACTGAGCCCCCAAGGTCCAGTTGAAGAGCAGAAGGAGGGAGAAGATGAGCAAGGAAGTCAGGACCGCGAGGGGTTGGTCCACCCACTGAGAAAGTGTGACTGATTTAATGGGAGCTCACCAGTTCCTGCTGGACAGGGTCTGACCAAGCATGTGATCAAACCGGACTCTCTGAATGTGGCTGCCAATGGGGGCGGACTGAGGAGCCATCGATAATGGCACTGGGACCTGTCTCTTCTGCATGTATTGGCTTTTTGGGACCCTAGTCTATTTGAATGCACACCTTCCTAGGCTGGGATGGAGGGGGGAGGGCCTTGGACTTCCCACAGAGCAGGGCACCCTGCCCTCTCTTAAGGAAGCAGGGGGAGAGAGGAGGGTTATTGGGGGAGCAGGAGGGGAATGGGAGAAGGGGGGAGGTGTACATTTTTGAATGGAAAAAAAAGCCATTGAGGAGGAAACCTCCAGACTGTCTTGTCAAAGTCCAATAGCTTGAATCATGATGTGGGTTTTTTTTTTAAATCTCTTTATTTGACATGACTTGTGACATACTGAGGTTAAAATAATGAAAATATCACCTAGCATAATGAAGTAAATGTAGTAGATGACAGAAACAGGTTTTTTTTTTTTAACTAACCAAAATTTACATTAAAATTGTTACTTTTTTAAAAAAAAAAAGACCAATTAGAATTCACGCTACAAGTTTCTGTTCAAAGCATCAAGAGTTGGGATCACACCAGCTGCTTACCTACTGCGTGCATCGACCTGCTTCTGGTCAAAGCGACCCAGTGTATGATTGCTCATAAAAAAAAAAAAAAAGGGCAAAGCCAGCCCCCGCTCCCAACTTTGGAATCAAAGAGATCTCCATCAAATCCTGAATCTGTCACTAACAAGGACAAAGTCACTTCACTTTTTCCCAGCCTTACTTTCTTCCAATAGAGAATAATAATGAACCTGCCTCCTACCCCACAAAATCCCAAGGATGCAGAAACACATAAGCAAACTGAGGGTGGTGGCGGGCAGCTTTAATCCCAGCTCTTGGGAGGCAGAGGAAGGCAGATCTCTGTGAGTTGGAGGCCAGCCTTGTTTACATAGAGGATTTCAGGATCAGGACAGCCAATGATACAGTGAGACCCTGTCTCAACAACAGCAACAACAAGATCCCAAATACAGGTGTGTGTGTGTGTGTGTGTGTGTGTGTTGATAATAAGGACACACACTAAAGCAGCATTTTGTAGAGTCCATATCTTCAGAAAACTAAGTTATTGCACCATGTAGATCCAGGCCCCATGAATCAAGGAGGTGCTTCTGGGTGTCTCTGCATTGAAGATGTGGGCTTGCACCTTCATTAGAACAGTCCTACTCAAACTGTAACATGTCTTCCTATTGCAGGGAGATCCTGTTCTAGGCAGCTTCTGAGAGATTGGACCAAACAAGGTCAGGGAGCAAAGTCAGGGTGACTGACTGTAAGGCTGCTGGGTCTTTAATAGCACAGTTGAGGGGCAAGGAATTAAAACTTCATTTGATCTGTCTCTGTCTTCTGTCAGCTACATAAAAGGAAGAGAAGGCACAGCCTACTGTGAGTACTGAGGGTGAAGAATAACATAGAACAGCATTACACAGAAGCAACATCTGGGCAGGTGATCAGAACGCCTGGGAAAAAGAAAGATTCTCAAGCACACTAGGCTTTAATTCACCTGGAGAACTTTAAAAATGATCATCATCTGGTCCCAACTCGGGATGCTCTTTTAAGTCATTTGGATGGGACCATCTGTGACATAAGAAATAAAACAGCTCCCCAGCTAATTCTAGTGTGTAGCTGGGTCTGAGAATGGCTGGGCTAACGAGGCAACTTTCCAGCTAGAAAGAATCGGGGAAAGGGTCCGGTCACTATGTCATAGTTGTTTGGGTTTTTGTTTGTTTGCTTGCTTTGTTTTATTGGTTTTTTTTTTCTTTTTTTTTAGGGGCTGGGGGAGTTACTAGTTACATAAGAAAAAAAATCACAGTAATTTCAAGTAGGACAAACCAGTTGGTTGAGATCTTAAACAATCAGATTCCTTTGATCACAAGATTTTATAAAAACATTAACTCTCCACTCACCTGAAATCATAGAAATTTAGCCTTAAACCTTTAAACTGATTTGTCTGTTGAGAAGCTAAGTGTGAATAAGAGAAATGAAATCTATGATATTTATTAAGATTGGACTTGCTTCTCTCGTTAGATTGTGGATTTGGCTATACTCCGTGCTTGTTGAAACTGGGGAACTGATTTTAATTAGGACATGTAAACTACTCTATTTTGGGAATCTTTGGGGGAATTTGCCACGGGGGCAGTGAATATTAGCATGACATGTCTCTCAGTCCCTTCAAAAGTGAGACATTTAGCTTGTCACTGGTGCAAGACTTCTGGAGGTTCCTGCTTTCACTCTCTCTCTCATGGTAACTCAGGAAAAGCTCCTCAGGTTTCAGTCCGAAGCAAGGCAAGTTTATGTCACACTCACTGCTTACCTACTGTGTGCATGGTGACCTACTTTGTGCATCACGACCTGCTTCTGGCCAAAGTGATTCAATGTCTGATTTCTCATAAAAGAAGCCAACATTGGAATCAAACAGATCTCCATTAAAATTCTGAACCTGTCGCATACTAACATGGACAAAATCACTTTATTTTTCTCAGACTTACATCCTTTGATAAGGAGTAACAACAAATAAACCCACCTCACAAAAATGATAGCAAGGATGCAGAAATACTTCAAGCAGGATTTTGTAGAGTCCATACCACAGGGAACAGAAGGTTTGAGCTGTGCTCTTCCAGGGCCAGCCAATTGTGAAGCCTTATCTCCCAGCTCTCTGCATCAGAGTGGCAAACAGATCAGCACAGGTGTTCCAACAAATTACAACCAAGGAACATCATGAGTTTGCTCTAAGTCAGGTTTATGTTCTTGAAGTCTGGTGCGGGAGAATTGTCTGTATTCTGTCAATTATGTTTTAAATAAACGCTGATTGGCCAGTAGCCAGGCAGGAAGTATAGGTGGGACAACCAGACAGGAAGTAGAGGCGGGTCTAGGAGAACAGGAGAATTCTGGGAAGAAGGAAGCCCATTCTTAGGCAGTTGTGAGCTGCCACAGAAGAAGCAAGATGTGATTGCCTCATTGAAAAAAGGTACTGAGCCATGTGGTTAGCACAGACAAGAATAATGGGCTAATAACTCTAAGTTATAAGAGTTAATAAGAAGCCTGAGCTAATGGGCCTATCAGTTTATAGTTAATGTAGACCTCTGTGTGATTTCTTTGACTTAACAACTGCAGGAACTGGGCAGAACAAGGACTGGGCAGGACAGAAAACCCAGACAACAAAAGTCCAGGAATAAACTGCGTCCTTGTTATCAGAAGCCAGTTCAACACTGGCCTTTCCCAACCCAGGTATTCAGTTCTGGACCCTTCTAGGGTGTTCTAAGATCTTGACATGGCAAACATCTGCAAATTTTATATTTAGATACTAGAATGGGGTTGACTGAGGACCCAAACAACACTGACTTGAACAATTCCCACTAGATACCTTTTCCCTTGAACCACTATCCACACAACCAATGCACTGTCTGGTTTTATATCAACCTGACATAAGCTAGAGTCATCAGAGAGGAGGGATTCTCAAATGAGAAAAAAATGTCTTCATAATTCAACAGTAGAGCATTTTCTTAATTAGAGATCAATGGCAGGACCCAGCCCATTGCAGGTGGTACTACCCCTGGGCTAATGGTCCTAGGTTCTATAAGAAAGCAGGCTGAGAAAATAATGGGAAGCAAACCATTAAGCAGCATTGCTCCATGACCTCTGCATCAGCTCCTGCCCTGATTTGAGTCCCTGCTCTCCATGCTTTTGATGATGAACTGTCGTATGGAACTGAATGAAATAAACTCTTTCCTCCTCAAGTTGCCTTTGGTCCTAGAGTCTCATTGCATCAATAGTAACACTAAAGAAGATGGTTGGTTCTTTCTCGTGGCCTCTGTAGCACTCACCCATCTCTCTGCACCTCTTCTAAGCATTGCTCACTTGCCTGTCTCTTTCTGAAATGTCCTCCAGAGGCTCGTGTTTTGAATGCTTGTTTCTTAGCCAGTGACACTATTTTAAGAGGTACGTATGGGTCTTTGGGAGGTGAGACCTATCTGGCAAACACAGATCACAGATCCAGGTGCCCAGCTTCCTCTGCTTTGGTCTGCTTTCCAGGGCACAGCCTCTTTCATATGTTCCTACAGCCACAGACTGAGCCACTCAACTGTGTTTTCTTACTATGATGGGCTAAGATCCTCTGGAACTGTAAGCCAAAATAATCCCTCCTTTCCTCAAGTTGTTTATTTCAGCTGTTTTGGTTATAGAGACACAAACATCACTTATTCACAGAGTATATCCAAGTATGCCAAATACAAAGTCTTGTAGAGACCAGATCCTGCCTCCTTAGATACCATGGTAACCATCACTGGGTTTGTTGACCAGGTCATTCTGATGGGAGTAGAACTGGACAGTGTTTCTTAGATACTGACTGCAGCTACAGCAGCTGCCTAGGGGAAGATTTGTTATAACATGGGCAAAGATACTTGCTCTAAAGAATTACCTGGGGAGTTCTTTTTTATAATTTCTTTTATTTTCTGAGATTATAAAACAGTTCTGTCATTTTCCTCTTCCCTTTCCTACTCCCAAAACCTTACCTGGGAAATTCTTAAAATGTGTATGAATGGGTCATGACTCTCACCCCAGATTCAGACATAATTGACAGTGTTATAACTGAGCTGCTTAGGTGTCCTGGTCAAAGGGAAAGGAGACCCACAGTTGATGCCTGTCTTAAGTTTCTATTGCTGCGAAGAGACACCATGACCATGGCAACTCTTATAAAGGTTAACATTTAACTGGGGCCGACTTACAGTTTCAGAGGTTTAGTTCATTGTTATCATGGTGAGCAGCATGACTGTGTGCAGGCAGACATGGTGCTGGAGGAGGAGCCGAAGTGTTCTATATCTTGATTTGCAGGCAGCAACAGGAGACTGTGTGCTATACTAAGCCTAGCTTGAGCATATATGGCTTCAAAGCCCACCCTCACAGTAACACACTTCCTCCAACAAGGCCACACCTATTCCAACAAGACCACACCTCCTGAAAGTGAAAATCATTTCAAGCACATGTGTCTATGGGACCATTCCTATCCAAACCACCACAATGCTCGTGTTGTAATGGTCATGTCCCTGTAGTTGACCTACTTTGAGTTTTGTTTGGAAGTTTTTAATCCATTAGCTAGGATTGAATTTGATTAAACCCCAATTCTACCATCAGAAGCAAAGAAAAGTGGAGAACCACTCTGTAATTCTGAATGTTTAGAAAAGATTTATTTATTTTATTATTTTATGTATATGACTGTTTTTCCTGCATGTATGTATGTATGTATATATATATATATCATGTGCATGCCTGGTGCCCTCTGAGGTCTGGGGAATGCATCAGACCTCCTGAAACTGGAGTTATGGTTGGTTGTGAGCTGCCACCAACCTGGGTCCCTGCAAAAGCAACAAGTGTTCTTACCTGCTGAGTCATCTCTCCAGCCCCTAATTCTGATCCTTGTTGAGACAGAGAATTCTGTATGTGTGGAGGGAAGAATGTGAGAAAGGGAGACGAACAGAGAGAATTAATTTTTATCTACGATTGAGAAGACATAACAAATTTCTGTATCCAAACATTAGCCTTCATTTCTTGGTGCCTCTCAAGGACGGATTAGGAAGACTGTGGCAATGCTATGGGTGGAAGTGTCCTTCTTCCTTTTCGCAGCTCCTTTCATTGATATGACGCTATGACCAACCTAAGCACTGCAGAGAAACAGTACATTACTGGGGAAGAACTGGAGAAAAAGGTTAGGGTTTATCAGGAAACAAATATGGAGAGACTGTGAACATCTACTCTTCCCCTACCCTGGAACATGCTTCCCTCCCTAGGGCGTGCTGGTTCCTGTAGAACACTTCTGGGTGAATGGAAGGCTCTAACCTTTTCTGGATGCATCTGGATCTCATATCAGGCTACACATGGGAGGTGAACAATCTATGGGACAGGGGTGAATGAGACTTTCAGATGAAGTTATTCCTTGAGACACGAAGGGATCAATACACTTGAGTTCCATCCCTTCTGCAGCCACCTTTCTCCCTAGGACTGGTGACTAGGCAAGTCATGCTCTTACTTGCTTCCCCCAACCCCAACCTCTTCACTGAGGCTCTATCTAATAAGGACACTGAGAAACATGCTCTGCTGCAGTAGGCTGTGACAGAAGTAAGATGTGACTAAAATTAACTTTGGATCATCATGCTTTTAGAGAAATTTTACCAAACACACACACCTTGTAAAGCCTGAAGAGAAGAGGCCAAAGACATAGTTTTCTGTTATGACAAAGAAAACCATATAATATTCATTGGAATAATAACCCAAAAGTTATTATTAGTTAGAAAATTGCAAAGAGAAAAATCTGAAATATCTTCATCAAAATCCCTAATAGTTGTCTTGTATGACAATTATCTGTATGTCTTTAAAATGTATACTTTCAGCTTAAAAGTAAACCTTAATTTTGGTATAAATTGAAAATAAATACATAAGTTAAAAATCCACTATTTTATACCGAAAGATACCTTGAGGGCTACAGCATTCAAAACTCAAATGAACTAAGAATTAATTTAGTATTTTCAGCTTTACCCATTATAAAAAGAAACGTAAACTAATTGTATGAAAGTTCGATAGTTGTATTAGTTACTTTTCTCATTGCTGTGACAGAATGCCCGAGTAAAGCAGCTTAAGGCAACCAGGTTAATGTTGGCTCAGAGTTTGGGAATATAGTCCAGCGCAGTGGCGAAGGCATGGCGGCGGGAGCACGAGGCAGCTGTCACGCGGTCTGCAGAGGGATGAATGCTGGTGCTCCGCTCACTTGTTTTGTTTTGTTTTGTTTTTCGAGACAGGGTTTCTCTATGTAACAGCTCTATGTCCTGGACCTCGCTCTGTAGACCAGGCTGGCCTCAAACTCACAGAGATCCGCCTGCCTCTGCCTCCCGAGTGCTGGGATTATAGGCGTGCGCCACCGCCAGGCTCACTTTCTCCTTTTTATTTAGTTCATTACTCCAGCCCATAGGATGGTTCCATTCACATTCAGGGTAGGTCCTCTCTGCTTTGTAAGTCTTTCGGGAAACATTCTTATAAACACCCTCACAGGTGTATTTCCATGGTGATTCTAAATCTACCCAAGCAGACTGTGGTTGTTTGGATAGGAATGGCCACCATAGACTCGTCTGTTTGAATGCTTGGCCCACAGGAAGTGACATTAGGAGGTGTGGCCTTGTTGGAGTGGGTGTGGCCTTGTTGGAGTGGGTGTGGCCTTGTTGGAGGAAGTGTGTCACTGTGGGGTCATGCTTTGAGGTTTCAGAAGCTCAAGCCTGCTTGTGGCTCACAGACTCCTTCTGCTTCCTGTGGATCAAGATGCAAAATTCTCAGCTCCTTCTCCAGCATCATGTCTGCCTGCATGCTGTCAAGCTTCTTGCCATGACGATAACAGGCTAAACCTCTGAACCTGTAAGCCAGCCCCAGTTAAATATTTTCCTTTGCAAGAACTGCTGTGGTTATGGTGTCCCTTCACAGCTAACTAAAACATAGAATGTGAAAATTAATGATCACAACAGCAAACTATTCAATAACTTGAAGTTCAAACTGTCTTAACTAGTAATATTTTTTTATTGTCATTTCTGGAATTTTCTTTCTTTCTGTTATTTATTTATTTACCGATGCTTGTGTTTTATCTTTTAATACAGTGGTTTCCCCAGATCTTTGATATGTGTGTTTTAATTACTATTTTTGTAAACTGCTTTTCAAATGAATTAATATTCAGAAAAAACTGTGCCATAATCTACAACATTCTCAATGAAAGAAGAGAGTCATTCATAGGACAAGATGCCGTATGCTTGGTTATTTAGTAGTTTCTGCTGTTTAGTAAGCCTTCTGAGCTTAGATGTTCAGGTAACTGGCGACTCTCTCCTCTCAGAAACAACACTCCTTTAGACACATATTTGTACCTGTTTGCCGTTACAATTTAGGATGAGCTGGGCCAACGTCTCTACAAAGTGCTAAGGCTTTTCAAAGAAAAGTATGAACATTGGTTAGTTCTTTTTTATCTTCTCAAAAAATGTTTGCTTTAAATGCATTAAAATATATTTTTATAAGTTCCAAATGATTTAACATTTTATGAAGTACTCAGCCTAAGCACTCTATTTCCATTCTTTTTAAATTTGTTTAATGAATATATATATCCACATATATAAAACAACCCATGTATATAATGATGTAATTATATATATATGTATATCTGTCCACCTATATGTAAAATGATCTGTGTATGTGTGTACTATCCTCAGATACAAAAATTTGTTGAGTACAAAAAATGACTGGTTGGGAAGAAAGAGAAAATTCTGTATATTCTATCACTCGGAGAGAATCCTCTCTGTGTCTCCCTGGCCCTTAATTTCCCCAGCACTCTAAGTCTAAAACCTCTTTTGCAGAATGCCACTTGTAGACTCCTGATTCCCAAGGACATCCTGATGGTACTTGTAAGTGCAGGCTACATTCAGGGTTATTTTACCCCTTTTACTGCATCCACATTTGTCTCTAGTACACACCACAAATAAATGTGCCCCTGGTGAGGCTGCACTTCCACACTCTGTTCTTCGTTCCTGTTATAGGAAGCTCTTTATGAACACATCTTTGAGGTTTTCTGCAGGTATGCTGGCACAGCAGGAGAGAAGCTTCACTTGACTAAAAGGAAAAAAAAACACAGATTTATATAAGAGAAAAATAGAAAGCCAAACTAAATAGGTACCTTTATATAGGTTAAGGTGAGGGGAGACACATAGAGTTTGCTTATACCTGGTCCAGATTTGATGTTAAAAAAAACCCTCAAGCATCAAGGGCATATCTCTCCATTTTAGATACTTTTATTTTTCTGATTATAGAATGAACATATGTTCATTGCAGAAAATATATTGCAGAAGCAGAAAGGTGAAAAACATTATAACATTACATCAATCTGTTCTAAGGTGGGGTGTGTGTCTCTCCTAACCAATGCTACTCTGACTTGGCTTTGGTTTTCCACTTTGTGTTTCTGCAAAGATCCCCATGCTAGCAAATATGTATGAAGATTGCTTCATGTTCCCTTAGTAATCACATTGTCTGAAGAGACGAGGGAACGCAGATCAAAGACTACAAAAGTAAAGATACAGCCAAACAAAGTTCCCTGATATTTGCATCAGCCGATGGGAAGGGTCTTACTTTCCTCCCTTTCTAAACTTCATCTTCCTAAACAATAGAAAGTGACTGATGAGTAGGTGGGGAGATCTTAAAAACCACAGGACATTTGCACCTGCCTGGTAGGGACCAAGTCCATGAGAAGGAACTCTTACAAATATAGGCCTGGAGAAAGCACTTCTGCAGCCTAATTTGTGGGGTGTCTAGGGCCTGGTACCAGTGTGTTGTGAGCTACTATTTCTGGGGAGATATGAACAAATGTCTACTCACCCCAGATTGGGAACTAATAACGGACCGAAGTGTGGATATCACCAAAGAGCAATTTGTTGAATAAGTGAGTTCTACTGGGTTTACTTAGAGGAATATGGGTGAGGGTTATATCCAGGAACAGAAATGACTCAGCTACAGCTATATCACCAAAGCTCACCCACCGTTGGTGACAGCTCATGAATCTTGGAAATCTGGAGCACACTCACAGCTTGCAGGCAGCTGTACAGGTTTTAGCGTATCCTTTCTAGGTCTGAGCCTCTTTCAGGCAGCTTGGCTTGTCTAAGCATGTACCCCCTGTAGTCTTTACTGTTTATATATGCCCAGGAAGGGAGGCACCTAGTTAAGCTGCTCAGTTTCAGGGACTTCCTAAAGTCTTTGAGTTGTTTACTTCCTTAGCTTTCCTGCAAGAGAGAGTGTGTCATCTCCATTTAGAACAGCCTGTGTTTCATGTCCTTTCTAACATCTTAATATTAATTCTCCCCAAGCAGGAAGGTTTTAATCTCAAAGAAACAACTTTATTTCCCCTATATACTACTCAGAGGTGTAAGGCCATCCACTGGATCCTGGTAGACCTACCAAAAGACATACCCTTAAAGAAAATTGACTTTCTCTCCCCGAGAAGCCATCAAATGCCAGTAGCTCCCCAGAAAGGAATGGGAGATCATGCAGCCCTCCCTTTTTCCACATGGGTTGGAATGTTGATTGGCTTGATCTTGTGTCAGTTTCACTTCGAATGCTATGCTTACTTTCTACAGCTGCCACCAAATAGGATAGTGGATGACCACCACTCAGATCGATGAAATAGAAGAGAATCAGTCTTTTGTGTCTGAATTTCAGAACTCTGTTCGTGTACATGTGTGTACATGCTCAAGTGTGCGCAGATGCTCTGCTGTCTTCTCTTAGATGTCATCCTCTCTGTATTTTGAGACAGGCCCTTTTGTTGGTCTGGAGCTCACCAAACAGGCTAAGCTGGCTGGACACTGAACCCTGAAGCTCTTCCTGCCTCCATATCCCCAGCTGAGTTTGCATGTGTGTTCCACCATGCCTAGCTTTGGTCTTGTTTTAGTATTTTCATCAGGGCAGGGGGAAGGGTGAGGTAAGTGAGGCAGGACAAGATAAAGCAGGATTCTGTGGATATTTTTTGATATTGATTTTGTTTCTTTGGTTATGGTACAGAAAAATTTGTCAAAATTACTGAATTTGCCCTCTGTAAATTGTGTTCCTGAAGCAAAGATGCTACATGCCTCCCCTTAGTTATGGCCCAGAAACCAAACTAAGCTTTACTCTTTTGTTGGAGAAGATGGATGGGTAGTTCTCATGGAGGAGGGTGTCTGAGTTGTGTCCTGCTATTCTTTTGACTTTGATAGATAGGTACACTGGTGCTGTAAAATATTATTTTAATATGTGTTACATTGATTTATGCTGTGCAATATTTGTTTTATGATGCAAAGATATCTTACATTCTGTTAGGCTGCATTTTTTTTAAACTCTGTGACACTGTGTTACTTTGCCTGTCTAAAACACTGAAATTGTCTAACAAAGAGCTGAATGGCCAATAGCAAGGCAGGAGAAAGGAAAGGCAGGGCTGGCAGGCAGAGAGAATAAATAGGAGGAGAAACCTGGGAAGAAGAGATTGAGGAACAAGACAAGGAAAAGGAGAGGACATCAGGGGTCAGTTGCCCAGCTACACAGCAAGCCACATGTTATCCCAGGCTGAGATGACTTTCTTCTTCCCATATATAAAATGCTAAGCCAGTCAATCATCTCTTTTTCAAAAATGACAAGATGTCTTCTTTGGACTTGCAGGAGTCTCTAGAGTGTGCAAGCACCGTGTAAGTGCTAACGCAAAGAAGACGATGACCCTTCTGTCATTTTGGTTTGGTTGAGAACAGATAATTTCAGTGCATGCTTTGTATGACATGAATGTGTAAGAGATGAACAGTAGGTAGTGGAGCGAGTGCAAAGAAAACGCTATTTGAGCTGCAACATCAATGATGAGTGGACACCATAGCCTGTGCCTCTTAGGACAATATCCTCGTTACTGATCCCTAATCACCAATGAATCCTGTGTGTGCCTGTCACAACAACTCACATGTCCAGACCCATTCTTCAACCACACTACCCGATAAAGATTTCTGTCACATCTTTTAAAGAAGTATTATTAGTAGGGCAAAGCAAGACTTTAATCCTGTTACTCGTGTCTTAG
The DNA here is from genome assembly GCA_004026605.1 of Ondatra zibethicus. NCBI lineage: Eukaryota > Metazoa > Chordata > Mammalia > Rodentia > Cricetidae > Ondatra > Ondatra zibethicus. The sequence continues at coordinate 303,161 of PVIU01000229.1, forward strand.
GGTTTCTTTTAACTGTGAAGAGACACCATGACGATGGAAACTCTTATTAAGGAAACATTTAATTGGGGTGGCTTACAGTTTCAGAGATTTAGTCTGTCTTGTTATCACAACAGGACATAGTGACATGCAGGCAGATATGGTGCTGGAGAAGGACCTACATTTTGATCCACAGGCAACAGGAAGTAATTAAGACACTGAGCATATCTTGAACACAGAATACCTCAAAGCCTGCCTCCACAGTGACACACATCCTCCAACAAGGCCACACCTTCTCCAACAAAGCCATACCTCCTAATAATGCCGCTCCCAAGGAGTTTATGGAGGTCATTTACATTCAAACTACCACAACTCAGGAGGCAGAGGCAGGCCAACACTCGTGAGTTCAAGACCAGTGTCTTCTACATAGGCCAGCCAGGGCTACATAATGATACTTGTGTGTGTGTGTGTGTATACATACATATACACACATATATATCTATATATATGCATTTATATTAGACACCCATATTGATAAGACGTACAACTTTAACAAATGTTGAGAGGTCACTAATACACAGTGGAAGAAAAGGTGGAATGAAGGGGTGTGGTGTCACACTCTACAATTAACGAGCATTCAATGAACATTTACTATATTCCAGACTCTGTGCATTTAGGGGCATCTTCTGTCCAACTCTTCTTTTCTCTAAGTCATCTACCAACCTTAATGAATGTTAATTAGATTTCAAGAAAAGCTTTAAGGGGTCATGAGACTATTCTGTATCATGATTGTGGTGATGGTTGCCTGCGTGTTATGAATTTGTCAAAAAGGCCAGAACTATGCACTAAATAGGTTAACTTTACTCCATGTCACTTAAACCTTAGAGTAAAAAAAAAAAATTAAAAAATATCACTCATCTCTGCATCTCCACCCGACATCTGTGAAGTGCCCCTGCCCCCAAACTTCAGGGACCAGGGTGAGCGGAAGAGCTTTTAGGGGCTAGGCCAGCCAATGAGTTCTCCCCAGAGGGCAAGGAAGCAGGAGAAAGGAGAAAGTGGCCTCAGCTGGTGCCAGAGAGGATGGGACTGGCTGGGGGAGGGCGGGGAACACGCGGAGAGGGGAGGGACCAGCAGGCGGGGAGCGAGCTGCAGAGGGAAGGGAGGAGGGGAGACGTGCTCTCCCGAACCAGCCGGGACAGCTAGGCGGAGACCGCCCGGCTGACGACCTCGCCGGCCCAGGCCACCCGCCCTCCCGGTGGCTGCGGCGCGAACACATCCAACCGACAGCGCTGAGTGCGGGAAGCGCCCGGCCATGTTCAGCCGGAGCTCACGGAAAAGACTGTCCCGCCGCTCGGTGAGTGTCCTCCACCCGAGCGGGGCCGCCCGCCCGGTCCCCACCGCCGGCAGCCAGCGCCCGGGCCCAGCCCCTCTCCGCCCCGCGGCCGCGCACCTGTGGCCCCAGGTAAGCTGGTCCCGCGGGCGCGTGAGGGGCTGGGTCCTACTCCAGGCCAGGCGACAGTGCCACCAGGGACCTGGACCCTAAATGCCATAGTTCGGGGGCGCCGGGGGTGAACCTTCTTCTTTATCCTGTCTCTTAGGGAAAATGGGAACCCCAGCGCCCAGACCGGACCTGGGACTGGCTTTTGGATGTCCCCACTACCGTCTTCCTAGGAGCCCCAGCTTAGTCCAGGGCAGCCACCAGGTGGTCCCCGCAACTCCAGGGAACAGAAAGGTCTTGCTTTTGTTTCTTAGAAACCGGTGACCAAGGTGTCTGGGGGAGACAAAGCCCCAGCCAAGCCATTTCTTAATGATTCTGTGCCTATGCTCTATAGACAGCCCACCTGGGACCACACGCCCTTCTCCAGGTGGGAGAATCTGTTCCCAAGTCCCCAGCATCAGAAAACAGTTGAGTCCAATCTCAGAGGCAGGGTAGGAGGGGCAGGCCTCCCTGCCTAGGATACAAGTGGGGCTTTGAAGGAAGCCCTGGTGGTGGTGGACATGCTTGTGTTGTCTTTTTGTTTTGAAGTTGACCGGACTGGGTCGGATTGAGAGAGGCCAGCCATGTAACGCCTGTGGTGACCAGTGCCCCGGGTTCGCCTTGCATAAATGGAGGTAGGATGGTCTTAAGTGCACCACACTATAGGGAGGAAAAGAAATACACGTTCCCCCCTTTTAAGTCTATCCTGTAAGTCACATGGAAAGAATGCAAACACTGTTCCTTTAAGAGCCCAGCTACATCTGCTACAAATATTGAAGGTGGAAGTAGTGGCCAGACACCGGAGGATGCAGGAGATGCATTTTCCTGATGCCAGAGCTTTAAGTGGGAAGTGTCTAGGTAACTCAGTCCCAAACAATTCAAACCTGGAGCCTGACGGTGTTGCCAGGCACCATGGTACAGCGGGTGGAGGATTGCCTAGACTAACTGGTGTTTTCCAATTGTGCTTTCAGTTGAGCCCTTGTAACTCTGGGTCCCAACCACAAATCCACCACTGCCTGCCTGTGCTGTGTCAACCCTCTTCCCCGGGCCAGATGTTTCTTATTAATGTGCCTTGAATGTTGATTTTCAGGCAGCCTCAGCTGGCTTGCAATGATTTTGTTTGGGAGTGGAGGGATTTGGGTACCCTCCCACTGCATCTGATGGGTAGGGCGGTGGTTGGGAAAAGTTGGGGTGTGGTGTTTACAGACTCTGCTTGGTGATAGAAAGGTGAGTCCTCTTCCTTGGCGTCTCCACGGAAAGGAAAAAGTGGGGACAGCGGATAGTTGACTAGTGTCATTCCTGGATTAAAGCGACCCCCCCCCCACTCACAGCTCCTTTGAAGAAGACAGTTTAGCACACAAAGGAGGAAAGTTATCTCTGACCCCTGCCACCTTTGCACATCTCTGGTTTCCTACAACCATGGCATCTGCTGGGCACCTCATCTTAAGGAAATCCCCGGCTGGTTTCTTCAGAGATGAAGTGCTTTTGTTTCCACCTCCGATGAGTCTGGCAAGCTCTCTGCCTTTGTTTCAGGACACTGAGCACAGACTTGGGGCTTTCAAGCATTTAACGACCAGTGTGGCAGAGTCAGGCAGGCGACTTTATGAATATGTGGTTGGAGACATAGGCATCTATCAGTAGCGCCAGTGCTATCTTCAAGTAGGTGTGGCACCTATGGGCAGGCCCTGTGGATAGGCTCTGGGGTGTCGGGTATGAAAGTGGGTTGCACATGGGCTGGGTATTGAAACCTCGTTTCGCAAAATTCAGTATGAGCTAGAATAGCTCATGGCCTCTCTTGATCCACTGGCAATATGATGGAAGTGATGAACAGGGCAGGTGGTTTGCAGCTTCCCTGTCTTCCTTTGCCTACAGGTCACTTTCTGACCAGAGGCCAGGTGGCCAATGGCTCTGTGAGGGTGTATGGCTCACCTTGTTCTCAAGCCATGTGACCTCTGAACGTTCGGTCCATAGTTCCCCATTTCTCTACTTATAAGACGGGGGTGACAAGAACGCTTATCTGGGGATTACATGAGATGTTGAAAGTATTGTTTGTTTATTCCCAGGCCCAGAGGAAATGTGCCCTGATTTTGTTGTTCCCAGCTTCCTGCTACGGGCTGCTCAGGGGGAGATGTAGCTCATTTGTTTAAGGATGCTGGATGACCGGGGTCACTTTGACCTTCATGATCATGGTTCTTAGAACTTTACAGTTGATTTTGTGATGGGAAAACAAGGGGTTTATTTTCAGCCTGTGAAAGAAAAGAGACCTTTTCATCAAACTGAGGGATTTTCACATGGAAGCAATTTCCCCCCTAGCACCAGCAAAAAGACATCCCTTTGTGCCATGAATAGGGTTTTATGGTGTTTCCTCCTGTCCTGGACAGGAAGCAGCTTGGCTGACCTTTTGCGTGATCATTTTTGGGTTCTAGTAATCTTTGTAGTCTTCCTTAAATGGCCTTGTTACTCTCTTTTACTGGGAAGCCCTAAGTTGATGGTAGACACTGATGCCCATGTAGGAAGAAGCGCTGGAGTGTCAGGCACTGGGAGCTTGTTTTTGTCCTGACCCAAGGAGAACGCACATCCCTTTTCCCAGATTCCAGGTATTATTGCTGTGACAAACTATATGGCAAAAGTAACTTAAGGAAGGGACAGGGTTTTTTTGGCTATAATCTGAAGGTAGTCTATGATGATGGAAGGGATACAAGGGTAGAACCTTGAGTCAGCTAGTCACATCGTAACCACAATCAGGAAGCAGAGAAAGCTGAATGCTGGCACTCTGGCCCGTGGGATGGTGTCTCCCATATTTAGCATGGGTCTCTCCTCCTCGGTTTTACTTCTCTGGAAAGAGTCTCGTAGATATACTTAGAGATGCATTTCCTAGGTGACTCTAAGTCCAGCCAACTTGACAATGAAGACTAGCCATTACAACAACAAAAACCCTAAGACCTTCCCATGCGACTTCAACCACTTTTCTAGTCTGTGTGCATCCAGCTCCTCCTTCCCACTGCCCACCCAGGCATCTCTTCAGAATACTGTAGCATTAAGATATCGCCTCCCAGTCCAAAGAGCCCTGAGTTCTAGGAAGGAAGCACAGCGGAAACAAACTGCTTTCTTCTGGCATTGTGCTCAGACCTGGAGCTTTGAAGTACACCCAAAACTTAGCTGGCATTTGTTCTGTGACTAGCTCTGTGACCTTGGACTCTCTTTCCTGTCCTGCTGGAAGACTCTACAGAACAAGTATTTGAATGGCTGCCATATGCCAGGTGCTCTGGTGGTGGTGGCCAATCAGCAAGAGACAGACCGCCAGGATTCTAGCCCCATTGCACAAAGAATTAAATCCTAGATAGGGCGGTTCATGCAAAGACATTTGGGTGGAGATGACATTTGGGTGGAGAGATTGGAGCCGGTAAGGAAATAGTGATTCTAGCTCCTGAAAGCTTGTTAGAAATGTACAGTCTGAATACCATCCCTGGATGACCCACTGAATGTATCTTAAACAGGAGGAGCCTGGTACTGGCTGAGTTGCATGTCCATTTACATCAAGAGGCACCGGGTGAATGGCAACATTGTTCCCCTCACTTTGGGTCTTGCCATGAAGCGGGGAAAGATGTCTGTGAGAGACTGTGGGTCTTGTCAAAGCTATTGGATTGTGTTACAAAGGCTTTGCTGAGCGATGGTGCACTCCCATTTTTATTGTTCCATTTTCCTTTAGGCAGACAATGCGGATATTTTCTAAATTTCTATTAAAGATAGGGGTTATGTGGGTCCTTGGGAAACAGGACCCACAACCTCGCACTTTGTATGGAGCAGCTGGAAGCAGGTGACCTAGTGAAGAGAAAAGCATCATCTCATGTGAAAACTGTCACAGCTTTCAGGCAGCAGAGAAGATGATCCTTAGGGGGAGTGTGGAAGAAGGCAGCTTCATGGACTATGGCTGGGTGCTTAGTACTCTGCTGCAGGAGGGCTACTGGGAGCCAATTATGCTTGCAGGTTTGCATCTAGTCTTGTGGTAGGGCACGGGGATTTGCACATGAAAGTTTAGTCTCTGCACTTTCATATACTAATGGATAATGGTAACAACAGTGCCAGATCTCCATCATGGAAGACCTACAATAAAAGGCAGGCTGACTGGTGGATGTCAGGCTTCTGGGTACAGCACATCTTTTTAGTCAAGCTTGCCAAACCTTGTGAGGTAGGTGTTATTTTATGGGTAAGGAAATCAAAACTCCCAGCTGCTACATCACTTAGCCATGACCACTGGGCTACCAAGAATCATGCTTATCCCATGTGACTTGTGTGCCTCTTGCTTTAGTCTAAAGCAATGGCCACAACCCAAAGGCTCAAGTCACTCAGCAGTTACTGGGTTCTGTTTCCTGGGCTTGGCATATTAAAGAAGTACCCCCCACCCCCCAAAAAATATTAGATTCTGGCCAGCTTTCCTACTTGACACAAACCAGTGATTCTTGGTTGGTTTCCCTTTAGATGGGAGTGACTCTGACTTACCTCAGTCTCCAGCATTCCAGTTAGTTCTAGGACCTCTTTGAAGTTACCCGTCCAGTACTAGAAATCCCGAGCCACCGCTCTCGTCTTTGCAAACAAGGATTGGGGGGAAAAGCAATCTTCTCTACTACTAGCCACCCTGTGGAAAACAGCGGCGTAACCAGACAAGGGCTTTGCGTCCCTTCTCCCAGGCTTGGCAACTCTTGAATGTGGGTGTGACTATTCACTTCTTTTAGTAGGAGGGAAACTGAGTCTCAGAGGTTTAGCAGGTAATCCTCCAAACCTGACTATAGATGTCTTTCTTCTGGAGCAAGGCATCACAGATTTTATCTGTATATAAAGGATTTTTGTTGAAACTCAGGCTCTGGTTCTCTTAGTTTAAGGTAGGACCCAAGAGTCTGTCCATTCTGAGAAGTTCCAAAATGCAGCTGCTCCCAAGCCAGGGCCCACACTGTGAGCTGCAAATATCTAGGCCATGACCTGCAAACTCTGACCACTTGACCAAATCTAAGCCTCAGGTCTTTTGCGTGATCGTAAATCAAAACTGGATTTTACAATTTTAAAGAGTAGGGGGATTATTAAGAGAATTATCATCTACAATTTAGGGAAATAATCTGAAATTCAAATTTCCATATGTTTAGATAGGAATTTGCTGAACAATGCCTAGCTCATCTGTTGACATCCCATCTTTTTTGTTTTGTGACAGCAGTAGGGTTGAGTAGTTGAGGATGAGACCATAGCCCTCATAGCCCAAACGCTTTAGTATCTGACACTTTTTTGTAGAAAACCAGTGCTGGCCTCTAGACTGGATTACTGTTTAGAGTGCATGTATGGCTAGTTTAGAAAGAAGGAATCGGAGAGTCTTTGGAGCCATGGCCGTAAAGGCATTTCCCTCCTAGCTAGCTGAGAAGAGAGGTAAAATAAAAGCAGGCAGAGAAGCGGGGCACAGACTACAGCTCTTCCTAAAGGGCTGGGTAGACAGGGTTTGCAAGGCCAGATCAATGACCCTCGAGGGGCTTCTAAGCCCCTTGTAATCTCTTTAACATTGCAACTTTATGTATACATGTAGACAGGAAGAGGTAGACTTTTACAACAGCCTCCTGGAGTCCCATTTTCATGAGCGGCTGACGGGCAGCCCACAGCAGGGCTGGCTTGGCGAGGCCATTATAATTATGTAGAACAGTTAGTCTCTGGTTAAGGGAGGCTTTTTCAGGCACATGCTTTGGCTGGACCATGGTTGCTTCAGAGGCATTGCCCTTGTTGGGGGGTGGAGGGCAGCCGTGCCTGTGCCTTGAAAAGCATCCTTTCTTAGTTGCCTTGGCGACTCTGGGCTGCTAACTGCAGCCGTAATTTGGGGTGAAGCTGGCCAGGTTTCCTTTAGTGGATTGTGATTTGGCTATGGAATAGTTTTACACCTATTGTGCTGTCTCAGTCAATGAATTTGCCAAGAAAAGGAAGAACGTGTGCGTATGAGAGAGAGAGACAGACCGATAGACAGACAGACAGACAGACAGACTGGCTTAGACACTTATGCCTGGGATCATCTTCTAGGCAGGACTAAGAAAGTTGCTGGTTATATGATTTGCATTTGATAAAATATATGATAGAATTTGAGTCCTTTAGTAGGGGTTTCTTAAGAAAAAAATCCAGTTCGTTTCAATATGTTTGACATCTCTTATTTGGAAATAGATATTGGTGTTATGAAAGGAATTAAAATCTCTCTTCCACAAACATACATATGTGCAGCAGGCCACAGAAGAAGAAAACTGCAGCTGGGGGCAGAGCCTGCTACCTGTTTTGTGCCTACTAGCAAAGATGGTTTTCATATTTTTAAATGATTTTTAAAAAATCAAAAGAAGACAAACAGTTTGTGGCACATGAAATTCTATGAAAGTTCTATTTTGGAAGCCTATAAATAAAGTTTATTGGCAGCCAGCCCCACCCATTTTTTTTTTTTTTTTTTTTTTGGTTTTTCGAGACAGGGTTTCTCTGTGGCTTTGGAGCCTGTCCTGGAACTAGCTCTTGTAGCCCAGGCTGGCCTCGAACTCACAGAGATCTGCCTGCCTCTGCCTCCCGAGTGCTGGGATTAAAGGCATGTGCCCGGCATAAGCCTGTTTCTTTTTTTTTTCCTTTGGTTTTTCGAGACAGGGTTTCTCTGTAGCTTTGGAGCCTAGCTCTTGTAGACCAGGCTGGTCTCGAACTCACAGAGATCCGCCTGCCTCTGCCTCCTGAGTGCTGGGATTAAAGGTGTGCGCCACCACCACCTGGCCCCACCCATTCTTTTGGTGACATTGGAGGCTGATAGTGACTTACATCAAGATTGGCCTTATGTCCTGTAGAATTGAAAGTGCTTACCTCCTAGACCTGTTCAGAACCAGTTTCTCAACTGCTAAGCTAGAACTATGTATTAATTATGGTTTATTATCTATTTCTCAGATAATTATGTCATTTTTATTAACATTTATATGGAACATATACATTCTTCATATTATCATTTAGTGCTTGCTTTTTTTCCATGCTTAGAAATAATCTGTGAATATTTTCCACATTCATCTTTACAGGGCGTAAAGATCTAATACATTCCTTACATATATAAGCATACAGAGTCCGAGATTTCATGGTCATGTTTGTTTCCACTGCTTCATATTGAGTTCACACCGTCACTGTCCCCATGCCCGTGTTTGTCCAGTTCTATATTTCTGTCGCATAACTGGAACTGCTGGGTCAGAGGATATGGATGTGAAGAATTTTAAAAACACTTGTCAGCTTCTCCTGACAATTTCCATCCTAACTCTTTTAAAAGCCCAAGAGTGTTTGCATGCTCATAGGGCCGTGATGTTGAGACATCTCAGCTTGCACAGCAACCTGATAATTAATCCTTGCTTAATTGCCCCAAATGACAGTTTGTGCCTGACGAACAGTGAGAAAACACAGGCCATCAGTGTCAGTCATCTACTTTCCACAATATGTTTTAATTTGTCTTTAATCTGGCATGCGATGCCCACACTCTGTTGAGCAGCTTCGCTCACCCCAGTGCCTCTGTGGTTTACATTGGCAGGAGGAAGGAGAACCGAATACATTTGCTATCTTATTGTCTTTTGGTTCTAAAGGCTCAAAGGTTAGCCTTTAACCTTGCCATGAATGAGTACCTCAGAGGGATTTCCCTGTGGAGAGAGGGAACATTGCCTACTGGGAATCCTTCCCACATCCCTCAGCTTCTTGAGATCAAAGGTTTTCTACCTCACTGCATATGGGACAGTAATAGGTGCAGTCTCTGGGGGCAAACGTGTGGTTCTAGCCACTGTCATAACTGTGTCTTCGAGGCTCGTGAAGACTTATCTCAGAGCTTTAAAGTGGAGTGGCTAAGGGGCAGACTTTAAGAGCTGGTTGTTGGCATGCTCTCTTCATGTGTGTGCATGTGAGTGGAGGCCACCACTTTATTTTTTGAGACAATCTGTCTCTCACTGGGGCCTCGGGCTTCCTGATTTCAGTGAGCTGGGTGTGAGTCTCAGGGGACCCTCCCCTCGCTTCCACCTCCCCAGAGCATACTACAGATGTGTGTGCCGCCACACCCAGCTTTTTACTTGGGCTCTGTGGATGTCACTCAGTTTCTCATGCTTTTGTAGCAAGCCCCTAAAAAGTCACCTTGGCTCTGCTTCTGAGGCTGCACTGCTCTGAGTAAGGGACATAACCTTTCTGCTCCCAGCTTTCTCAGTGAACTGGAGGTATTATGATTTGTCTGGTGAGGTGTTTGTAGGATTAATGGGATGAAACATAGATTTTTTTCCCCCGTGCCTTCGATGAAGCCTGGGTTGTGTGAATGCATTGGCTTCAAGAAGATTCGATGGAAACAGGGCTGTATGAGAAGCTAGAAGATCTGGGTTCAAGGCCTGAGAAACTGTAGGTTATAAGATAAAAAGGCTACTCGCCCAGGGACTGAAGCCGGTCAGTCTCAGTGGGAATGATGATTTTCCTCTTAGAGTCAGAGACAATATAGCACTCCCTCTTACCTTAGCTGATATTAACAGAATGAGATCTCACGGAAGGGTGGGTGGATTTAGATCCTTACTGTATGCAGACTATCAATGACAGGTTTATACACACCGTGTGGAAACAAACGGCTTTTGTTAGAATTATACCCTTATATCCTCCACCCAAGTACAGTGTGCATAAGGTGTTCATAAAAACAGTTTGCAAAGTCCAAGAGGAAGGTAACTTTCAAACTTGGCCTCTAGGGGCCTCTTGTGAGCATCCTGCCTCACCAGCTGCACTATGAAAACTCAGGTTCACAATCTGTTTCTCCCTGGCCCGCCTGATAATAGTCACTGAGTCTGTGGCCTCCTGCCTTGTTAAGCGCTTCCATTTACACGAGCACTAGTCCTTAATCCAAAGATCCCTCTTATATGGCAGAACATATAAGGAGAACATTTATTCAATATCTGAACCTGAGAGCATGTCTTAGAACCTCTTAAAGCAAAATCTGTGTTTGTATCTTGTTAGCATTGTATAGGATTTAAATCTTGAATTGGTTGACATTTGATAATGGGGGCAAACATATGATTTTTTTGCCATCTTGAGATAACTGAAACTATATGCCAACTCTTGTCTTACAGTTCTTTTAGATGGAGCATGCGTGTGCAGTGGCACAGTTGCTACCCTTTGTCATATTCTCATACTTGCCCTGCCTTGCTTGTTCATACTGATGGCTAGTCTCAGCACACAGCTGCTTTTATAGCTACAGATTTGAAAGAAACCATGGCCAGAAGGATGCTAGGAATGTTAAGTCACTGCTTGGCAGGAACAGCCATGCAAAACAAGACATCTAGGCAACAAAATCCTCCATGTCTGGGAGATGCTGTGGGGGTAGAAGTAACATGATGGAGACCTTATGTGTGCCTGGTGTCTGACATGCATCATTTCATGTCATTCTTCAAACGGTATTTTGAGATGTGCCTTTGGCCCTCCATTTTTCAAATGTAAGCAAGCAGGGAGGCGATGTAACCAGATAGCAAAGTCTCGTTCACACCAACAGCAAGTCACAGGTCTTTGGGGCTCAAGATACCAAGTTGTTCAAGATGTGTTTAGTTATAATGTTTTGATTTTCAGTGTCAATATGAAACTGCGCCTTGGCATAACTCGTCTTCCACGTTTGATAGCTTGGCAATGGAATCTGCTTCATGTCTGTAAATGAACAAAGTATCTGAAGAACTCTGGATTAGCTGCTGTGTGTGAGGCTGGGGCCATTCACGTGAAACGCCTATCAAACTGGAGGGGATGGCGATTGCTAGATAGGGTTTCTGAAGGGTGCCTCCTAGAGTCCCAGCTCTGTAGAAGAGGAATTATAGCTTGACCAGATCTGTGAGTATTAAAGGGAGCTTCATTCAGGTTATTAATGGGTTTTGGTTGGGCAGACTGGAGAGTCTGAGGAGGAAATGTCTTTAAGAAGATCATCATAAGGGCCTGGGGAGCTGGCTCAGTGAATAAAGGACTTGCCTGCTATACAGGCATGAGGATCCCTAGAAACCATGTAGAAGTTGGAGGTGGTAGCCAGGACCCATAATCCCAGCACACTTACGGTGAGATAAGAGAGACAAGAATTTCTTGCCCAGCTGTGAACAACAAGGGACCCTGGCCCAAACCAGGTGAAAGACAGGGACTAGTACCATAGGTTGTTCCTTTGACCACTACATGCATGTGTGGCACGTGCACACCACTCTGACGTGTGAACATATGTGTATACATACATACATACTACCGAAGCCACATACATAAAAATCAAGAAAGGTTGTGATCATTTGCATGTTTCCTGAAGAAAATCCCCCACCAAAGGGACCAGCCAACAGAGAGCTCATAGTATGCCTTCGACGACCAGCTTGAAGCTAGCATAACAACGTGTCATGTGACCATTTTTCAGTCTTTGGACTTGGGTTTTTGAATGTGTGGCTTGACACTCTGGAGACCCAGGTGTCTCTGTGGCAAAATGAATGCAATCACGTGGTAGACAGTAAAAGGCTTGAATGTGGGCATTATGAGATTTTATGTTTATTAAAGGATGAGGTGATACAGAATTGGCTTGCCCAGGCTTAGGCATTGACTCATTATGTGCATGTATAACATGAGAACGCATGCTCCAACTTCAAATGCTAAGGAGCTAGGCCTCAGGGGTAACTTATTAAAAGAATGCAAGTGTTTTCTCTTTTTCAATGGCTCCACAACATTGTCTCAATGACATAATTTCCAAAGCCTTTTGCTTTACAGTCGGGCACCCAGGATTTTCTTTCTCATTTTTATCTTTGATGACTTGGCTTTTGAAGCTTGCCCAGCAACTTGTTGAGTTGTTTACAAATCTCTGTGCCTGGTTCCTTTTAATCTTTATGAATCCCAAGATTAGAGGCAGTGGATGAATTGGAGAATGCCCATGCGTGCTTTCTCTTGGGCTTGGAATATTGGTAGTCCTATAAAGGACACAGTTTTTCTTGTGTTCTAGAGGTGGAAGAACAATAGCTAAGTCCTGGGATCTGGGGTTATTTTTACAATTCGTGTGAAAACGTTCCCCACAGAACTCATGTGTCTAAATGAGCTTAGCTCAGGTACTAACTACTTGGGGAAGTTATAGAATGGGGATGTAAGGTCCAGTCATGGGCTTTGAGAAACCTCAGGCCTGGTTTTTTTTTTTTTGATCCTGTCTAATTCTTAATCTGTCAAGTTATGAACATACCACAGGCACCACTAAGAGCGTCCACTGTCACAGGCAGAACAGACCAACCCCTGCCATGATAGATGCCCCCTATAAACTGAACAAAACAAACTCCTCTCTTTTAATTGCTTCTGGGGGATAGTTTGTCACAATGACAAGAAAAGTAACTAATATGGAATTTAATTTTTAACATAGTAGATAACGACATTTAAGGGTAGAGTCATCTCTTAGTTTAATTGTGGCTGAATTGCCGGATAGCTTGTGTGTAGTCCAGACAATTTTGAAGCTTCAGCAAATTGATTTATGAATTTAAAAAAATGAGTATAACTCCACCACCTAGAAATGTGTGGTCCTAGCAGTAAGATGTGATTTTCTTCTAGTCTGTTTCCTTTGGGTACAGCTTCCCATAGCTGTAAGACTTCCCTAGAGCTTCTGAAACACATTCCTAACTGACTGCCTGAGAGCAACAGAAGCTCCCGTGTCTTCTGAAGTTAGAGAACTCCAGAATCAAGGTATCAATGGAGTGTGTCCTCTCTGGAGACTATGACAAATCTGGTCCATGCCCTTCAGTGCGCCTGGTTTGTGGGTTCACTACTCCATCTCCCCTCTATCATCAGGCTTTCTTCCTGCGTGACATGTCCGCTAAGGATTTATCTTTGGACTGAGAACCACCTTAATCCAGAATGATCTCATCTCAGTTCCTAATTACATCCGCACAGGCCGTATTCTTTTGGAGTAAAGGAACCCCATCAAGTTCATCCTGACAGGTGCATCTTTTGGGATGCACCTGTCTCTCTATTGATGCCAATATAGTAGTCATGGAAAAAAAATTTGTGACTCTTTTTTGTATACAAATTTTTATAAACTACTTAAATAAATTTAGGAGTATAATTGCCTAGAAGTAATAAAAGTGATAACACAATTTTCAGCACTGTTGCATTATTTTTCTCTCATCCATTACATTCTGGCAACTGCAGTTGCCCCTCCCTCTATTCTTCTAAATCCCTCCTCCCACTTCTGTGCTCAGATCAACTGTCCTCTGTTTTTCTTACAAAAAAAAAAAAAAAAAGAGCAGCTCTCCCATGGATATCCACCTAACATGGCCTAACAAGTTGCAATAAGACAAGGCACAAACCCTCATACCAAGGCTGGATGAGGCAACCCAATAGGAGGAAAAGGGTCCCAAACACAGGCAGAAGAGTAAGAGACCCTCCCATGCCTACTGTTGAAGTCCCATAAGAACATCAAACTACACAACCATAGGTATATGCAGAGGACCTAGGTCAGACACTTGCAGGTCCCCTTATTGTCGCTCCATTCTCTGTGAGCCCCTATGAACCCTGCTTAGTTGATTCTGTGGGCTGTGTTCTCATGCTGTCCTTAACCCCTCTAGCTCATACAATCCTCCCTCCCCCTCTTCTGTGGGGTTTCCCTGGCTCCTAATGTTTGACTGTGGGTCTCTGCATCTGCTCCCATCAGTTGCTGAAAGATGCCTCTCAGTTGACAATTGGTCTAGGCAACAATCTGTATTAGAGTATTGTTAGGAGTCATTTAATTGACCTTTTTTTTTGCCAGTTGTGTTTGGTTCTATCCTGGGTCTCTGGGCTGTCCTGCCTCTGGTTCCTGGCCATCCAGGAAGTCTCATGATGGGGCCCTCATTCTCATTCTCATTGGCCACTCCCACAAGTTCTGCACCACCATTACCCCAGCCCATCTTGTAAGCAGGACAAATTGTAGGTTGAAGATTTTGTGTCTGGGTTGATGTCCCAGTCCCACTGCTAGGAGATTTGCCTGGTTAGAGAAAATGGCTCTGTATCACCCATTATTAGGAGACTTCAGTGACATCAGTCTGGGCTCTGTATTCATCATTACTAGGAGACTTCAGTGATTACCTTCTCTTTTTTATTTTTTTAAAAGAAGGAAACTATCTTTTTTATTTTACATAACAATCCCAGTTCCCACTCCCTTCTCTCCTCCTATTCCCTTCTTAAGTATCCTGTCCAATATTGGCGTTCTTAAAAAAAGAGAGATTTATTTTACATATATGGGTCTTTCCATGCATGTGTGTATATGTACCACATATGTGCCTAATGCCATTGTGGTGGTTTGAAAGAAAATTGCCCCTAAAGGGAATGGCACTATTAGGAGGTGTGGCCTTGTTGGAGTAGGTGTGGCCTTGTCGGAGGAAGTGTGTCACTGCGTAGGCAGGCTTTGAGGTCTCATATATGCTCAAGCCATACCCAGTGAGACAGTTAATTTCCTATTGTCTGTGCAAGATGTAAAACTCTCAGCTACCATGTCTGCCTGCATGCCACCATGCCCCACCATTATAATGGACTGAGCCTCTGAAACTGTAAGCCACCCAACTAAATGTTTTCTTTTATAAAAGTTTCTGTGGTCATGGTGTCTCTTCACAGCAGTAGAAACCCTAACTAAAGTATCCATGGAACCAGAAGATAGTGTTGGAGCCCTTGGAAGTGGAGTTAAAGACAGTTATGAGCCACCATGTGGATGCTGTGTGCCAGATCCAGGCCCTCTGTAATTGTAACCAGTGCTCTTAACCATTGAGCCCTCTCTCTGGCCTCCAGTAATGGCTTTCTAACTGTGTCATTTGTAATACCATGTGGCTGCATATAATGGCTGGGCCTTGACTTTGGGGCAGTTTTGTGAGGAATCCACTTGACCATTTTAAAGGCACGATCGAGGGCTTGCAACAGGAAAGGATTGTTGAAGCTGCTATCAGTGGATGGAATTCTGCAATGGAATTTGCAGCTTATACTGGTGAGGTCTGAATCATTTCACACACACACACACATACACACACACACACACACACACACACACACACACACGGTCACCCTACAGAGTTCATGCATCCATGCATCTTCTTTTAGTTTTCTTTTGATCTTTGCCAGGAAAACACATAAGCAATGAGCTAGTAGTGTGTGGGGAGTTATTTGTGGAAAGGGCATCTGACCTTTTGACCTTTTAATGAAGGTCATATAATGAATTCACTTTCAAAGGAGAGAAAATAGTCTGTCTTAGAAAAGGAAATGTTTAATAATCTTGGCTATGAATACCATTCCTCCCAATCTTGCTGGAGCCGGATTAGTCCCCACAAACTCCACTTGGTAAAGAGAACCAGGAGAGGTAGAACATTAATGCTCCCTCCCAGGTGTCCCATTTCAACCCTGTGAAGGGATCTAGATTTACTAGAGTAACTCATCTAAAGGAAAATGAAGCAAACAGTGGTTTTTTTCTATGTTGTGTTTATTAGCTTATAGCTATCATTAATGGAACATTTCCAATATGCCAGGAGTACTATAGGAAGCACATTCCTTGAAGTCTCTTATATGGTAATAATAACTATTATTTTTATTTAAGACAGGGTCTCCTTTGTAGCCGAGGCTGGCCTTGAACTTGAAGTCTTCCCAGTAGCTTCCCAAGTGCTGAGATCAGAGGTGTCACCACCAAACCCAGTCTCTTAAGTCAGGTTTGAAACCACTTACAAGGCAGATAGCATTGCCTTTGTTTCCCACAGAAACAGAACTGCTCTGCTGCAGGTCTTGGCCATAGATCAAGTTGTTACCAACATTGATATTATATGTCTTTTGGCCCTGATTGAAGTCTGGATCCTTAATCTGTATGCACCCCTCAGGCTCTGGAGGGCTGGTGTAGACTTTAAAACACTAGAATATTCTGGGGCTGGCACATCAACCTCATGGTGTCCATTTATTTGGTTTTACTTAGGTCTTAGAATTGGAAAGTTCTCAGGAACTGGTAGTCTGGGAATGTGGTTGGAAACTTGTGGGTCTCAAATGTAGCCCAGCCTTCCAGGATTTGATAACCATGTCAAGAACACCAGAAGAACATACAAACACATGTGCGTGGCTTAAATAATTTAAACATCAGTTTAGTCCAGCTGCCCAGTACCTTGTTTTATTCACAGACTTCAACTGCCTGTTAAAGGAATTGGGGTGGGGGTAGCAAGGAGATTGAATTAGAGGGAGTCATTCCCTCCCTCTCTTCATTCTTCCCTCCCTCTTACTCCCCCCATCCCAACCTTGGACAGGGTCTCCTGTGTAGCCCATCTGGCCTCCTGAGTGCAGGGATAACAGACATGTACCAAACCTGGCCCTGGGTTTTTGTTTCTCACCATCTCCTTTCCTATCATTTACAGTTTGTGGACTTAGTGGTCTAAATCATGGGTCGGATGCAGACTTGAACAAGCCAAGGTTATATCTCCATGAAAATGATCAAACATGAATGAGACAGCCTATGGCAGTGGTTTATAATCTGTGGCTCATGGCCTCTTTGGGGTCGAACTAAGACCATCAGAAAGCACAGATATTAACATTATGATTCATAACAGTAGCAAAATTACAGTGATGAAGTAATAATGAAAATAATTTTATGGTTGGGGATCACCACACAGAAGGAACTGTGTTAAAAGATCACAGCATTAGGAAGGTTGAGAACCACTGGTCTACTGGGTAGTAAAATGAACATCCTTAGAAATCAAAATATTATAGACATGGACAGAAACAGAGCCCTGTGACAGAGCAGAACACCTTGAAAACTAGATCCAAGCCTCTGGGAACCGTAGAAGTCAGGTGGTTTTTCAAAAGCAGTGATCAATTGATTTGATCGCTGTTACTAGGAAAAACACCCAGTTTTCCCTCTGGCTTGGAATAAAAGAGATAAATCTAAAACTTAAAAAAAAAAGCCACAGAGCTGGAGAGATGGTTCGGCAGTTAAGAGCACTGGCTGCTCTTCCAGAGATCCTGAGTTTAATTCCCAGCAACTACATAGTGGCTCACAACCATCTCTAGTGGGATCTGATGCCCTCTTCTGACATAAAGTGAACATGCAGATAGAGTACTCATATACATAAAATAAATAAATAAATCTTAAAATAAAAGCCACACTTTTATTGAGGTCAGCTCTTACAGACTTGGGAGGAAAAGGCTTAGCTAAACATAGACATTTAGCATCCTTCCTTCCCTCCCTGCCCTGGAGCCACACAGACAAAGCAGTAGGTACCTTCTAGCCTCAGGCGTTGGCACATACTGGGGGCACCGCCTGGGTGTGTTTCTGTGGCTTGATGTCTCTTACCCACCAGGCCAGTCTGCTTGTTCCTTCTCTAGAATCATTTTTCCAACTGATCTAAAATGAAGCTCCAGTCCCTAAGCCCTCCTTTCTTTTTCAAGTTTTCATAGTGTGTGCCCCACCTGAAATTATATGTGAATGAATTATGTGCTTTTTGTTTGTCCCTGGGAATAGTTTGGCTTATGTAAGCATGCCAGTGCCACATGGTTATTATATTGCTTGCTGCTTTTGTTCAGTCCCTGACCCCTGGAGCAGTACCTGGTGCTTAGCAAAAATCCACTGTAGGTACATTGACTGACTGAATAAACAGGAGGGGGGCATGAAACTCAGCAGTCATAAGGGAAGATGGATTATTTTGTCATTAATAATTTTTTAAAATTACAGAAAAAAATTTACAGGCAGGAGAAAATTTGAACAAATTATTTGATTACCTTTACTATGCAGAGACAGTCTTTTTTAATGAAAAAACCATTTCTTGCTAATGACAGAAATAAGCATGAGAAATAATTCATTCTGAAACAAACAAACTCATTCTGGGCAAGGGTCTCAGTGGGTGAATGTGAGGAAACAATATTTGTTTTTCTCGAGGGGAATGGGACTGTTTCTATTGTTTCTGTTAATTTGCACATCCAATACAAGCAGACTGTATCTGTCTCACGGCGAACTCTGTCTCCAGTAAGCTCTTCCACCTCTTCTTGTAGAAACTGCTGAAATAGTAAACATCATATAATGTGCTCAAAGTTAAGCTTGACTCATTTTCTGTCAAGAGTTTAAAACCTCTTCTGGTACTGAAGGATTTGGAATTGCCCATAAGTATAACAAGACTGATAATTATGATTCTGTGATCTAAGGGATAGTAAGAAAGTAATGACAGAACCACCTTTCCAGTCCTCAAAACATCACCTTTGCATTTAGAGATCCATGGATTTGGGCACCCTTGTGTGTGTGTGTGTGTCTTTATTTCTTTCTCTTTTTTTCCTTATCATGATAAGTAGGAATGGGGCACCTGGCATTTAGGAGGCTGGGGCCAGTGGTACATCAAGCATCATGGAGTCCATGAGAAAATACCATGGAGGTGGAGATGGTCCTGTTCCAATGATGAAGGGTGGGATGGAGTTGGAAGAAGCAGATGCCCATGGATGAATATATGCTACCCATGTTTCTGAGGCTAGTAGACCTGGTAATCTCTCTGGCCATGGTCTTCTGCATTTATAACTAGGAAGAGGTTGTAGAATCAGAACAGTTCTGTCATCATGAACACTCCGTAAAGCACGTTCAGAAGTCTCTCTCCAGAGCGGTCTTTGGAAGCTTTCTGTTGTGTACTGTACGAGTGTGTCTTCCTACAGCCAAGTGTGTTTGGGCTATTTGCTGCTGTGTTCCCAGTCACCTGTGGAAACCCTGAAAGCATGGGCACAAGGGGAGCAAAACTAGCTATTCCTGGGGAAACTGAGCAGAGTGCTTGGGTATAACTGAAAAAGAATGTTAAAACCAGTGGCGTTAACATGTTGGAAACATGAAAGATTAGTAATGAAGCAGACCGTGAAAGGATTTTTTTTTTGACAATGTCTTTAAATTCAGACACTACTCTTTAGAAAGAACAAAGTAAATCCTGAACTGAAATTTAAAAGATTTTTTTATTATAGGTATGTTTTATTCAAGAAATAGAAGCTATTTGAATCTGTAAAAGCTATATTTAAAGTCCTTTACCTGATTAGAATGAGTTTATAGTTATATATTTCAAGAAAAATATCAAGATTGAAGATTTATATCCATGTGGGTTTTTTGTGTGTGTGTATTCCTTAATGTGACAATTATTGCTAGTTATCCCTACGTTCATAATTTCATCATTTAGATTATATCCTTTCAAAAAGAAAAAATAAACAAACAAAACCAAAGAAGCATAACCCCCAGTTACTGTGTGTCATATGACCCAAGAACAAAGATAGTGTTTCTAGTCCTCATCTCTCCTAGGACTTGCCCTTTAGTTAGGTTCTATCCAAAGGGGTAGAAGAGAAAGCTGAAGATATGCAGATATAGCTCCTGCGATGTGTGTGTTATGGAAAGCAAGCAACCCTTTCTTTCCTGGCTCCTACCCATCAGAACTTGGGTAAAACAGTTGAAGCTTACGTAGCTGCAAAGAGGTAGAAACTCAGTGTTGAGAAAGGCAGACAAAGCATGTTTGTGACAACCAGAAAGATGCTGTACTAGCCTTGGGCTACATAATTCTAGACTCCATTTACTTGGGGGAGAAATGAATTTCCATTTTGTTGAAGTCACTATGATTTTTGGTTTTACTTGTTTATAGTTGAATTTCATTCCAGCTGGATTCTTAAAACTTAACAAACCAACTGCAGATGCTGATTTTGCTAGACAAAGGCTTCCTTATAGCAGATACTGCCCGGGGGTTAAGAATTAAATTCAACTGCTCAACAGAGTTGCCATAATTGTCTTTTCTTTTGAAACAAAATATTTACCTTTCTTTTCAGTGTATGAGTATTTTGCCTGCAAGTATGTTTCTGATCTATATGT
The DNA here is from genome assembly GCA_004026605.1 of Ondatra zibethicus. Lineage (NCBI taxonomy): Eukaryota > Metazoa > Chordata > Mammalia > Rodentia > Cricetidae > Ondatra > Ondatra zibethicus. The sequence goes on from PVIU01000229.1 coordinate 323,446, forward strand.
ATGCAATGCCCATAGAGGTCAGAAGGAGGCATTGGATCTTCTTGAAGTGGAAATTACAGAGAGTTGGTAGCTGCCATGTGGTTGTTGGGAATTGAACCCAGGTCCACTGAAAGAATAGTGAGTGCTCTTAACCACAGAGCCATCTCTGCAGTCCAGAATTGTCTTTTCTAACTATATCTTCTGTGTTTTTAGTGCTTGGAAATCTAAAACCAACCTTTTATTTTATTTTTAGACATTCAAAAATATATTTTAATTAAAATGGAATTCCTTTTCTCCTTCTGCCTCCTCCCAGATAATCACCTTATAATCCTTTCCATGTCACTCCCTCAAGTTGATAGTACTTTTTCCTTTGGTTATTATAGTAACGTGTATGTTTGCATGTAATACATTCATAAATATATAATTTTGAAGCCTTGGCTAAGGACAAATGTCCTCTCGCAGATAATGACATTATCAGAAACCTTGGCTTTCATGAGTTGCTAGAGGAAATTTGGATGTAGTAGGTATTAAGAGATGGCTTATTTTCACACTCAGTTTCTCTGTGACTATGTGCTCTTATCTATCACGGACTAACCTGAACCATCTTAGGAATGCCATCCTGTAACACAGGCTTCCATCATCTGAGGAAGTGCATCTGTTGTTGTAGACTGCATTTGGGAATGCTTACTTTAGGATTAGAGGGTATAGGATGAGTGAGCCCTGTGAATCCCTCTGATAGCCCCTATCGAGTTACCAGCCAGCTAAGCAGAGGGATCTAGTTCAGGTTACGTCTTTGGAGAGGAATGCCTGAGAGCTACAGTGTGAGTGTGTGTGAGGGGTGAAACCCTACCGCCTTGTGTGTGTGTACACCAGGCTGTGTGTCTTTTAACCTCTTAATTCAATAATCACCACCCAGAAAATGTTCTTGCTGGGAAGTCGGCTTTACTGCTTGTGATCCAAGATAATGTTGTGTGAAGTCTTTAAGCTTTATCTTTCTGGTGGTCATTACCAGCTGGCTTCCTCCAAGAAGAGCATCAAATTGGTAATAAAGGCTTGAGAAAATGAGACTGGAGAGATGGCTCAGGACAAAAGCCCTCTTCCAGATAAATGGTTTGAGTGCCAGCACCCACATGGTTGTCAAACTGTTTGTAGCTCCAGCTCCCAGGGGTCCAGCACATTCTTTTGACCTTGAAGGACACCAGGTACATACACGGTACACAGATATACATGCAATCAAAACATCCATACATATAAAATAAAAAATTAAAAATTTAAAACCAGAATATTGGCTTACAAGAAACTTGTTTAAAAAAATTTCTTGTGTGCTGCCCCTAGCCTCATATTCAATGAAATATGATTTAAAATGTGTAAGTTTCTATGTTTAAATGTAGTTGCATATATTTTCTTAATGTACATAGTTACATATGTGTGTGTATATATGTATATATATATTCATACTAAGGTCAATGTGACTGTGTGTGCCTATGTAGTGTTTGTGTCTGTGTCTATGTATGTGTATATGCTTTTTAAAAATACAAATAATGTTAAACCATAGAGCATTTATTTAGCAGTAGGTCTTATAGTCATTTTGACTTCTGTAAACATAAAAATATTAAAATTTCTAAAAGATTGTATAATATCATTACACCATGTAGCTACACTGTATTTTTTTTTACCAGTTCTCTGATGATCATTATAAATGTTTCCATTGTCAACTTATACTTTCAGCAATCATTTGGCTCTGTGTATCAGTCCTGCTCTGAGGAGTGAAAAATGTCAACAGGATAAATGCCTACAAGGAAGATGATTGGTTCGAGGAAGACATAACATTTTCACTGAGTGGCTATTACTAAAAGGAAAATAAATGCCATTATTCCAAACATGTGTAGCCCTGTCAAATCGTATGAGGAAGAATGCTAGGCAGTTCTAGATGTCTTAAAAAGAACCTGACTTCGGTAAACTTTGGAATTCCATTTAAAAAAAAACTTGCTAAAATTGTTCCTGTTGAATGTTATCCTGATAGTCTCTGTGAGAACACAGCTACCGCCCTAATGAAGACATGGGCCCATGTGTGGACAGTCATCTGTAGCTAATACGCGTGGTTATAGAACTCAGGCGGGTCAGAAGATTCACTTGTTTCCTCATAGCATTTGGGGGAGGTAAGTGCATGGCTAGAATTTGACTCTATTCTGCCTCCTCCTTTTAATCCCTTTTATCACTGGATCTGGATTTACACATTTGTGAAAGGCAAGGGGCTACATGGTTTAGGGAATAAAACCTTCGTCCTTTCTGCCACGCCTTCTAGAGCTATTTCTTCACAGTAAAGCTTGAACCTAGTTTGATAAGTCACAGGTTCCAGACCAGGTCTGGTAGCGCACACCTTTAATTCCAGCACTCAGTAGACAGAGGCAGGATGAACTCTGAGTTTGAGGTCAGCCTGATCTATACAGCGAGCTGAAGGTCAACCAGGACTATGTAGTAGGACTCTGCCTCAAACACACAAACAAATACAACCCCCTTCCAAATAGCAGCAAAAACAAAGAACCCCACATACTCATCCCAAACAAAAAACAAGTCATAGCTTCTTGTGTCTGGAAACACCTCCTTTCCAGCCCTCAGTGTATCAATACCTGCATCCGGACAAACATGGATTCTTGGCTGCGTACTTTTGTTCACCTTGTATCTGCCCTCCCCACTTCTCCCTTCTCCCTTTAATCCATTTTCCACATGATAGTCAAATACAAAGAAAGAGTTCCATAAAATATTGAGCAGATGCAAAAATATCAATAAAATATGTATAACATACAGACAGTGGGCGTAAGTGAGCCTCCTGCGTGGCTTTAGGAAAATGAGCCTTGTTGTCCTGTTTTCTGTTTCCATTATTGCCTCCCCGTTATGGTACCACTCTCTTCAATTACGTTCTTATGATCTTTGCTTAATGCTTTTGTCAGAAACATGTTTCTCTGATAGTTGGTTTCCTTGTGTGTTCTTTGGAGGCACAGACACGAGAGTGGCTCTGGCATCTGGAGCCAGCAGCGGGTCTGCAAAGCCGTGGTATATGAGTCTGTAGCTTTGCTAGATAAAGAAGCATTCTTTTCCAAAGACATTTGTTCATTTGTTCTCCCATTTGCAGATAAGATCCTATTTGCTCCTTACCTTTCTCCCTGTTTAATCTTGTCACATCTCTACTCCCTCTTTTTACATGTGGTTTCCTCCTTCTCAAATATCCTTCCCCTACCTTTTCTATGTGAGCTTCTCATCTTACCCTTCAGGTTTGACTAAACATTCCCTCAGAACCCCTTTAATATGCTGTGTTCTCCTTGCCCCAAGGCTGTAAGCTCCAGGGAGGGCTGTGCCCATGTCCCTTTGGTTCCCCACTCTATTCTCTCGGTACAGCACTACATCTAGACGTGGTCGATGCTTAGAATCTAGTTGGCAAAATGGCTGTGAGTGAAGTCCTCTCTGTTCAGAAGTTCTCTGTTCAGTGGATATGAATTGGATAAAGATGTAAGAAAATTAATGGAGGCTTGCTTCATGGGTCCTCTGCCTTCTGGACCATCCCATGATGATGTTATCTGAAGTCGTCTTCAAAGGACCCTAGAAGCTAAACTGCCCTGATGGAATAGAATATTCCAACACTGGACACTCCAAGGGATGTCCAGATGAAATAAACAAGCATATAGATAGAACTATGAAAGAGTTATATGCATGTTCGTCTCCAAAGACAAAGAGAGGAGGTCAGTGGGGAGGCTTTGGGTGTATGTTAGCCTACAAACTGACCAACGTTACACTGAAAATACAAATAAAGTTAAATGAGTTCAGATGGGCAGCCTGGAAATGTTTTCTCAGAGTCCAGGCTCTCCTGGTAGCCATCCAGATTTGTTTATGGGCAATTTTGTTTTGTTGCCTGTGCTCCTGGAGATTAGAGCCCTTCAGGCCTCACAGTTGCAGATTGTCTGCAATCTGTGTGTACCAAGCTGTGCAGTGCAGCCAAGTACCAGGCATCCAGGATGCAGGTGTCACACTCACTGGAAACAGAGGCAAGTAGCTCTCTACAAGTTGTTGGTCCTCTTATGTAGAGTCCCTTACCATCAGAAGAGCCTTCTCCATACATCATTTTATCAGACTGGAGGTGGCAGAAAACTGACGGGTGCTCAGTGTTCCTAGCAGGAGAGACACCACCCATGAGGTCTGTAATAGGCTCTATCAGGAGTCTCAGCTTGATCATTGTCTGGCTTTGTACTCTTAGACTTGACAAGTCACTTAGCATGTGCTTTGGTTTCTTCACCCATGAAGTGGAAATATCAAACCTAGACAGCTTACCACTAGGGAACAGTGGTACAGCCAAGGTAAACGCTTTGCTTAGTACCCAACACATGGAAAGTTCTCGGAGACTTTTGCTCTGTTATAGGACTGAAGTCCACACTTTAGCTATGGTGGAGTAGGGTATGAGTTGAAGAGATTGGCTGGTTTGGAGCTGTGGAGTTCAAACTGTGCCCAGAAGCCAGAGCCCATTGCTCTTCACTCTGAAATTCCTCTGTTAATTTCTACTGAGATAACAGCTTGAAGACCTCAAGCCTCTCAATTAAATTCTGTGAAGCGATGCTTTTAACTTTTTATAAAAAAAACTTTCTTACATATTAATTTATTTCTGCTCTCATATTTACAAACAATAAAAGTTGGTTGAGTCAGAGATAGAAGGCAGAGCTAAGCAATAAGGGAGGATATGTAGAAAGATAGAGTAACTACAATTCCTTCTCTGTCCAGCTACGGCTCAGTAAATGTGAAATCATCATGAAGGTTCGACAGGAAGACCCACATGACCCCAGAAACATGCTTAGACTTCCCATAAACTGTGTGTGAAGGCCCCAGCTGCAGAGGTGGTCCATTGCAATGCTCCTGACTGAGGAACTCTGAAGCAATCTGACTGGATTCATCATATGCATAAGGACATGAGATTTTAAGTCAGTGATACATGGATAATGTGGTTCCTTTGCAGTGTTTTGTTACTGATTAAGCAAATACAGTGACGAACCATCTGAAAATATCCTCCTGCTCTGGGATTAGATGATGCTCAACATAGTTCAGGAGATTTGGGACTGGCTGGTTCTATGACTGCGGCAAGGGAAAGACGGCGCTGTAGAAGAAATCCTCTGCTGTCTAAATTGTTAGGGAGCATGAGAAGGTAATGGGTCTTAGAAGCTTCTTTGCTGGTGGGCATTGGCTCCTAACGAGTGTTAATAGAAATTTTGGGGCATTCTGGAGGAATTGCCACATTACTGGGGAAATCATCAGAGTCTCCTCTTGCGATTCTGTCTTAGTTACTGTTTGGTTGCTGTGAAGAGACACCATGACCAAGGCAATTTATAAAAGGAAACAGTTATTTAGGGGCTTGCTTACAGTTTCAAAGGGCTAGTCTATGACCATCACAGAGGAAAATGAAGTAGCAGGCAGGCAGGCAGGCAGGCAGGCAGGCAGGCATGGTGCTGATGCAGTAGCTAAGTGCTCACTTCTGATCCGTAAATTGTAGGCAGAAAGGGAGAATGGGCCTGGTCTGAGATTTTTCAACTCTGGGTGGCACACCACTCCAACAAGGCTACACTTCTTAATCACTTCTAAACACTTCATGAACTGGGAACAAAATATTCAAGTATATGAGCATATGAAGGTTATTCTCATTTAAACCACTACAGATTCTTAATCTCATTAATAAAACAAGAAAGGACTCCAAATAAAGCTTGAGGATGATTTTATTAGTGCTTTGAAGAAAAACCCAAGGGTAGCAAGCTGCAAATCCTAGCAGCTGCTTAGGAGAGGAAGATGGAGAAGAAAGAGAGAAGAAGCCTTTCCATTTGAGTTAGGCTGGCGTGGATAACAGCCACATGGTCGATGAGCCCACGTGGCAGGGAGGGAAGCTATCAAATCAGAAAAACCATATGTGGGCTCTGACCAGCATCAGAAGGACAGAAGAGAAGAAAAAGGAGAAGTTGACCTTTCAGAGTCAGGACTTTCCCCTCAAATCTCTTTCCAGGCACCTGCTAAGGCTTTCTTTTCTCTCTACACCTGGCTGTTAAACAAATGAAGCTATCTATACACTTTTAGGGCCATTAAATAATCCCATTAGAGGGTATTCCCAGTGCTACACGTGACAGCTCTCCTTAGGTCTCAGAAAGGCAGGCAGACCCAATAGAGCCTCCAGATAGTGCTGTAGCAACTGCACATAGGGCAGGAATTCTGGGAAGGGAAAAGGATATTATCTCATGGAAGGGATAATTATTCCTCTTGTCTCTGTAGTGAGACATAAGGCAGATATACTTTCCTGAGGGGTGGCTCCTGACCAACCTGGATCAACTTTTAAGGACAGAGACAATGGCATATCTCTATCCAGGGGTAGTTTCTGTTTTTTACTGCTAACATTTCCCCCTCTGAACAGATAACCCTAAAGTCATTTAGGAAATGAGCTGAAATTAGGTAATAGACAAAGCCCATTTTACCATGAAAATCTAGAGATTCAGTGTCAAAACTCTTCACCAAAAGAGGTGCTGTCTGGGGATCAGTCTCATTCACGTGTACAGACTTAGGCAGGGTGTTCGTTTAGGAGGAGATCAGAAACCTCTGGCACTCCTGGAAGAACTGAGGATGTTTCTGGAGGTGCTGCTTTGGGGGCCTCTACACTCAACTGCCTGCCTGGTTTCTGTCTCCTGTTCTCATAATCCCCAATTACCAAAGAAACTTCCCTTTAGGGGATTGACCTTTCTCTTGGCTTTGAGATGAGTGGGGCTGTCAGGTGCAGCAGTTGGGGGTACCCCTCTAATGTTATCTAGGGGCTCCCAAAAGTGTATCAAGTGATTCTTATTTAATAGCCACGTGCAAGGAGGAAAAAAAGTCTTTGTCTGGTGCACGAAAATAGACTTGAGGGAGGCTAAAGGCAGCAGTCCCTGGCATTACAAGCCCTTGGCAAAGAACCTGGAGCAGCTAGAACAAAGGACAGTGTTTAGATGTCTGAGCTAAAGTCCCTTAGATCGCTTCATTGCTTCACAGAAGCATCTGACCATTGACATCTTTCTCTGGTTTTATTGTTATTCCTTTTTGTCTCCAAAGCTGAACTCAGGGTTCACTTTCAGAGACTTTGATAGCTTTTAACCAGACAAGAATCAGGGCTAGAGAAATGGCTCGGTAGTTAAGAGACTGACTGTTCTTACAGAGGACCAAGTTTCGATTCCCATCACCCACATGGTCACTCACAACCACCTGTAACTCCAGTTCTAGAGGATCTGATGTCCTCATCTGACCTCCACAGGTACCAGGCACGTACATGGCAAACAGATACAACCAGGCAAAACATTCGTACACAAAATAAATAATTTTAAAAAATTTAAAGTGCTAGAATCCCAGTATGAGGTTCTTCTTGGATGGCTTCTAGAGAGGGAAAGAGGGAAGAAATTTCATCATTGTATGATTTTCAGGTTAGAACAATATCGGGCCTGTGCTCTGCACTATAGGTCCTTTGTAGGTGCACTAGTGGTGTTAAAATGGAGTCAAGTCTCATAACTTGACAATATTTTTTCTTAGTAATAAAATCATTAGTTATCTGGATAAAAAAATCAATAGTTGTCTGAATAACATCTCATGAATTTCAGCCAAACGTCCAGAGAGTGGGATCCATTGGGGTGTTTTCTAGAAAGCATACCAATATTAACCTTTGGTTATACTTCTCCTATTGACTGTTTAAGGCCATCCAGGCAGCCAAATTCACAATTTTCTTTTTTATTGTCAAGACCAGTTGAGGATCTGTTTCTCTGTGGTTATTTGGGCTGGGGGAGGTGACTCCTTTAGCTTTTTGGTTTTTTTAGCTAGCTTTTCCTGTCTGTTTGAGAAAGAATTGGAGGTCTAACTGGAATGTAGCCTCACTTGGCTGCTGTGGCAACTCCTTCAGCCAATAGCCTTTAAGATACTGGCATACTTTGGGCGTGGTCAAATGTACTGTATATACAGATGTAAAAATATGCATGGTCCCTTGCCTGCTGGATTCCGTTCCTGTTCCCCGCTCATGCAGAGGACTGCTGATCTGTGAGTCTACCTCTAAATAATGAAACTTCATCATACTCCATTCTGAGCTAGTGTGGGACTATTTTATTATAATTGACAACACTTGACAGCACTGAAGAGACTTTCCTCTTTGCTGACTTTCCTCTCTTCAGAATGTACACTAGTTAGAGTCTGCCTGGTGGGATCTCTATGGCCTCTCTGACCAAGAGGACATGTGACTTGCCAGAGCTGTAGACCATTTTGAGAGATACCTCATAGTTCCCTGGAACCTGGTTGATCTTGGAAGGGAGGGGCCAAAATAGTGTTCCTTTTAGTCCCTCTTATTACATTAGTATAGGTATTGAACACCCTGAAATTCATTTACAGCCTGGTACTAGTAATTTTTGTGTATAATTAACACATACATGAATAAGAGCCAAACAGTATTTTTATTGAGCTCTACATTTTTCTCTGCTCCCCTCCCTGCCTCTCCCCTCCATCCTTCAACCCTCCCCCAAGGTCCCCATGCTCCCAATTTACTCAGGAGATCTTGTCTTTTTCTTCTTTCTACTTCCCATGTAGATTAGATCTATGTAAGTCTCTCTTAGTGTCCTCATTGTTGTCTAAGTTCTTTGGGATTGTGATTTTTGGGCTGGTTTTCTTTGTTTTATGTTTAAAAACCACCTATGTGATAACTGTCTTTCTGGGTCTGGGTTACCTCACTCAAAATAATGTTTTCTAGCTCCATCCATTTTCCTGCAAAATTCAAGATGATGTTATTTTTTTCTGCTGTGTAGTACTCCATTGTGTGAATGTACCACATTTTTCTTATCCATTCTTCGATTGAGGGGCATTTAGGTTGTTTCCAGTTTCTGGCTATGACAATCAAAGCTGCTATGAACATAGTTGCGCACATGTCCTTGTGGCACGATTGAGCATCCTTTGGATATATACCCAAAAGTGGTATTACTGGGTCTTGACGAAGGTTGTTTCCTAATTTTCTGAGAAACCACCACACTGACATCCAAAGGGGTTGTGCCAGCTTGCATTCCCACCAGCAATGCAGAAGTGTTCCCTTTTCCCTACAACCTCTCCAGCATAAGTTGTCATCAGTGTTTTTGATCTTGGCCATTCTCACAGGTGTAAGATGGAATCTCAGAGTTGTTTTGATTTGCATTTCTCTCATGGCTAAGGATGTTGAACATTTCCTTAAGTATCTTTCAGCCACTTTAGATTCCTCTGTTGAGAGTTCTCTGTTTAGGTCTGTACTCCATTTTTTTTATTGGATTATGTGTTCTTTTGGTGTCCAATTTCTTGACTACTTTGTATATTTTGGAGATCAGACCTCTGTCTGATGAGGGGTTAGTGAAGATCTTTTCCCATTCTGTAGGCTGTCGTTTTGTCTTGTTGACCTTTGCTTTACAGAAGCTTTTCAGTTTCAGGAGGTCCCATTTATTAATTGTTTCTCTCAGTGTCTGTGTTGCTGGGGTTATATTTAGGAAGTGGTGTCCGGTGCCAATGCGTTCAAGTGTACTTCTCACTTTCTCTTCTGTAAGGTTCAGTGTGAGCCAAACAGTTTTAGCTAAACGGTGATTGGCCCTACAGTTTTCAAGTCACCACTTGTAAGTGCAACGAAGAGTAGCCTAAGGACGCAGTGGAGACCCGGGCTGACCAACTCAGTCACCACCCAGGCCCAGATCCAGGCTCTTCCCTTGGCCCACCCAAAAGTTGCTGGAGCACATAAAAGGGCCAGTTCTGTGGAACCATAGCCGCAGGATCTCCATGACTTGGGACAACAGCAGGATATCCAAGAGGAGCATCCATGAGTGTCCAGTATTGATGATATAGCAGAAGCCAGAAGTCTCGAAACAGACCAATGATTCATTGCAATGAACATTTGCAAGTAAAGCTTCCAGTGCCACTACAGTGAGTGAATGTGATGGACAGCTGGGAAAGGTGGAGGCACAGAGTGGCAGAGTATGGTGGAACTGGAGGTGCAACAGCTGTGACTAGTGTGAGACAAGGCTGCGATTGATAGCGGACAGGTTATCGCTCAATGGAGCCAGCAAGATGTCTTTTGTTGTTTTTTTGTTTATTTTTACTTTTAATTTTTTTCTTTTGAGAGAGTTTACAAGGGTGGAGGGTAGATATGGAAGAACTGGGAAATGAGTGGAATTGCATTACATGATGTGAAATTCCCAAGGAATCAATAAAAAAAATTAGGTTTAAAAATGTTGAACTATATTTTTTATTGTGATACTAATATAAGAGCTGGATAAACAAGGATGGAACAGTTATAATTTAATTGTGATGTGTTTGTGTGTCAAGTTGACCAGGGGTCAGTTGTTCTGGTTGGGTTTTTTTGGTCAACTTGACACAAACTAGAGTCATCTGGAAAGAGGGACCCTCAACAGAGAAAATGCCATCTCCAGATTGGCCTATGGGAGAATTCTATGGGAGCATTTTCTTGTTCAATAAGGGAGAACCCAGACCACTGTGCGTAGTGCCATCCCTGGGCAGGTATAAGAAGGCAAGCCAATGCGGCATGGAGGGTAAGGCAGTGAGCAGCATCCTCCATGGCCTCTGCTTCAGGTCTTGCTTGCGGGTTCCTCCCTCAAGTTCCTGACTTGGCTTTCCTTGGTGATGTGGGCGTAAATAAACCCTTTGCACCTCACACTGTTTTGGGTCAGAGTGTTTATCACAGCAACAGAGAAATGGTACCACAGCAGTGACATAAATATATTGAATGTTGACCTCTGAAAGTTTAATACCATTTGTCGATAATTTACTGTCTTCTTCAGTTTTACAGAGGAACTCGTGCCTTTTGTGTATGACTAGTCTGAGCTCAGTGAGAAACTGGCTCTGAGGATGGGATTTGACCTTCCTACTTTAGACTCAAGCATGTCTTTCTCAAAGTGTCTTTCAAAATCATCTCTCCTGAGTCAGTCTGGCTCCTAGACTGTGACAGAGAGAAAGGAGAAGAGCAAAACAGCCTGAGAGCACACACATTGTACCCTTACACAGGCCTCATATTTGGGAGGAGTTGACCAACCTATAATGGACTCCATAGTTTCTGTGTGCTTTTATTTGGTTACAGTTTGGGGTATGTGGGGGGGGGGATTTTGTTGTCTTTGTTTTGTTGTTGTATTGGGTTTTGTTTGTTTTTTTAGATAGAATTTCAAGGTGGGTGGGTAGGGAGGGAAAGGATCTGAAAGGACTTGGAGGAGGGCAAGAATATGGTCAGAATATATTTAAATTTAAAAATTGTTTTAAACAATAAAAAGTACTTTTTAAAAAAGGGCAGCTAAGTGGTAAACTGCGCCCAACAGGGATCACTGTTTATAAAGATGCTGTAGTACAGACAGCTAATAAAATCTGTGGAGAGGACTCTGCCTACAAATCCTCAATCTGTAACTCCAGCATTACAGTTTTAACAGGGTGACCCTAGTTGATTCCTCCTGGGTGATATAAACAACATCAATGGGATGATATTTTGCTATTTATCAGCAGCTTTTGTGTCTTCAACTTACACTCATTCAAAAGCATAGCTATGGCAGCTCATTCTCTGACTGTACAGAACACATAGAAAACTTTTGACTGTCTTATGTTTTCTATAAGATTTTCCTGAGAACTTATAAAGCCTAATAGTTTTATAGTGTATCTGTAAGTCATATTAATTTATTTCATTATCTGTGTATGTTGTTTGGATTCTGCTATCTTTTAATATGATAGTAATTTTATTTGCTAGTGGTACAATGCCTTATGGTATTAAAGATGAAATAAAATAAGAAGCCATTAAGTAGGAGAGAGAAATGTCAAAAGGATGTAAACATAAAATTTTGTAGTAAAGAAATATTTTTGTGTGATAAGACATTGTCCTGTGATTGCTGGATATTTCCAAAATGCAAAGGGTAAAAAAATAAAACTGGAAGGCCTAAATGCCATTAAAATACTGAGTGAATTACATAAGGCATGTGAAAGATGTTATTTAGACTGATATATGTGTATATATATATCAGATCTATACATATATGATATACACACACATATGCTATTGTTTTTAACAGTCTCACAGACCTCGTTGTCTCAGTACATTCTTAGTGACTGGGAGGTAAAGCTGGGAGAACTGAAACTGAGCAGTGGGGGGATGTAGGCTGGAGTAGGAGCGGCTTTGGAGATTTGTCAAAATGAAGCAGAACTGAAAGGCTGTTATGAAGAACTCCAGGCCCTCCCTGTCTCTGGATGACAGGGAAGGGGAGAGCCTTGGGGTTGCTCTGTGGCCCTTGCTTGCTAATGAGTGTAGGCTTCTTTTAAGACTGCAGCTGAGAGGCAGTACCTTTGTCAAAAGTCACAGTGTGACAAGAACTGGCAGGCTGGTGTGATAACTAGCCAGTCTGTGAGCCTGAAATATGCCCTCCAAGGTGGCATGCACCTACTAGCCTCTAATTCTTCTTTTTCAGCCCTGAGATTTCTGGACATATTTTTTTCCAGAATACTTACTAACTGCAATCCCACTCCTAGAGTTCAGAATACTCCTGAAACTTGGGTGGGAAAAGTTTGTCTTTGCTCCTAGTAACCCCTATTTGATCTCTGGCATTTACCTCAATTAAGTATTAATCATAGTCATTAGAATACCTGTGGCTTTGTTGTCAATAAAATTCCAGATGTTTTCAAATCATCTAACGGTTGTGGCAGTCATATTGAAATATGGCTGGCTTATGTTCATCACTGCCTGGAAATGATAGTAACCATTAGTTTTGTTGCTGAGCTTTGTGTATCATTTTAATAAACACATTAATACTACATATACTAAATTATATAAGACACATGTATGGTGTTGTACAAGGTATATTGTATGTGTAAGTATTCTATGTATATATCTACATGACAGATATATGTGCTGTCTACCTAATAAATACTTTAAACTATTATAAAGTATGCAATACATCTTATGTATATATATATGTTCTATATATTAACCTATGAGAGAAATGTAAATTAGGCCACCAAAACTTAAAATATTTTCATAACAGTTCTCATGTAATTTCTTTACGTTTTGACACATTTTGTTTTGTTCGTTTTTCATCGATAGGGAGTGCATTAATGTCTCCAGAGACTGCCAGGGTGTGTGAGACACAGAGTTATAGCCCTGGGCCTGCTGTGAGGGGCAGGAAGTGTTTGTTCTAAGAGAAGCATTTGCACCCAGCTGTTCTATGAGGTATCCTGTCCTCTGAGCCCCTTAGGATAGAGACACGGAGAATATTCAGTTATTGGAGCTTTTTGAAGGCTTTGGTGGCTCTGCCTTTCCATCCCAAGTCTTCTCTTCAGAGTCACTGACATCACACAGAACAGGCCATTACTTTCTCTTCCTCTCTCTTCAGTGGGTGGTGAATCCTTTCCCCCTCCGTCTCCCGGACTGAGCTTGGAGAGGAAGGACAAACTACATTTGCTGAGATCCACTGGCAAAGGGACAAGGCCTGGCAGCCTGATTTTTCTCCAGGATACTATGACCTGCTTTTCCTCTGCCCCCGTCCATGGCTTTTGTCACATCTAAGGACCGTCCCTGTTGCTGAGAGATTCTTCTGTGTCATGGTTCTGTTTGTGAGCCCTCATGTGAGCATGTGTCTGACTCCACCATGTGTTAAACTTCACAGGGCTCAGTGACCATTCCCTTGTCTATAATCCACGACTGGAATAGTGCTTCCTTAGACTCTTGCTGTGAGGGTAAAATGAGTCACCACATGGAATGCTGAGAGCCGCAAGTGACATAATATCAGCCACTTAAGCACTGGCTATCAAAATTGGTGATTTATATATAGCTTAATGTTTTCCTTAAAATTGGCTTATAAAAATCAACATGGTATCATTTGGACAGGAAATGAGTGAAGAAGAGAACAGAGTATGTGTAATGGAGGAAGAACTTTGTTTTGGGGAGAAAAGGTGGAATTCTTGAGTGAGACAGCACAGGCTTGGGAGAGCAAGGAGGAGTGGGCATAGCATGGGCCTGAGGGAGCAATAGGGCGGTGGGTACAGCACAGACCTGAGAGAGGAGGGAGGTGTGGGCAGAGCAAGGGTTTCAGGGAGCAAGAAGGTGGTGGATTCAAAGGCTTCGGGTAACAAGTCAGGTGAGGGATACAGAGTGGATGTGGGGGAGAAAAAGGCGGTGGATTCAGCATAGGCTTGGGGGAACAAGTCGGGTGAGGGACATGGGGAGCAAGGGAGGTGGTGAGTACAGCAGAAGGCTGGCAGCTGGCGTGGGCGGCTGACTGCTCATCCGGATCTGAGGCAGAGCTGGGGGGCGTGGCGTCTGAACTAGGGCCTGTTGCTAGGATGAAGGGTCATGAGGCGTGAGAGCCCATGGCAGGAAGGAGAAGGGGCAATATGGAGTGCAAGGTCAGCCTGACAAGAGCTGGAGAGGTGGGAGGTGGGAAGGGGCAGGAGCGGAAACTAAGGGGATCTGTGGTATAAGAAATGGTATTGGGATTGGGATCTGGGTGTCCAGAGGTTTGTGCTGATCTTTGCAGAGATGTGCAAGCATAGGATATTCTGTTCTAAAGCGCCATGTGGAAGCAAAGCACATATAGACTTAAACAAATCTTAATTATGCAGCTTGAACTTACCCCCAGACAGAACAGGGGTATCTACATTAAGAAACAACATGAGCGGGATGGAGAGATGTTCGACTCGGTAAAGTGTTTGCCTCATAAGTGTGGAGACCTGACTGTATTTCTCCAGAACCCACATAAAAAAGCTGTGTGTAATAGTGCAGTGTGTAGTGGCAGGCAGATCTCTGTGAGTTCAAGGACAGCCAGGGCTGTTACACAGAGAAACAAAAACAAGAAGATAACTGTGTTTGCTAGGTTCCTACTTGAAAACGATGATATCATTCTCAAAATAACTTTGATTGGGTTTAGCCTAGGGGAGGATTTTGTGAATTTCATGGTTTTGTGAGGATTAAATGAGCTAATATATTAATGTTTTTACAAGTGCCTGATATATATTCTCTCTCAACTATGAATTACTATAGTGATCCAATAGAGGTATTTAATAAGTGTTACCTGCAGCTGTCCTGCTTGCAGTGTTTGTTCAATCTCATTATTGAACATGTGTTGTTAATGTTAGCCAGTAATGGCTAGTCCTTGGGGCTAGAGCATCTAATCACAGAGAGATTGCCCTTAATAGTGATGCCTAATGGGACCCAAGCCTCTTAGCCATTGACTCCTTCCCTAAGGAAGCATTCAATTTCAATTTTTGTTTTCTCCACAGTGGATACAGGCTCTGTGAAGAGGTCTGTGTATTCTCTTTCTTAAAGGAGTAATATTTATTTTCTTGTCTTGGTCTTGACACCAGTCCTCACGATTAAACAATTAAAACAATTTGTGATCCTCTATTGGATCACTATAGTAATTCATAGTTGAGAGAGAATATATATCAGGCACTTGAACAATTAAAAGAAAAAAGAGCGAGGTCTTTGAGAAAAGCACTTCAACTTCATCTCCTTAGGAAGAGGAGGGAGATTTTGTGTAGGGTATCCATTTTCAAATATCATGAAAGATTGGCTCTGGAAAGCAAAATGTGTTCGTGTGAAAAGTTTAAGGCATAGAACATTCACTGGCTCTGAAATAGCAGCGGAGATTTCTAATTCAATCTTTCTTTTTTCTTATTCTTCCTCAAACTTCCCAGGGTGGAAAAGGTCAGAACAGTTTGTGAAGAAAACTGATACAGGTTTTATTTTTCTCATTTTGTAATCATATTACTTTTTTTAAAAATCTTTATCTCTTCTCAAGTACCAATATTCTAAAAATAACCTTGTGTTGGTTTGTGAGCTTCCTCAGTCTGGCCCAGGATAATATTTTTTTTAAAGAGATGTTATCGTAGCATTTGGTTTCAACTGATAATTTACATGGCCACAGAATTCCCCAAGCAAACCCCTGTAAGGTCACACAGGGCAAATGTTTAACATTTTGCCAAATTGTCTCTGTGTTTGTTTAGTATTTCTTAGCTTTTGAAGCTGCCCATAAATAGTTATGAAGTTATCACAGAGGAGATCAGCGGCGATGGATTGGTGTTATTCCCAAATGCACGTCTAGTACCAGAAGCTGCTGGTATTTCTAGAAAGTGGCCGTGGGAACAATATTAACTGTCTCGTGGAAAGCGGTTCATTGTTGCCTCACTGTAAGCTATACCGTTTGTGGTCCTCTGTGAGACCAACCCTGCCAGACCTTGGAATTTTAATTTCGTCCTAATGCAATGTGAGTAAGAATTAGGAAATAGAAAATCTATATTCCTCAATCATGGCTTGATGAATGTTTCCATTTGGGAGGAAACATGAGGTAACCCCCAAATACTGCCCCCAGCACAAATACACTGCCAAATCTGCCATCAAGTATTTAGAGAGCCCACAATAGAAACATATACCAGAATAGATAACTATATCAGCCTCAGTGACCTGGGTAATTGGACTAATGACCTTTTTGGTTGGGTTGTGGAAGCCTTTGGCTGAGAAGCATGGCAGACATCTTGCACTGTTTGGAAGTCCTGCCTGAGATACCAGCTCCAGAATATGATGACCTCAGAGCTCTCGGTGGAACACAGAGTAGCACCTTTGCCTGGACCTGGGTGCCTGCTAACCTGATGCAAGTACTTAATTTCCACTGCTGCGTTTGTTCTTCCTCTGCCACCCTCCCAGGCTGGCAGTGTTAGGACCATTTTACAAGTGGGACAGTTGAGGCACAGGAGGATGAAGTTGCTTGCCAGGTGCTGCAAAGCTAATGGAGTCATATTCTGTCGTCTCCACTGACCATTTGAACACAGCCTTCTGTCGTCTATGCAGTCTCCAATACTTTGTTAAATCATTCTCTTATTATGCTACTTTATTTTCTGAGTAAGATCAGTTCTTCCCCATTTATGGTAAAGTACTGCTTTTTTATATAAAAATTAACCTAGCATTTACATTCCTAAGAATTTGCATTAGGGGGTATTTTCTTTTGTCTGTGCTTTGGTGGTGGTGGTGCATGTATATGTGTGTTGTTTTTTGGCAGTACTGGGGAAGGGATTGAATCAAGGACATCACACATGGGAGTTACAACCCCAGTGCAGGAATTTGAATTTTAACAGGTTCATTTCATTTTATTATTTTCTTAAACTTTGAGATTATAATTTAATTACAACTTCCTCCCTCCAAACTTTCCCATCTACCTCTCCCTGCTGTCCTTCAAACTTATGGCCTCCTTTTTCACCAATTAACAGGCTCATTTTCTATGAGAAATGACATATCCAAATCGGTACATCTGCATTAATGGAAGTGAGAAGCTTTTGAGGTAGAAGGAGAAATTGGCTGTGAGGAAGTTGGTCTTGTTGATGGCATCATGTGGGGTTCTCTAGAAAGCTGCAGTGAAAGAAGTAAGTGGACATGGGTGGCTGCCCTTCTTGGGGTATCCATTCCCAGTGCAAGCACAGAAGTGGCGTCTCACACAGTGAGCTGTTTGCTTTGTTTTCCTTAGTCTTGAGGCAAGATCTCAGGATGCTCACACCAGCCCCATACTGTGGCCACATCGCCGTACTCACTCTGGAACAAAAGGTTACCTTGGTTATCTTATCCTTCTGCTTCTGCCTCCACCTCCCACATGCTGGGCTTACAGGCCTGCATCACTACACCTCCTCCGTGTGATACCGGGGACCAGGAATCCGAGCCCAGAGCTTTGTGCATGCAGGGCAAGCACTCCAACAACCAAGCCTATCCCTAACCCTGTTACTCAACTCATGGGCAGAGTACATGAGAAAA
Source organism: Ondatra zibethicus (assembly GCA_004026605.1). Classification (NCBI taxonomy): domain Eukaryota; kingdom Metazoa; phylum Chordata; class Mammalia; order Rodentia; family Cricetidae; genus Ondatra; species Ondatra zibethicus. The sequence continues at coordinate 341,237 of PVIU01000229.1, forward strand.
TCGATGTGAAGGAGGAAAGATTTACTTAGCTTCTAAGTGCAGGTGTTTCTGGCTTAGGATTGGATGGCTGTATTGCTCTTCTGCCCATGACAAGGTAGAGTGTCGGTCATGGCAGGGAGTGGGTGGTAGAGCCGATCTCACTTCATGATGGCTGGAAGCAGAAGGAGAAAGGAAGGACCAGGGAAAAACTGTGCCCTTCAGGAGCATGCCTCCAATGACCTGCTTCCTCCTGGGCTCTCCTTTAGAGCCACTTAGGAAAGTTTTCACTCTCTCTCAAAAAGTAACCCACTGATGAGGTCAGAGCCTGCCTGATCCAGGCACCTCCCCGCCTTTGCTTTGGAGACTACTCCTTAAACACGTGAGCATTAGGAACACTTAGCATCCGCATCACAGCATCACAACAAGGAGAAACAGATGCCCCACTCTTGCTGGACTTAGGTTTTGACAGCTTCCGGTGGTGCAGGCTGCTCACCACACCGTGTAAGAGTAGGACACCCAGGACACATGTCTTTTAATGCTCTGTACTCCTTTAATTCAAGCCAGCGACTCTCTGCGGTGTTCAGTAGAAGCATCAGTGTCTGTATTATCGTTGGAGGAAAATGGTCACTGTACACTAATAGAGGTGGTTAACACTCTTCTAAGATGTCATGTGTTTTCACGAAGCCCATTTCTAAGGGATCATGTTTCCTTGCAGCAGGGTTTCTGAACCTTGGCACTATTAACAATTTAAAGCCCGATTTTCCTTTGCTGGGGCTTTCCTAGACATTGTAGGACAGTTAGCAGCAGCATGGGTCTCTGTTGCTAGACATCCATCGTGACAATCAGTAGTATATCCAGACACTGGTACATGTCCCCTGCAGGGAAAATCTGCCCAAGTCAAGAATTACTGCTGTCCTTGAGCTGACTTTGTATACTGACTCTGAAACCTGTGTCTTACCTAACATGAGGCTTCTGTTTATGAGGCTCCTTGAAAGTGGCCATGGATGTGCTACCCTAGGTCTATAGAGATGGGTGAATCGCCTCACCCTTAAATCGTTTATTGACTGATCATTTACTGAGCTCATGTGCTGGGTATTGATCTGAAGGCCCCAGAGCTGCAGAATGAAGCTCCAGCTGTCACAAAGGTTAGATGTTGCTTCTTTGTGATCACAGAGTACGAAGCATCCAATAGCAGATGCCCTGAGGGAAATGCATGGCTCGACAGAACTCGGAGACCCAGGGAAGATGTCACTGAATTCGAGAATCCGAAGATGCCTGCATAGGAGGCAGGCGAGAGAAAGAGTGTCTCTGGTCCTTGTGAGCAGCCCCTGAACAGAAAGCAGCTTCACACGTTGTATGGGCTTCAGGCCAGACTACTTAATATGTAGGAAACTAGGCAGATTCAGACAGATGCGCCAGACCAGGAATGCCCAGGCCAGACTGTCATGGAGATTAACGATTTTATCCGAAGAACAGTGGGAAGCCGCTGAAGGATTTTGTGCAGGGAGTGACGTGCCATGATTCGACTGGCACTTTGAAAAGATCAATCTGTTCCTGCCTGGGTCCAGAAAATGCAAGTTCCCCTCTAGGCCATGAGGGTTTATCTTGTTCCCTGCTGGGCCACTTGGATATGGAGTCTTTTGACATTGCCACTGCCTTTGGTGCCTGTACCCATCCTCCAAGCACCCCGATTGGGAACCTTTTAAATCTTCAAATGAGAAAGCAATTCCTGTCCGTGTTCTACCTTTGTTCTCCTTTAAACTGTGATTGAAGTCAGGCTCCAGATCTTTGAAAGCCCCAGAGAAGAAAGTGATTTCCATGGTAGCTGTAACCATGGGAAACCTTAGACTAACTCCCACCCCGTGTTCCACAGTGCCCCTTTCCCTCTCAGTCAGTTGATGAGAAACGAGGACTCATGTTCGGGTCTTTTCATCCCAGTGCATGCAGATGAGTGCCTGGCTTCTACCTTCATCCCGTCATCATTTTGGGAGAAGGAAGAGTGTTGCTTGCAATGCCTTCCTTTGTTCACGGCTAGAGGAACTCAAGTGGATATTGGTGTAGAGGATACAATACAGGGTTCATTCCCTGCCCCTTGCCACTCTTCAAGTTACAGGACAACATAGATCTTTGAAGTACGCGAAGATTAAATTTTTTTTCATGAGACATTAAAAGTAGCTTTTATCAGTTTCTCTTCAATTTTTTTCTCTCATGCTCTCGGTGATGAAACATCTCTTAGTCATTTACAGGCATGTCCAACCTTTTGACAATGTGACATGGTACTCTCATCCACAGATGTGTTTTGGGCTAAATTCCTAACTATCTAAGATGCTTGTGGACCATGGTCCACAGGTTGAAAACAGCTATCATTAAAAAGATTCTCAAAACACTTCCAGGAACACATAATTCCCTTGTGAAAATCTTACGTCATCAAGATCAGGGCTTCAGCATGCAGTTTCTAATCCATTGCCTCTACTGAGGATGGGTACAAGGCAGAAGTGGGCTGATCAGTCTGTTTCCCTCTGTCTCTCCCTCTCTCTGTCTCTCCCTCCTTCTCTCGTGTCTCTGTCTCTCTCTCTCTCTCTCTCTCTCTCTCTCTGGCTTTTTAAAGACAGGGTTTCTCTATGTAACAATCCTGCCTGGCCTGGAACTCAGGCTGGCCTCGAACTCGCAGAAATCAGCCTGCCTCTGCCTCCTGAGTGCTGGGAGATTAAAGTGCGCCCCATACCCGAGACTCCAGTGTTTCTCTTGATGATTGTATTCTAAAGACTGAATCAGAAGTAGACATCATTAAAGAGAGAGTAAGGCACGAGAGTAGGTGTGCCTTTGGACAGACATCAGAGGAGAGCTTGAGAAAGGAAGTTCAAAAGAAGCCGAAACAGTCTCATTTCAATGTTTGAAAAATACATTGTAAATGCATTGCCTGGGTTCAGCCAGCTGTGGACAGTTTTTATATTCAGCTCTTTTCTGAGTTACTAGGTAGCCGGATTACCTTTTCATCATCTCTCTGTATGATAGAGAACAGGGAAGATGTCCTCTACGCAGCAGCCTCCTCCCAACACGGTGGTACCTTGTGGCCTCCAGAACACCCTTCTAAAAATAACGAGCAAGTATCGTTGAGATGGACTTATCTTCTGTTATTGTTTGTGTGAGTTTCTGTTCTCAAACAAGGTCCTCTGGGACAGTCAAAATCACCATGCTGGTAGGTAGATGTAGACGGAGGAACATATTGGCAGCATACAGAAGGGAGATTTGCACTGGAAGCTGGGCCTGTCTTTCCAGGTCTTTGCTCCCCGCCCCCCCCCCGCCATTGCCATCTGTGCATCTGATGGGAGTATGCTTGTAAACGTTAAGTAAGATGACCTGTGGTACAGCAACATAGCCCAATAAATGTCAGCTCCTGGATCTTGTTAAGCTTTGGTGAAGTTGATCTTGGGGACAACAGTGGAATCTGACTGGGAGAATGATGTTTGCTGTGGCTGTAGTGAGAGAGACCTCTTAGCTCTTTTGTGGGAGGCCTGTGACATGTAGTCAGACAAAGAGACAAGGATTGTGTCTTAGTTTCTGCTCTCAATGAAGACAATTAGCTGGCAAGTAATCCTTTCTCTACAAGCAGTCCCCAAGAGTGTGGCATGGGACAGTTTGGCTTGCTAGTATGTGATAGCCACTCTGAAACCCCCCTTCATTCTCCCACCCCCACACTTGCTACTCACAGCCTCCATTGCTGGCACCCTACACTTTGAATTTCTTCAAGTTGGCCTTGAGGAAAGTGTTCTTCCTCTTAAGCCATTAGCATTTAAATAACAACCACCTCTGAATCTTTACAGTGTAACTGGGCTCATTAATTTTTTCAGTGTGTATCTGCCCTTAGTGGTTTGAGAAATTTATCCACAAAAGACTTCCTGTCTTCGCAGACTCTGTTGTTCAATGCTTGAAGAATAGAAGCATTTTACTCAAGGTTTTACTTAATCTCAACACAAACTCCCTTCTCTTTATTTTCCCTAAAGTGTCCTAGACCAAGGACAATGTGTGGCGTGGCTTACCTCTTGTATCCAGTTGAGAAAAATGATTCACAAGGGAGCGAGTGACTCTCAGAGAGTCGCTTGGCTGTATACCTGAGGCCAGATCCTAGGTGTTGGGTGATAGCTTTCAAACTAAGGTCTGTTACTCTTAAAATTAAAAAAAAAAAATTAAAAGTTACTCATATATATAAAACCTCTGTCTTAACATGGGTGATTTAGAACTGATGGATGTTTTAATTGCTTAAGATTTAAGTTGGCTTAAGGTTTTTCCAATCACAGTCCTAGTCCATGGAGACTGGCAGGTGGGAGTGAGCGTGCTGAGCTGGTGAAGGAACTGTCACACCTACATACTCTACAGCTTACTCTACAAAGGTGGGCTTTAGGTGTAAGGCATCTGACTCCAAAGAGTCAGAAGATTCTGAAATTATTCTGGATAATCTTTTGGAATGCTTTTGTGTGGGTTCAGTTTCTAGTACTTCCAACTTTTGTTGCTTGTGAACAAGGTATTTACTGAACGGACTAAAGCCCTATTCCTTTGCACCATGATGAAGTTCAGAAGGCTACTGTAGAGATTAAATGATGCCTACCACCATCTGTGGTTGGTATTCAAGGATTGTTGTTCCAAAGACCGTGGGGATGCAAATTTGGATGCTTAAGCCCTTTGTATAAATTAGCATAGCATCTGCATATAGCCTGTACTTTGTATAAATTAGCATAGCATCTGCATATAGCCTGTACTGGTGCTCCTGTATACTTTCAGGTTTGTTCAATTACACCCTGAGGGATACATGTGCTCCAAGATAGCTTGCAATATGACCCAACACAAAATTATAAAATTAAAACATTATGAATTTTTGTGATTTTATTCTGTAACTTAATTATGCAGTCCTTAAACATGAACTTTACAGAATGTCATTCCACAATGTCAATAGCATAAGGACACCTACATAATTTATAAAACATAATATAGATGTACAAGCATGGTGATGCATGTGTTCTTAGTACTCAAGACACAGAAGGGTCATGAGTCCGAGGCCAGCTAGGTTATATAACAAGACCTTGCCTCAAAAAAAAAACCCCTCCATAATACAATATAAATGCTCTCTGTAATCAATATTGTATAGGTTATGCGATATTAAAGAAACAAAATCAGTACAGTACAGATGCAATTTTTTTCTATGAATATGTTGTTTGAATCCGTGAATGTGGAACTCCCAGACATACAACACTAACTGCATATAAAGTCTTTAGCACAGATACTGACATTGGCTAAAATTGCTGTTATTAGATGCTGTGATTGGTACCTAATTTCCACTCTTGAACGTGAGTCCAGTGTCAACAAGGAGGCCTCACCCAACTTTCCTGTAGCAGGAAGAAGTTTTTCTAACCAGCTGATTGCTTTCTTTTTGCTACTCCCCTTAGCCTGACAGAATAGCACTAAGTAAGAAAAGATGGCATTTGTTAATTGGATAGTAACTGTTTTCCTCTTAAAAGTTTTCTGTGTCCATATTCAGATGCATCCCCTGATTTTAAGCTTTCTTTTTTTTTTTTTTAACCAGAGTCTTGATAGACCAATTTCATCTACATATTTTGTTTCTAACCCTTTCGTTTATCCTTGGGAATCTGAGTCCCCACAGCAGGGATACAAAGGTTCTATTTAAAACTACATAACAGTAGAGGAAAAACCCAGGAAATCTTTCAGGTCAATGCAGAAATATATCACATTTTCTCACACATGGAACTAATTGTGGCATCCTGGAGCCAGTTCCTGCACATGGATCCCAGGGTTACCATGTAAGGATTATTGGAATCCCACCTCTGCTGGTGCCCAGTTGGAGAGCCTGCAATATCAGCCTAAAGCCATGAAAGAAGAATAAAGCCGAATCATTTGTTTGAAAGCTGACCCATATGTTTAATACGTTTGGTACGGGGACTGAAGTCAGGCTTGATCATAAGCCATATAATAACCTCAGTTAGACTGTAGTTCTTAGGGAGGTTTTTTTTTTTTTTGAGTTGGGTTCTCTCTGGAAGCTCCAATCTCCCTGCCTCTGTTTACCCATTCTGTCCTAGTACAATTTGAGGATACTTTGAATCTTGCATTCACTCTCTGAGGTCCTAGGCTATGGTTTCATGAACATGACTTCCTAGACTAAAAGCAGCATTAATCATAATATTAGAGATAATAGAATGTTATGCTTCCCACACTCTTGAATAACCTCTTTAAATTGAAACTTCATTTTTGATTGGATAGTTCTCAGAAAATGGATCCTGTTGAAGTTCATATGCTTTTTAACCTATAGAGCATCAATCTTTATGACCGAGGATCCATTTTTAAGTACTGTTAGTTCACTTTTCCTCGTTACACACCATTAAACAGAAATTCTCCTTGAGTATATCACTGTGGAATCTTGAGGAGTCACTTAATTTGCATGTTTTAAAAATTGTCTTGCCCATTACCATTATCTGAGAGTGTCTTTCGTTGTTGTTTTACAGTTGCTATTTTGTAGAGGGTGAAAGGGCTTGTTCAGCAATATAACAGAGCCAGGTGAAACTTTAGCCCTTGTCTCTGCCCCATGAGGCATCCCCAATTCTCAAATGAAGCTCACATTAGAGATAATTGAACATTCAACTTCCCACCCTTATAAAATTCCTTTAGATATGTAGACGGAAGCTGCTCATTCATTCCTGGCCATCCTGACCCAAAATAGTCACACAGAAACTGTATTAATTACAACAGTGCTTGTCCAATGATTCTAGTGTATTCCTAGCAAGCTCTTACATCTTAAATTAACCCAGTCCTATTATATTTTACCATGAGCCTCATGGCCTACTGGTAAGATTCCAGCTGGTGGCTCGTGTCTTTCTCCTCTGGTGGCTACATGGCTTCTCCCTGACTCCGTCTACTCTATATATCTTTTCCAGCCTGGCTATATTCTGTGAAGCCATTGGCCAAAAGCAGTTTCTTTATTAACCAATAAAAGCAACACATATACAGAAGGACTTCCTACACCATTGATAGAATACTAACCAACAGGCCAACACAAGCTATATGTGTATCTTCCATAGCCAAGTGATACAGATATGAGTTCTAATCTGTACATCCTTCTGAGGTAAGTGAGAATCCCATTTTACAGATGAGAAAACAGGCTCATGAAGCCATGTCTTGTACAAGTCTGGAAATTATTAAGGTGTTAGTCACAGGTGGTGGCGGCAGCACAAGCCTTTAATTTTAGCACTAAGGAGGCAGAGGCAGGCAGATCTCTGAATTTGAGGCCAGCCTGGCACAGAAATCTTAGGGATGCACATGAGGAATCTTAGGGATGTACATGAGGAGTCTGAGGGATGCACATGAGTCTTAGGGGTGCACATGAGGAGCCTTAGGGGTGCACACGAGTCTTAGGGGTGACCATGAGGAGTCTTAGGGATGTACATGAGTTTTAGGGATGCACACGAGTCTTAGGGATGCTTTTGAAGTTGCCTTGTCTTTGTTTCTCTGGGCCTTTTCCTGATCTCAAGGCTGAATCATCATGGGTGTGAGTTGTTCTGTTCAAACAGCATCCTGTTGTCTGTGATGCTCCCTAAACATCCCTTCCTGTGGTTACAAACACTATGGGGTTCTTGTTCCATTTGGAGGGCAGAGGGCAGAGTTGAATAGGTCAGTGTCCTCTACTAGCACAAGTCCCAAGGTTCCTGGACTTGAAAAAATCCAAATAGCTAAACTTCCTGCAGTAATGACAATGCACAGCAGAGGGCAGCCTCCCACATATGGCAAGCTGTTCTTGGCCCTGAGCTTGTTTAATTGAAAAACCTACAGAAATGTAATTAGCCTGGCTTCATAAGAGAGGCAAATCCCTTGCTGCTCCTCAGCCCATCTTTTGTTCGAAGAAGACCATTTGTTCTTGAGGTGGAGATTCTTCCTACTTCTTCCCCTTTTGTGCCCTGCCCTCATTTTTAGGTATAATTTCTGCAACTCAAAGATAGAAAGGGGTTAATTTCAGAGAAGCAACCCCCATTTGCTTTGTTCTATATGCAGAATGGGAAGGACATTTGAACATGGCACCACCAGGCTTTCAGTCTGTCAGACTTTCTTGGTCCCTTCTTGAGAAGACAAGCCTGGAAGAAGGATATGAATCCCAAGCACGTGTTTTGCTCTCTCCTGCCAGGCACTCCAGCAAGGCTGTCTCACCAAATGAGTACAGATCCCCCTAAAGCAGATCTGCTTACTATTGCCACTTGCACATGGCGAGAGGGAGACCCTGAAATTGAGAGATGTGCTGTATGACTCTCTGAGCTCTACCTTGTTCACATGTTTTAAAACAGGGAGCATCAGCTCAAATAGCTTTTGAAACCTCTGTTTCCTCTCCATTCAGGACAAAAGCACAGAAGCCAGGTTTCACAGGAAAATGGGTGTGTCCAAGGGTGGAGGTGCTGCTGTTATTGACAAAGAGCTTTTGTTACTCTTTTCCAATTCCCTGGGCAGAGCTTATGCCTCATCAGAAGCTCGATGCTGGCTCAGCTTATCCATCAGTACTAGGCTGAACCTGGTCCAATTTTAGCAGGAGCCTGCTTTAGCTCCGCAGGAATGTTGCAATAGGAACCACAGCCCTGGTTCTGCAAGCCTGGCTGGCTCCAATAGGCTTCTGCTCATCCTCAGAATACAGAAATCAAACTCAGGTACCATTTCTCAGGAATGGTCCACCTTGGTTTTTTAAAAGTCTCTCCCTGGAACAGAAGGACAGATAGAGACAGGCCAGTGAGCTCAAGGGAAGCCCGCCTCTTCCTCTCCAACACTGGGATCACAACTGCCTGTCACACACTCAGCTTCCCCTTTCCCTTTCTTTTTTTTTTTTTAATTGGGCTTTGGGGATCAAGCTATGGTCCTTGTATGGCAACCTTGGTGGCTATTTTTTTTTTTTTACCAGATAGAAGTTTTATTCTCAGAGGCATCAACCAGCCATCAGATTTATTCTGAGTGTTTCCAGCCAATATTTCGCTCTGTAAACCAGGCTGGTCTCAAATTTACAGAGATCTGCCTGCCTCTGCCTCCTGAGTGCTGGGATTAAAGGTGTGTGCTGCCACCAGCACCTGACTGACACCTTAATAACTTTCAAACTTGTGTAAGACATGGCTTCATGAGCCTGATTCCTCATCTGTAAAATGGGTCTCTAACCTAGTACCAGGTCCTGGGAGCTACTCGACAGAAGTTGGACAGATGCTAGAGTGAAAAAGCCACACTGTGATGCCTCTAAAGTAAATATAGGCACACCTTGGCCACTGTCCTGGTTAGCCTTAATGGTCAACTTGACCTGGAGTCATGAGAGGAAAGCTTCAGTTGAGGAACTACCTAGATTAAGTTGGCCCAGGGCTCTCTAGAAATCATCTTGATTATTAGTTGGGGTAGGAAAGCCCAGACCACTGTGGGCAGAACCATCCCTAGCCAGGTGGGCAGGGCTGTATAGGAAAAATTGCTAAGTACGAAGCAGTGAGCCAACCAGCAAATAGCCTCCTTCCACAGCATCTGCCTCAAGCTGCCATTTGAACCCCTTCCTGGACTTCTCTTAATGATGGACTTGACCTGTGTGAGTCAAATGCATCCTTTCCTGCCCAAAGTTGCTTTTTGTCAGAATGTTTCATCACAGCGATAGAAAGAGAAGAGAAACAGTTACCTTGCAGCTGGTTCACAAAGGTTATAAATGGCAATAGGTACAGATTTTATGGGTTTTATGGGTTTACAAATCATGTGACTAGAAGGCATCATTTAGAGAGAAAGAACTCTGATGGTAGGAGTGAGGTTTTTTTTTTTTTTTTTAAACTGGTTGCTATATTAAGCTGTACCATATGAAATCACTGTTTGCTAGGGAAGAGCTGGGCTGGGAAACATAAATTTGGGAAGCATAGGCATATTGATGGTATTTAAATCTGTGAATGAGATCACTTAAGGAGAAAATGGAGGTAGGGCTGGGACTGAGAGCCTGCTGCTCCAGCCCGAGGCCCTGCAGCCTTTGGAGGAGTCGCAGAAGAACAACCCTCAACGGAGTTATAAAGGAGGGAAACGTGTCCCAAGAAAAACATCCTTCCTAGTTGGGAGCTTGACTGCACATGTGTGTGTGCACACTTGTACACGGTTAGAAGTCCTGGTTCTGTGATTGCTTTTGACATGTAACCTCCCGGCTGGATAGCCTCACTTGGGGAAGATGTGGATGCAGGCGAAGGGGTAGCAGGGGCTGAAGCTGAGCTGATGACTCATTATCTGTTAATGGTTTCTCCCCATGGTTTCCCTCTCTTCCTCCTAGCCCACACCTGCTTTTAGTGACATTTTCTACATGCTATCTAGAAAATCTGCCTGTGTAAAAGTCTCCAGGATTTTAAAACCTGCTGGGCTGCTCCTGATGGATCGTTTTGTGTGTCAACTTGGCTATTCCACAAGGCACACAGATACTTGATATTACAATATTCTAGGTTTTTCTGTGATGGTATTCTTGGAGGGGATGAACATCTAAATTCTTGGACTTCTCTAAAGCAGATTGTTCTTTAAAATATGGGTGAGTGTCACCCAGCCAGCTGAAAACCTATACAAAATGGCATCAAGATCACCCCTCCCCACACTATGAGCAAGTTCCTCAGCCTCTCTAATCATGCCCAACATGGGCTCTTTAAGCCTGGTGGCCTTTTAGTGGGAATAGTGTGTGTCTTAGTTAGGGTTTCTATTGCTGTGAAGTGACATCATGATCACAGCAACTCTTATAAAGGAAAACATTCAGTTGGGGCTGGCATCAGTTTCAGAGGTTTATTCCATTATCGTCATGGCAGGAAAGCATGGTGACATGCAGGCAGACATGGTGCTGGAGAGGAGCTGAGAACTCTACATCTGGATCCACAGGCATCAGGAAGTGAACTGAAACATGCTTCCTCCAACAAGGTCACACCTACTCCAGCAAGGCCACACCTCCTAATAGTGCCACTCTCGATGGGGCTGTGGGGACCATTTTCTTTCAGATCACCACAGTGCGTCTTCCGGGATCTCTTGCACACTAGACCCCACTGTAGGGCTTGGCTTTCTCAGCCCCTGTGGTTGTAGGAGCTGATATCTTGCCATCAGTCCCTGTGCTGCCCCCTCTTCTGTCTGCTTTTCTGCTTCTGTCTTTCTGTGTGTCTATCTCTTGTTGAGTTTGTCTTTTGGAGAGGACCCTGACTAAGACAGTACTTTAGAGTCTCTTTGTAACATAAGCTTCCAAGGCATTGGCTTGGGTAGGACCCGACTGTTACACGATTGATGCTGTTGGGACACGCTCCACAGGGTGAGGTTCTTGGTACTGTCACATCCAGTGAAAACCTCTGCTTCATAGGCCTTCATGTTGGAGATGCCACCCATGTTAGATGCTCATAAGGCCGTGCTGACACGAAACACTCCTTTGTCCCTTTCCTGCTAACTGCTTGGACTGTGCCTTATCAGAGTTGTATGCTGACGGAGTTACCCTTTAAGTTTTTAGTTTTTGCTTTTTCAAACATGCTTTGCACGCTGTTTTCTTGAAATTCGTGAACAGAAAGTGAGAGAGAACGAAAGAAGAATGCTTCTGCTTTCTTTGCTTTACCACGTACAATGCAGTGGATCCTCTAAAAGGTGTCCCCCAAACATATTTTAAGCAATATTTACTGTTTGTTTTGAAAGACATCGTCTCATGAATTAATTAATTTAAACAACACAGGAATTCCTGGAGGGCATAAAAATAAGTATTTCTCAGGGTTGGAATTTAGTCTGGAGGCCCCAGCACAGCTGGGCCGTGCTTAAGGTGCCAGTTGACAACAGTTCTGAAGCCATGAGGTGGTGGCAGTGGTCTGAGAAGGCAGGTAGCAGCCGGACGGACACAGATAAGGCATATAGCACCAGGGGGGGACTCTGGGGAAGGAGTGAGGAGGGTTGGAGGTGTGGGCGACATTGATAGCTGAGGCCAAGCTTGGCTTTCTACATCTAGGTCGTGTGGAAGGAGCTGATGCCTACTCACTGGCCAAGATGCACAGCAGCATCTGGATTCATTCTCATTACAGCAAGGTGCCAGAATTTAGTCTGGGGCCCTGGTGACTGGGACAGAATGTCTTTGGAAAAGGTTGGGGATGTTTCCCTATGTCAACCACCATTTAGACAGGGACATCATTTGCTAGTAAGGACCTCACCACACAGAATGTTATGCGAGTGAATCCCCAAATCAACAAATGACTTGGGAAATGGTTTGATCCATCATATGTGGTACAGTGGCTATCACAAAGCAATATTGTCAACAACTTGTATTTCTGCATAGATAAATGTGCTCCAACCTTTTGACATGTGTTCTTAGATCAATGTGCATTAAGTTTATTGCATTAAATATGGCAGACAGTTGTTTCATCCTGTGGAAAAGTAAAGAAGGTTGTCTGGCACCCAATGCTAGGCTGATTTTTTTTTTCTTCATGACTCTTTGGAGCCTATGGTGGCTTGAACAAGAATGGCCCTGATAGGCCACCAGATCCTGGTTCCAACTTCTGTTTTAGTTACTTTTCTAATGCTGTGGAAAGACACCATGGCAAATGTAACTTCTAAAAGAGGACATTTAATTGGGGCCTTGCTTGTTGTTTTATAGGGTGAGTCTATGGCCAGCATAGCAGGGAGCATGGTCGCAGGCAGGCAGGCAGGATGATTCTAGAACAGTAGCTAAGAGCTTACACCTTGGCTGAAAGGCAGAGGCACAAAGAAAGAGACTGGTCATGGGCTTTTGAAACTTGAAATGCCCAGTAACATGCCTCACCTCTTCCAACAAGGCCACACTCCCTAGTCCTTCCTGACACAGTTCCACTCCCTAGGGACCAAGAGTTCAAATATATGGTGGGGGCCATCCTCATTCAAAGCAGCACAGAACTTTGCTGATTTCTCCCAAGCATGATTTTTACTAATACATTTACAATAACCAGTCAGCCCTTGTGTCTTCAGTCCTGTCCCATTTGCTCCCCTAGACACATTCTTAGTTAACATAAAAAAGGACAAAACATTAAGTCGGACTAGGTATCCCTGAGTAAGATAGAAAATAGATTTTCTAATTTTTATAGGATAGGCTTGCTTCCTGTGGCTGAGAAAGACTCTGAGGCGCTGAGAATTAGTTAGAAACAATAGAGGGAAACATGACGAGCCCAGCGAGGTTCACGGAAGAGAGAGAGTGGTTGCATGGGAAAAGCAGACACACCCAGGTTCAAATCCCTACTCTTCCTTTTGCTGTGGGTTCTTGGCCCATTTGTTTCACTCTTGGCATCAGTTTCTCGTCCGTAAAACTGGCTTACTCAGAGTATGCATCTGCACACAGGTTTATTTTAAGCCTTAAGAGGAGCAAGCATAGAAAGTGCTTTGCATGCTATGGTGCCTAGGACATGGTTGTTTACTAAGGGCTTGTAATTGTTGCTGTTTGCATTGGGAAGCCGTCATGGGCAGTAAACATACTCTATTCTAGATCTGCCACTAATGTCCATGTTTTCGTGTTTCCCTTTGTTGTGTTTCCTGGTTTCCAGTATAGTCCCAATTCATGAAATTTTCTTCCAGGTGATTGATATGTTATATATGATTCCACTAAAATGTTTCAGAAATGTCTTAGTTTTGCCATATAGACCACTCTTCTCTGACTACTATTTCTCCATTAGAAGAGAAAAATAAAAACAAAGGAAAAAAAACAAAAACATGGTCCAAATTGATATGGGATTCAGAAAATGATTAAAGTCTCTGCAAGTGCCCTAGAGCATTGTGATTTTGAATGACAACTATGGATTGATTTCTCCCTCTCTTGTTTTTGCTATTTGTGGTGTCCCTTTTTTCTGACTGTGAGCTCAGTCATGGGCCTGCTGGGCCAGTAAGATGTCAGTCAACCTAAGGCAAACAAAGACTAGGAAAAGGGGCATGTGGTCTGCTGCCATCTTCCATGGCATTGCCATTAGAAAAGAAAGTACCTGGTTCCAGAGAATGAACAGCATGGAAGGGAGCAGAGTAAATACCAGTGCCCCATGTCTGCCAGCTTAGCTGCAAAGGGGAGCCCTGTAGACAGACTCGAGAGCAGTGACTCACAGATCTTATAATTCAACATTGTTGTAATAGGTAAGCAATATACCCAGGCTTGGGGAAAGTGTATAGTCTAGTAGTCAAATTTTCCATGGGGGAAATGTTACATTTTTGTCTTTTAAATTTTTATTTCCCAAATATGTTTGGTACCTCAAAGGTATTGTAGCTTCAAGCTGACATGTCCTCAGCAGTGCCAACCAGATTTTCAGCCCATGGCAGGACATCGTTATTTAAAGTCTGCAGGGAAATAAAACCTGTGTACTCATTTGGAGCTGCTTGTAAGTGTCAGGAACAATCATCTGTAAAAATAAGGAAGGGGATTGTATTTCTCTGCAGAATTCTACTGATAAGTACCCAGGATAGTGAGAGTCTAGGTTCTCACACTGCTACAGAGTGAAATTTCTCAGATGCACTTATAATTGCCCTGGTACATAATGATGCAGACTTCCTGTGTGCTCTTTTGCCAGGGGTGCAGGATTGTGACAAAGGACAAGTTACCTTTGCTTTGAGTGTTGTAAAGGCTGGGGTGTTGGTGAGAGGCTCCAGTGCTAGGGATTTTGGCAGGGAAACTGCTCGTGAACCCCTGTGTCTGCCATCTTCTAGATACATGATCCTGTAGCTGTTTATTGAGCATTTCATTTTCCACTTAGTGTCTGTCTGACGTGTGAGTATCACTCATTTGATTATGATTCCTCTATGGGCAGAAAGTGGGGCTTATTCTTTTACTTATGAAGTGTTTAACATTCTTGAAACTCACAGGAAGGAGGGAGGAAGTGAAGAAAGTAAGGAAATAGGCCGTTAAATATTGATAAGTTGCTGCTTTGTCTTACATGGACTGTGTACTTTTAAGATCCTAGAATGAGAAAGAGAAAGAGGTCTGTGTAATGCTAGACATGTTATGCAATCTCTTCAATCTTGTTTTCCCATAGGTCTTGTTCCATAGGACTGGGATGAAGACTGTTGAATCAGGCCCAAGGGATTTAGGATAGTGTCTGGAGTACAGTACACAGAGCTGACACTAAGCTATTGCTGGAGCTGATGATGCCGATGGAATTTATAGCTTGATAATATACATTATACCTAAAGACATATACTCCTCCAAGAGAATTCACATGGAATTCTTCAATAGAACCAATACCATGAGAAAACTAGTCCCAACAGGAATCGTAGTGAGGACACAGTTGCCACAAACATCTCCTGCATGCAGTACAGGCTGAGAGGGCCACAGAAGCATGGATTGTGCAGAGAAGATCTAAGGGTGGGTGACAACTGAAGGATGATGAGACCTAGCTTATGTGATAAAGACTGAGGTCTTCATGTGTTGTCTGAGTTTTCTGTCCTGCCCAGTCCTTGTGCTGCTTGGTTCCCGCAATCGTTAAGTTCCAAAGAAATCACACAGAGGTCTACATTAATTATAAGCTGATTGGCCCATTAGCTCAGGCTTCTTATTAACTCTTATAACTTATATTAGCCCATTATTCTAGTATATGTTAGCCACGTGGCTCAGTACCTTTTTCAGCGGGGCAGGTCACATCTTCCTTCTTCTGTGTCTGGGCAGGACTGCGGAGGAGTGAGCTTCCTTCTTCCCAGAATTCTTCTGTTCTCATTGACCTGCCTCTACTTCCTGTCTGGTTGTCCTCCCTATACTTCCTGCCTGGCTACTAGCCAATCAGCATTTATTTAAAACATAATTGGCAGAATATAGACCATTCTCCCACATTCATGGAATCTTGAGAAAGTGCCTGTCTACCAGGGCTAGTGGACCTGGAAGCTTGGGGAGCCTGGCTTTGCTTCTTGGGCACTGTTTGGTTTTACTCCTGGGTTCTGGAGAGAGAGAGACTGCAACTCAGAAGCATTACTACTTGTTTCTCCTCCCTTGTCTTTCCATTTCTTTTTTCCATATCTTCTATTTCTTTCCATCAGTCCATAAAATACCATGATTGTGAATTTGGAGAGAACTGAAGTCTAGGTTCAGACACACTTGCTTATTTATCTGTTTACTTATTTATTTGTTTATTCATTTAAAAAGCATAATTTTGCTTTGTGATCACTTGCATGTATTTGGCCTCCATAAGCTCATAGAGAGTGGTACTTTTAGGAGATGTGGTCTTGTTGGAGGAGGCTGGATGACATGTGTCTTTAATCAGACCTTGAGGCTTGGGGGCACACCTTTAATCTGGGCCACACTTTCTGTTGGAAGTGTCACACTGTGGAGGAGGGCTTTAAGGTTTCATATACTTAGGATACTTCCCAGTTGACTCCCTGTTGCCTTCAAGATGTAGGACACTCAGCTATTCTCCAGCACCATGTCTGCCTGCGTGTCGCCATGCTCACCTTCATGATCATAATGGGCTGAACCTCTGAACTGTAAGCAAGACACCATAATTAAATGTTTCCTTTATAAGAGTTGTCATGGTCATGGTGTCTCTTCACAGCAATAGTAAACCCTAAGACATGGTTTTTTTGCACTCTTTTTCTCATCTATGAAATGGAAAAATAATTCCTACTTGAGAAAGTTCTTGGGAAGGCAATAAAAGGTAATATATAATCAGGGCTGGGTTCTGAGTTGATAGGAACAATTACCCCTCCTTTTTATTCCTTCCACTATCTAGGTAAAGGAGCCTTTACACCCTGGTTGAGCCCCTTTGACAACCAGTTTAGATCCAAAAGTTCTAAGTGGCCTCACGTTCCTCTGGAATGGAGCTCCCTCTCTCTAGTTGTGTGGGTTTCCTGTGGGACATGACTCGGTACTCACATAGGCCATATGGAAAAATGCCAGAAGTTTCCTAAACATTCCCAGATATTTCCTGATGGGGGTGATCTTGGAGTGTGCATAGTGATATCCTTGGTAGAGAACATGTGATTAGCCAAGGAGAACTACTGAGTAATTCTCTTTCCCTTTCTCTCCTTCCCTCTCTCCCTCTCTCTCCCTCTTTCTCTCCCCCTACCCTGTGTGTGTGTGTGTTTGTGCAAAATTTACTACGAAGTACTACATAAGACAAACAGCGATTGAACACTCGCCACTCAGTTCTTTAGCTGTGTTTTTCAGAATTGGCGGGTTGCAGGTCTCAGCTGCTCCAGTAGCTCCCCACAGCAGTCCGACCATTCTGGGGATTGGCTAGGCGCTGGGGAGCACCTTTGGGAATCAGATGCACTCCTCCCCTTTGTAGGCCCTACAGGGTGTATTAATACCTTTGCTCTCAAGGCTTAGGCAGCAGAAACCTTGGAAGAGAATGCCTGTTTTCCTTCTGTAGTAGTTACTTCTCTTGTTAGTGTCACAAAATGTGGGACAAAGTACAAGGAAGAAGTTCATCTGGGCTCACAGTTCAAAGGTACAGTCCACACTGGCTGGACCTTGAGGCAGTTGGTCACATTGCACTCAATGCCAGCCTCAGCTTGCTTTCTCCTAATATGGTTCAGGGCCCCAGTCTAAGGTTTGTTGCCCCTGAAAGAGTTAGTTAATCCAATGAAGAAACTCCAACATGAACATGCCCTGGCCCTGAGATTTGTCTCCAAGGTGATTCTAGATCCTGTCAAGTTGAAGGTCATTATTAATTGTTATACTTTTTTATTCCATTCTAGAGATGAAACATTATCTCTTATCTGGGATTTCATAAAACAATATGTATGTCTATGGGATCTCAACTAATGGATTTATTCTCTTTTTATCTTTGGTATAAGATAAGAAACAAAAGAGACTTATAAATATTCAAAGTGTTTAATAAACACTGGCACAGATGCCCAGTGCTGACAACCTGTGGTGACAATGGTCTTGGAAGTGACTCTTGGAGGACCCCTCCTGACCCAAAGTAAATATTTTTATGTGGCAAGGGTATCTTTTGGAAGGTACGGACAGATGGCTGTTTGCCACTAAGTCTTGTCACATTGTTGCAACAGGCATGGGTATTAATGCTGACCACCTGAAAGTCATCCTTGCAGGCCAAGCATGGTGACCCTCCTCTTTCACACATGGGAAGCTTTCCCATGGCACTAAGAGCTAAGTCCTGTGCACAATCTCCCTTGCCTCTGGGGGGCTTCCTCAGTGAGTGACACTCAAATTCGTTTTTATGAATTATATATATATGTCCAGTTATTCAGGACAGGCATTGTACACATTGAACAAGAATGTAATAGGTTTTGAAGGCAGTGATGTCTCTCCCATTGCGGACCAGTTCTGTTCATCTTTGGGGGGGTATTATAATAACCTTTTATTAAAATTGAAATTCAGGCTAAGATCTGAAGTATAAAATACCAACCACAGTGCTGAACAGAGAACAATAAAGGCATCGAGACCTGAGGAATATACTCATCAATTGTATATAATATTTTTAATGCAAAATATATGTATGATCAAATGTTTATTTTTTTAAGTCTAGATCAGAGATACTTGCTCATTCTGTGAACAATTCTTTATCAGAAGTCTGGTCCAGATTAACTCATTAGGAAAGATAAGAAGGCAAATTAGGTACCTGCCAGGATTCACTTGTTTCTTTCTTAAGATTATTCTGTAAAATTATAATTATTTTACAATACCCTTAGATACTTAAGGTTAACTCCTACAAAATGTTTCTTAATAGTATCAAAGTAAGTTTCATAACCTGAAATAACTTATAAGATATACTGTGAAGCTGCTATCTCCAGAGGTAGAGATGTGTTACTTCCAAGGGTTTCCAATTGCACTTTTGCAGAGGCTGACCTGGAGACACAGTTGTAGGCACAGGGAGTTTCCCGCTTATCCTAGGGGTCATCGATGACACTCATCTGTGAATATGAAAAACCCTGCAAATGAGGACAGTGTTTATATCATTTCAATCCCTCCTCATCCCATCTCTAACACCTTCCGTCTCTCTCCCTTCTCTCTCTGTCTCTCTGTCTCTCTGTCTCTCATACACACACACACACACACACACACACAAACACACGCCTCGCATACCCTTGCTGAGTCTATTTAGTATTGCTTGCATGTACATATCTTTAAGGCTGACCATAAACTTAGGAATGAATAATCTATCAGGAAGCCCATCCCTAAAGAAGACTGATTTCCTGATTTCCTGTCTGGGTAGCCACTGAAAGCCTGTATCTCTTCAGTTAGGGCTAGTGATTTGTTGGCATGTCAGCTGGTGTCACTGTGCCGGTCTTGTTTCGGTGACCATGTTGTTGAGCTTCTGTAGGTATAGCTCCCTGTAATATACAGAAGACACTATTTTTCAGCAAGCATACTAGCCCTCCAACTCTTACAGTCTTCCCACCGCCACCTCTTTCACATGGTCCCTGAGTCTTGGAGGGGTTGTGTTATATGTATATCAATTGGAGTTGGACATCCCACAGTCATGAATTCCCTGCATTTTGACCAGTTTTGAATCTTTTTGGTAGTCACTAGCTGCGGAAAAAGTGGTGAGAGTGTGAGCTATATTTATCTAAGGGCACAAGAGTATTTGGAACACAGACAGAAATTATATTGATTTAAGATATAGTAGTAGGTTCTCTTCTAGGGATCATGATCTCACCAACCATGAATAGATTGGATGTCAAAGTTTATAGTACCAAGTATAAATTCCCTTTCATTTAGTAGACCCTAAGTCCAATTAGGCAGCTGTGGTTGCCCTAAGATGTAAGTGACATTGTTACACCTTTAGTGGATGTGTTGCTGTGTTGGTCATTGTTGTGGTTTTGAAGATGTACAGGGGTAGGGCTATGGATCGCTTTTATCCCTTGGCGGCTCGCGTGGCCCCTTCAGACACTAGGGGAGCTGGTCTTCTGGCTGCCAGGTCAAATTTTTAAAAGATTTTTAAAAAATTTATGTATATACCTGTGCATGTGTGTTATGCATATACAGGTGCCTACAGAAGTCAGAAGAAGGCAGCCATCTCCTGAGCTGGAGTTACATGTCTTTGTGAGCCTTTTCACATGGGTACTGGGAGCTGAACTTGGGTTCTCTGGTAGAGCAGTGAGAGCTTGTACTCTCTGAGCTGTCTCTCCAGCCTTCATTGTATACAAGCTTGGTTTGTTGTCTTTCTACAAATGGCCCCACCTTCCTTCAGTCCCTTACGGTTTGGGCTGCTGCTCTCTGGGAATCAACACCCAGCATCTGCACTTCGTGGTTACTCCAGTGATTTCAGTAAAGACCCCTGCCATTTGTCCAGTGTAGCATTTTGTAGTCGCATACGTGCTTGGACAGAACTTTCTGAAGTTAAGTGACATTCTTCTTTTACAAATTGCTACCTTTGGAGATCGGTTTTCTTTGGCAAATTCACTCTCTGTCCTGAGAATCTTGGCAGCCTCAGATGTCTGCTTGGCTTTTGTGTGTTTAATGTTATACTTCAGTGGTTCTCAACATATAGGTTGTGGCCCCTTTGACAAACATCTATCTCCAAAAATATTTACACTAAGATTCATAACTGCAATTCTGCAGTTATGAAGTAGCAATGAAATAATTTTATGATTGGGGGTCACCACAACATGAGGAACTGTATTAAAGGCTCACAGCATTAGGAAGGTAGAGAAACACTATACTTGACTTGATATCTGGTCTTACTTGTAACTTGGTGGGACTGTTTTTGCCCAATGCCACCTGTGTATACAAAGAATACTGTAAATCTCTAAGTGAATTTGACTTCTGCTCACTGGAATATTTTAATAGGGTCTTTAAGATTTCAGGGCAGAATGGGTGCTGTTGAATCTAGTTGATAATCACCAACAACCCAAGTAAGAACATAGAAAGAGATACTTACCCTAATCATAACTCAGAAATATGAATGAGCCTTTGAAAGAACATGTATATGAGTTGGTGGAACTTCACAGCAGACTGTTAAGCAAATACTCCTGAAGTTGCAAATCATTACATCATCATCGTTCCTGGCTTTAGGTGAAAGGACTTAATTTGTCAACTGCCTTACCAAAAACAAAAACAAAAAATCTCTATCTATAGAGATAGAGGACTTATTGATTTTAGGAAGTTATTTCTTTATTTGCTTGTACTATTGAAAATGTTCAGGGTTAAGGTTTTTAATTTTTATTTTATTTTATGTATATGGATATTTTGCCCAAGTGCATGTTTGTGCACCCTGTGTGTGCTTGGTGCTCATGGGGGCCAGAGAATACCGGATCCCTTGGACCTGAAGTTAAAGTTGGTTGTGAACCACCATGTGGGTGCTGCCAATCTCACCTGGATCCTCTGGACCAATAGTAAATGTTCCTAAACACTAAACCATCTCTGTGGCTCAAAATTCTAAAAATATTTTATTTTAATTAGTTCTTTGAGAATTTCATACATTTATAAAATGCTCTTAGGTCACACTCGTCTCCAGATCCTCCACTCAGCTCCTCTCATACCAACCCCTCATACCTTTCCCCTTTCCAAATTTCATGCTTTCTTTTTTAAAAAATAAATTTATAACTTATCATGCTGGTTAGTTTTTTGTCAACTTGTCATAAACCAGGGTCATCTAGGAAGAGGGACCATTAGTTCAGAAAATGCCACCATTAGATGGACCAGTAGGAATATCCATGGGAGCATCTTCTTAATGAACGATTGCTGTGAAATAGCACAGCACACTGTGGGCAATGCCACACTTCTGCAGGTCATCCTGGGGTGTATAAAAAAGATAGCTAAACATTAGACTGAGGAGCAACCCAGGAAGCAGCATTCCTGCCCGGCCTCTGCATCCTGTGTAAACTGTCACTGAGATGTCACACAGTCCCTGTGATGGTTCATGTGGTTTACTCTGGTCCTCTTGAAGAACCAGAAAGGCCCATGCTCACCCCTTTCTTTTCCTTTATGGCCCAGTGTTCTCGCTTTGCTTTCTATATCCAAAGTCCCTGCTGAAAGTTGTAGAGGACGAGTGTGAGGACAGGCTTTGTGCAAGGGCAACGATAGTAAGAAGATGGGGAAGGAATAAAGTGAGACACAGACTAGTCCTCTGCCTGGCTCACGCTCTGGGGACAGCTCCAAGTGTAGTGTACAAGATGCCCAGCACACACTTCTGTATTGTGATAAAATGTGGTAGAAATTTACAAACCACGAATGGTAGAAAGGGCACTTAGCTGTTACTGGTGCAGCTCTCCACCATTTAACATATTAAGAGCTGTGATTCAATTCTCCCATAGCTTCAGGTGGCTTCAATTTATCTTTATTTCCTTGTGGGAGAAACTCAAATAATTGTTAAACTGGAAAAGGGAGATTGTTGATACAAATATCTGACATCCACAATATTCCAGCATCTAAATTTTCTTCGGCATCAACAGGATGCGATAGATGGAAAATTCCAGCACTTGACTTTGTGAAAAGCCAAAATGTGGTGCTGTAGAAAATTACTTTCAGTCCATGTGGATAAGGCATCTGAGAATCATACATGATTGTTTCATATTTAGATGTGGATCTCATCACCCAAATTTCCCATTGTTTTTATGTAAATATCTCCCACCCCATAGCAATGGGATTATAAGCACATACCAGTATGCCTGGCTTTTGTTTTTGTTTTGTTGAGACAGGGTTTCTCTATATAACAGTCTGGTTGCCCAGGAACTCACTTTTGTTACCAGGCTGGCCTTGAACTCACAGGGTTCCCTTGTCATAACCTTGATCCTCCTGGCTCATACAATCCTTCCTCTCTCTCAGCCCAGTGCTTGGCTGTGGATCTCTGCATCTGCTTCCATCAGTTACAGGATGAATGCTCTCTAATGTCAATTAGGATAGTCACCAGCTTGATTATAGGACAAGGCCAGTTCAGGCACCCTCTCCACTATTGCTAGGAGTCTTAGCTGGGGTCATCCTTGTGGGTTCCTGGGAGTTTTTCTGATACCAAGTTTCTCCCTAACCCCAAAATGGTCCCTCATCAAGATATTATTCTCCCCATCTGAACTGCCCCAGCCCGCCCAGCCTGCCCCCTCAAGTTCCCATACCTCCATCCCCACTACCCCTGACCCCTAGTTTACCCAGGAGATCTCTTCTATTTTCCCTCACCAGGGAAATCCATGCATCTCTCTTTGGGCCCCCCTTGTTGCCTATCATTTCTGGGGCTGTGGATTGTAGCCTGGTTATCCTTTAGTTTATAACCAACATAACATCCACTTTTGAGTGAGTACATACCATGTTTGTCTTTTGGGGTCTGGATTACCTTACTCAGGATGATTTTTTTTCTAGTTCCACCCATTTTCTTGCAATGCCATTATTTTTTATTGCTGAGTTATACTCCATCATGTAAATGTACCACATTTTCTTTATCCATTCTTCAGCTGAGGAGCATAACATGCTATGAACATAGTTGAGCAAGTATCATTGTGGTATGATTTGAGCATCCTTTGGATATATGCCCAAGACTGGTTTAGCTGGGTCTTGTGGTAGATTGATTCCCAATTTTCTGAGAAACTGCCATACTCATTTTCAAAGTATTACCTGCAAGTTTAATCCGGCTCACTTTTAATTACAACACTCAGGAGATGGATAGAGACAGGTAGATCTCCATGAGTTTGAGGCCTACTTACATTTCCATAGTGAAAGACCATGTCTCAGAAACAAGAAAGCAACAACAATAAAAATCTGTTGCTTTTCTTTGTGGCTGGAAATCTCGAAAGAGCATTTTTAAAACAATGATTGAGTTGGTTGAGCCCTGACACATAGTAGGTGTTGATTCTGTACCAGCGTTGGCTAGAAAATACTCAGTCTGCTGGGACTGAGAACCCTCGATTTGTGGGAGCTTGGAGATGGCCCAGTGGATAAGAGAGCTTGTGAGTTTGCATGCGGACCTAATCTTGAATCCCCAGGACTTACATAAAAAGCGAGGGGAGACCATGTGCCTGTAACTCCAGCCCTAGGGCAGGAGAACCCCTGGGGCTTGCTGGCTATCAGCCTAGCTCCAGGATCAGTGAAAGACCCTGTCTCAGGAGAATGTTAGAGTGGAACCCCTGACACATTCCTCAGACCCACACCCACCCTACACCCACACACACCACAAAGATTCCTAGTTAATTCAGAGTGGAGTCCTCTCAAGATGTGCTATTGTTCTTCTGATTTAGTGTTTGTGGTGAGATGCGACTAGAAGGCAAGCCACTAGATCAGTCCAATCTCTCATTTGTATAGTTGAAGCAGAACAGACACCATCTCCCAAAATTCCATGGGCCCATAAATCATGAACTCAGTAAGACATCCAACAGAGCAAGGCAGCATATGGCAGAAACCTGTCTTTGGATGCTGTATGGGTTTGTCTTCCCTCTGTTCCTCTCTTTGTTCCCCCTTACCTCTTCTCCCTCCCTTATGTCCTCCCTTCCTTTATTTTTATTTTCCTTTGTTGCATCAGCAATTGAACTAGTAGTAGAAAGATACTTTCTGACACCAAAAGGGAACATGCAGGAAAGGTGGACTGTTGGGAGGAACAGATCCGCGGGGAACATGTTCTTTGCTTCGAGGATCCATACACTGCAGCTCTCCGACCATGCTGAACCTCCAAAACATCAGGGAAAACCAGTTCCTCTGTCAGAACTTGAGATAGTGCAGAAGGCCACTGTAGCGCAGCTTCTGCCCTACTGACGGTCCGCAGTGCAGTCCTAGTTAAAATAGAAAACATCTTCCTCCCCAGCAGTGCCACCATGGTGGTAGGTTTTGTTTTTACATTTCTGTCTTTTAAGCTTCATTGACAATTCTGCTCACTCTTTTAAATACTTTGGGCCCAGAATGAGGCCTTCATGGTGCTGATTTTGATTGTACCCACACACTGTACTTATTTGCCATTTAAATCATCTTTGTCTGGAGCAGGTTCCTCATCTGCAGCATCTGATCCCTGCTGTTGTTGATGAAGGATAAGAGAAGGGAGGCAGGTCCCCTCTGAGCAGCCTATTGTGTGAGGATCCCCTGGGAAGGGGAGAGAATATGAAATTCAGCAGGACCAAGAGCGGGTTGGCTGTTGTTGAAGAGGCTTTGTCTGAGTTGTTGTCTCTCCCTGGTCCTAAGATTGATGGATGGATGAGCCTCCAGGACTGTTCTAATCATGAGAAGTACACAGCAATCATTGTTTGCCTCCCTATTGGCCTTTCATTCAATTGTTTGGGTACTTTTCTTGGACTCTGGCCCCTTGTGTCAAGGGTGATGTCAAGTGCTGGGTGACCAAGAGCTACCTGTTGGCCATTGAGTGTGAGATCTGAAGTTCAGAATCCCTTCCCAGTGCCCCCCACTTCCCCCTATTCCCCGCCTCTTGTCCCCCACCCAAGGCAGAAGAGTAAAAATCAGGTGCTTGAATAAACTATTCTTAAGTAATGGCAAGACTTAAACAGAACTAAGACTTTAGAAGAAAATAAGGCTGGCAAGTTAACCCCATTTCTTCTTAAGACTTTTTGCTATTTTCTTCATTGTCAATTTATTTTTTTTATTAATTTACTAAGAATTAAAACCTGGAGTCCCCTGGATGTCAGGGAAGTCCTCTGCTGCTAATCCACATAGCCAATCCTTTGATCTTCTAACAATACGGTATGAAGTTGTTCTCCTTGATCCTTGAGTTCTTCGGTGCACCTAAAATTTTGTGTCTAAGGTATCTCCACTGCTTCCCCTGATCCCTGTATTCCCTAGTAATAAGTTTGACATAAATGCTTTAAAAATGGTTGGGGGTGATTGCTGGAGAGATGGCTGAGCTGTTGAAAGTGTGCCCTGATCTTCTAGAGGACATGAGTTAGATTCTCAGAACCTACACTGGCGCAGCTCACAACCACCTGTAACTCCAGTTCCAGGGAATCCGATGCCTCTGGCCTTCACAGGTACATGCGCAGGTACACACACATACTCATACATGTGCACGTACACATGCATGCACATACACAGAGAATTAAAAATATCTTAAAGATACTTTTTCCATTTAGTATTTATTATTCACAGTTGTGGGTGTTAGGGGAGGAGGCCACTAGTTAGTTCCCTGCTGCTTAGCCCTGAAATAATCACACAGAAACTGTAATAATTAAATCACTGCTTGGCCCATTAGTTTTAGCTTCTTATTGGTTAACTCTTATATTAATTTAACCCATTTCTATTAATCTGTCTATTACCACGTGGCTGTGGCTTACCAGGTAAAGTTCCCAGCATCTGTCTCCAGTGGCTCCATGGCTTCTCTCTGACTCTGCCCTTCTTTCTCCCAGCATTCAGCTTAGTTTTCTCCTCCTAGCTAAGTTCTGCCCTGCTATAGGTCCAAAGCAGTTTCTCTATTTATTAATGGGAATCACAGCACACAGAGGGAAATCCCACATCATGTGGGGACCTGGGGATTGACCTCTAGTCATCAGGCTGACAGCAAGTGCCCTGTGTACTGAGCCATTTTGCCAGCTCTTATGAATACTTTTAATAACTCTATTCTTGTAATATTGGTTATGCTATTTCCTGTCTTTTGAACTCCTGTTCCAGGCATGTTGAATATATTGTCAGCCCTGAGTAGTGACCCCTGCTGGAAATAGTTACAGTGACTATTCCTATAAACATGAAGGAGGCACCAAGAAATTACTCAAGTCTGCACACAAGCAAGAAAGGTGGACACAGGAGGCTCTCTGCCATGTGGCTGGTTCTAATTCTCTTCTCTAGTCCCTCTGAAGCATGCTTCCCCTGCCTCCCATTCTCTGGAGATGGATCTCCTGGTTTTCCCAGTTAGCAACTAGAACTTATTCACACAAGGCATTGGAGTGTCTTCATTTCTGCTCAGCTCAGGTGATACCCACCAAGTTCAGGTAGAGCCTGAAATGCAAGATCTGCAGGGTGTATGTGGAAGTTCTCGTTTGTATCCATGCCTGCAGAAAGGCTAGAGGCGTACCAGTCTGGTGTCTTCCCACTCACAACAACAGTGGCTTATACAATAATTGTTTATAGAGGGCTCTTGCACAAATATAATATGGAAATATTGTTTTTTCAGTGATATTATAGCATATCTCTTTGCTTTCACTTATTTTTTTTTGCCTTGAATACATTCACCTCAAATTCTTAGGAATCTGAAATTTTATTACCCTAATTCTGTACATTGCCCAGTATAATAGCTGTCTATTTCCTTTAGCTAAAAAGCTCTTGAAGTGTGGTTAATTCTAATTAATGTATTATCTATGCCAGTTCACACTGAAGTTTTTTTTTTTACTTTTTTTTTCTTTTTTTTCACACTGAAGTTTTAAACCACAAAACCTTAAGTGCCTTTATATTATCAATGTATTTTTAATTAAAATAATTTTTTTTTTTGCTGGGCATGCCGCACACTTTTAGCCCCAGCACCCAGTCAGAGGTAGGTGGATCTCTGTGAGTTTAAAGCTAGCCTGGTCTACATAGAGAGGTCCAGGACAACTAGACCTACATAGAGAAACTTTGTAAAAAATCAAAATCAAAACCAAACAAACAGAAAAAAAAAAAAAAGAATTCCTATCTTAACAAGCACCTACCTTTAATGCCAGCACTTGGGAACAGAGACAGATAAATGTCTGAGTTTGAGGCCGGCCTGGTCTACATAGTGAATTCCAAGACAGCCAGAGTTGCCCAGATAAACCCTGTCTCAAAAAAATATTATTTTAAAATTTTTACATCATTTCTTTCATACATTATATTTTGATTAAATTCTCCACCTCCATCAGTTCCTCCAAGCTCCTTTCCATCTCTCTATTTACCCAACTTCATGTTCTTTTTTCTCTCTTACTCAAAAAGAAAGAAAGGAAGGAAGGAAGAAAGGAAAAACAGTAACAGGAAAAACAACAGAAAATAAAAAAAAATAAAAATCAGTAAGACAAAAGCAAAACAAAACATGAAACACACACATACACTCAAAACAGAATCTGTCCTGTGTTGGTTTCCTACTCCTAGACATGGTACCTACCCAAGTGTAGTTGACACACCCAGCGACGCTATTGAGGAAAACTGATTTTCCCTTTCCCAGCAGGTAGCAATTACAAAGAGCTTCTTGGCTGGGATGAGACTGTGTTGGCTCCCCTTCTCAGAGCTGGGGTATTGTCTGTTTTGAACCTGTGCAGGTCTCCTCAGAGTCTGTGATTTCACATTTGTATCCATTTTGTTGTGCCTGGAGATTCTCATTATATTTGTTTGCTCACTTGCTTGCTTGTTTTACAGAACTTTTATTTCACATGCATCAGTGAGTGATTTTTTTTTTGTTTCACTTCTGCAATGTCTACTAGATTGTCTTATTAAACATTAGGACTCAATAAGCCTATATTGTTTGGCATAAGGTTACTCACAAAATTGTAGAGGAGCAACTCTGACTAGCCCCCCAGACAAGGTTAGGCTTCCTTTTATTTAGAGGATGAATGTGTAGCGGTGATGTAGCAGGAACCTCTACATGACTCTCTGAGAGCCAGTGTCTCCTAGCAGTGGTTTTCAACCTGTGGGTCACGTCCCCTTTGGAGGGTGTATGTCATATAGCCTGCATAACAGAGCAAAATTACAGTAATGATGTAGTAACAAAATAATTTTATAGTTGGTCACCACAGCATGAGGAACTGTATTGAAGGGTCACAGCATTAGGAAAGTTGACATTTGTGTGACAGCTCGGAATGCCACTGTAAGGTTTTCTGTCATAGCTCCCTTTACATATCTGGAGCTTTCTCATTTCAGAAGCCTTTGCCCATGTGTTTTCCTCCTACCTTCTCATAATTCCCCATTGTCCAGTCCCTCTCTCTTTCTGTACCTCCACATGGAATTTAAACTGTAATAGGTTAGCCCTTCTTTTGAGTGTCCCATGCTCTCCTCTGTATATGACTCTTGTGATTCCTTGTGTTAGTATTTTTCCAATACATATATATATACATACATACACACATACACACACACACACACACACACACACACACACACACACACACACACATATGAATGAGGTCTGTAGCATGATGGGCCACTTGTTTGGGGTTTCTGTCCTGCCTGGTACCCCACAGCCGGCAAGCCCCAAAGAAAAATCATGCAGAGAGTCTACATTAGGTTATAAACTGATTGGCCCATTAGCTCAGGCTTCTTATTAGCTCTTGTAGCTTATATAGCCCATTATTCTTATCAATGTTAGCCACATGGCTCAGTACCTTTTCCAGTGGGGCAGATCACATCCTGCTTCTTCGGTGGTCTGTGCAGGAATGCTGAGAGAGCTTTCTGCTTCCTAGAATTCTTCTATTCTCCTTGCTCCGTCTCTACTTTCTGTCTTGTTGTCCCACCTATACATCCTGGCTAATGGCCAATCAGCGTTTACTTAAATCATGATTGACAGAATACAGACAATTCTCCTGCACCACATCCCCCTCTTTTTTTTTTAAAAAAAAGAGGGATATTTGGATGATGGGATAAAAGATTTTATTTATGAGTTATTGTTTTTAGACAATTATATTGATATAGATTTCTGTATATTGATAAAAAATTAAATTATATTGAATATTGTATGCATGTATGCTTCTACCTCTGTTTGAAACATTGTTTATGTATTGATATATATATATATTTACCATACTGCAATGTACATTACTACCTCTGATTAAGATACTTATACATTATTTATATTTAAAAGTCATTGTCTTCATTTATTACACAGTTGTTTATTGTCTTAGTCTTTACGTTAGATAGGTATTGAGAATTATAGATCAATAGTCATCTATGTTATATTTATGATTAGACTAATCAGGTTCTTTAGATACATAGAGATTATATTCAGTATAGATAGATAATCTTCAACCTCTTCAAGGAACTATAGAAAATGGCCTTTAATCTAATTTAGAGTTTCATAGTTTCGCAACAATGAGACGCAATCGCTCCTGGAAACACCAATCTATTCCCAAGAGAATGTTGAGCACCAGAGACACTCCACCTAGAGCCTTTCTTCTTGGCAGAACTGGCCTCTGGGCAAAGAAATGCCCATACCTCAACCACTGACAGAGATGCAGAGTATCCGTAAATGAATAAAACAAAACTGTCATATCCTGCCAAGACAGGGTAAGGTAGTTTTAAAAACGTTTCTTGCTTTTAAAAATGGTATGTCAGTTACTTTAGGCCTTAGCCAAAGTTGGTCGCTTCAACATTACAAATGAGACTTTGGGTGATTGCCCAGGTAGTCAGTTGTCTCTGTCATTTGTTACACATTTTGGAAGTTTCCCGATTACACTTCCTGTCCATTCAAGTAATATTGTTTCCCTTCTCAGATCTCTGATGGAGTTAAAGATTAAATAATTATAGTTACCCTCCTCACAGTTTAGCCAAGCTTAATTTCAATGTAATAGTTAGACTCCTTAAAATAAAATGCTTATTAAAACTTTTGTTATACATTCCTTGCTTAATATTGTTTATTGTTTGTAATTTTGTATTTGGTGTCTGTTCCTCTTGTATATAGCTATGTTGGGTTTGGATTGATCTTGTTTAGACAGAAGGGGGAGATGATAGGGGAAGAGCCACTAGCCAATCACATCAATTTGGGGTGTGGCCACTTGGACCCCTGGTAGAAAATCGAGAGAACACAGGTGTGCGCTCTTTTCATGCGGTGTCCCTGGGATGGACAGGACTGCGGCGTGAGTGGCGTGAGTTCCCCCCTTTTCTTTCATTAAAAATACCTGTTCCTATTGAGCTGGCTTGGTTGTTGATTTGTGCCGACTTAATACTTCTTCAAGGTCTTCTTAGGAAAAGATTGTATTGAAATTTTCTCCAAGCTGTGAAATCTAAGTGAAGCAGAATCCAGCAGATTCCTGGTCTGGTGAGGAGTAGCTCTGTGCTTCAGAGGGGCCTCCACCTTTGCTGCAGATGGCATGGCAGAAAGGGTAGCCAACCACCCTCCAGTTCTCTTTCCTGGAAAGGTAATCGTCCCATCTGGGAGGGAAGAGTCCTCTAGACTTAACCCCTTCTTCATAGACCCTACCTATTAGTACTTTTTCATCAGTGTTTAATTATGTATGGATTTCGAGAGGATCAATGTAGAACTTGGCAGCTCTCAAACTTAAGTTGCTAGAAGACTTTTGGGTGCACACAATGATTCCTAGGGGCTTTGCATGGAACACCTGGTTTAACTTTTCTGTGTCAAGCGCATCCTCTGAGTTGCTTGAAGTGACCCCTCATCTCTCTCCCTTCCTTTCTGTTTTGTTTTGTTTTTCCTTTTGAGATAAGGTCTCATGTGCCCCAGGGAGACTTTGAACTTGCTGTGTAGTGGAGGCTAACCTTGAACTCCTGATCTCTTTGCTTCTATCTCCAAGTGCTAAGATTACAGACATGTACTACCAAACCTAACTTGCCTAAGTCAAGGTATAAGTAAGGAAAGATAGGTAACTAGACATAGGGATAGGCAGGGCCTGTGAAAAGGACTCAATAACAAATGTCAACAACTGGCAAAGGGGAGCTTAGGAAATTAAAAGAGCTCTGGAAACAGTCAAGTGATGAGAAAGCCCATAGAATGGAAGAAAAGTTTTTGCTGTCTTAAACTTTTCTTCACTGTACTGCCTTGGGAATATCTTTTTTGTTTGTTTTCAGGTGTTTCTTTTGTCATTGTTTTCGTTTTGTTTGGTCTTCTGGGAAGCATTTGCTAGTGATCTAATCAGTTTCCCTTTATCTGTCTTTCACATACATTGTAAGATATAGTTTACTTCCAACTGGATATTAGCCACTCTCAGCAATCAAAAAAAGTCCTTCAAGTACATGGAGGTCAGGAGACAAGGGAGGAGGGGGGGTCCCTACTCTTTTTCTCTTACTTAACCTAGGGTTCAAGTGAAGGGAACAGAGCTTGGAAGCTATCTAAATGTTCCTTGGATGTACACAGGATTGGTTTCCCAGCGAAGTTAGACTGAACCCTTGGCACACAGAGTTCTCACTCACTGCTTATTGAGTGAATAGTTTCTGTTGGTAGGCCTCAAAATTTTATTGCATTTTCCTGGTTCTTAGGACACTTTGTCCTTTAATGCATTCAGGTAGTAATGTGATAAATTCAGAACAGTTAACCAGAGCTTTTCTGCGATACCGGACTGGATACTTCTAATTCATCAGCTGGAAAGGCCCGCCAGAGTAACTGGATAGACTTTGTTCTCTTCCTATTTTACTTTACCCTCATTTAGCCCACTATATGTGTTGGTAATCCATTCTTTCTTATCGTGGGACTGTTCGTTTGGACTGTTGATAGCCAGTGACAGGAGCTGAAGTAGGTGATGGAGAGAGCAGAGAGAGGAGGAGGAGGAGGATGAAGAGGAGGAGAGGAAAGAGAATTAATATGAGTTTAATTCCTGGTTGAGGTTACTGAAGGACCCTGACAGAGTGCATCCAAAACTTCATGACTTTATAACTTAGTGCCACCAGGCTGAAGCCTTTTCCATTCTGTTCTCTCCACACTTTCTCATTGCCAAGCCTCTTGTCAGCATTCCCAGGGGTCAATTCAAGGTCACTTGGAAGTTGACATATAGAATCAGAAAAAGCCATTTCAAAGACATGAAAGTGTACAAATGAATCATTCTTATGTTTCTCCATGGTACTGAATTTTGCTAGAAAAATACAGGTCCTGTCCTCCCCACCTCCAAAGCCATTTCTCTGTGAGTTCTCCACCATTAAGAAGCGGTTAGCACACCATATTGACTCATGGATATAAACTAGTATATCATACATAGCGCGGCTTTGTTTCTTTTTCTGTTGTTGTTGTACATGTGTGTGCACAGAGTCCAGAAGTCTACTTTTGTGTATTTCCTCAGGATGTTGCACACCTTGTTGGAGACAGTCTTTTGCTTTTACTTGGAACCCACTAATTTGGCTCTGCTGGCTGACCAGTAGCCCCAGGGGTCTTCCTGTCTCTGCCTTCTCAGCACTATGATTATAAGCTCATGGTACCACATCCTGCATTTGGCATGGTTCTGGAATCAAATTTAGGTCCTCATGTTTGCATGGCAAGCACTGCACTGACTGAGTACCTCTCTGGCCCCAACACAACATTTAAAAAATAATTATTCTAATTAATATGTCATCATGTACCCTGCATGCTGAGCCATGAGGCAATGAAAATGGAATTTCAAATCTGTCTCTCTTGTTTACTAGTCCTGTAGATTCTGGTAAGGTTCCAGGCCCTCGAGGTCTCAGTTTTCTCATTTATAAAATAAGGCTAGTGTGGCACCTCCCATATTAAGCAGTGTTAGGATTCAATGAGGTGGTGTGTATAGAGTGCACAGCACAGCAGCAGACTAATAAAGCTGAATTAAGTAACTGATGATTATGATGAACAAGAATTCATTAAGTCCATATTTTACTTTGCTTCATGCTAAGCCCCTGACTCAATTTTGGTTCTAAAGAACTTCTTGCTTCTTGGTGGAGGTACCTTGTAAACAGATGATCCAAGCCTATGCTTATAACCCATGACCCATGACCCATGACTCAGTCCCAGAGGTGTGTGCATACAAATGGCATTTTGAACTAATTCAGACTTCTAGGAACTCCACCACTGAACCCTAATTTAGAGTTCTAGAGCCCTATGGAAAAGAAGCGAGCACTCCTTCAGAACTGTCTGCTTCCTTCTTTCTCTTTTATGAACATTTTTAACCCATTGAGACCACAAGTCACTTCATGTCATAGATCTCTTTCAACTCTGCTGGCTGATGTCTGCAATATCCTGCTGCCAAGAGTCCCCAGAGGTACTATTATTCCCTAGCCTCTAATTCTCCACATGGCATTCACTCTGCTCCAAGTCTCTCTCCATTGCTGCTACCCAGGTTATACCTGGCTTTTCTTCCAGGCTTAGCTCCCTTGTCACCTTCTGTGATGGTCTTCTTGTTAGTGGTCTTGAATGATGTCACTCTTTTGAGTTCTCCAGTATCCAGGGCAGGCTCTCCTGAGCTCTTCAACTCTTTGATAATGTAAGTGTTGACAACTTCCCTGCCTTCCTGACTGCCAGTTATTCTGGTGACAGGTTGATGATCTTCCTGAGGTGCTAAAGGACTCCTAGAACCCATTGGCATCCTGGTACCTTGTGGGATGGAGGGATGAGAGGAGAGAAGTAACCCTTCTTATAAATAACTCAGAACATCTAAGTTTGACAGTCCTCATTGGAGATAATTTCTAGTATGATTTCCATATGTAAATGACATTTTCAGACATAGCTTATGAAATGACAGTAAAAGTAGATTAGTGTAGTCTACTATCATTTTCAGCTCATCAATCTCCTTATGGCCAAATGGACATGATAATAGAGCTTGTCCTGGGGTTGCTGTGGGTTTGTGAGATTATCCAGGAAAAGCCCACCTCAATACTTGGCACCTGAGAAAGTCTCCAGTGACAGTAAATGCTATTACTGAAAGTGAAGAAGAATGTTCTAGAGATCTTCAATGTTGTTTCTAAGATGAACCACCACTAATAGTTTTCTTCAAGGAGTCAGCTTGATTTTTTTAAAAAAACAATGATAATTAGGAAGAGAGAAGCAAACACCGTATTGGTTGCAAAGAGGGAAAGGTATTCTGTTTTGCTTGGTTTTGCTTTTTTCACACCTGCTTTCTCAAAGGAATGGAACTCGGTGTCTCAACAAAACTTGGCAACAAGTAAAATACATGGTTTAAAGTCGTCAGCAGTCATAGCAAATGTGAAACCAAATCTCTCATTTGCTTTGGAGGGTCTGGACAGCAAGGACAGCTGGAGTGTTGCTATTTTTTATTTCAAATAAAAGAGTCAGCTATTCGTTACCATAGAAACCTCCAACCTAATTATAAGGAGTTTTGCTCACTGGATAAAAGTCATCATTTCTCTTTCCTTCCCATGCTCACCCAGATCTCCAAAATATTGCCATGGATTTGGTCTTGGATGAAGGGATTTGCTCCCCTTTTCAAGATGATTAGAATGTATTGACAGCTAATCCAGGAAAGAAAAGCAAGAGACTTGGAAAGACTGTATTCACATTCACAACTTGTCTTCCACTTTGAAGGAGAGAAAGAAAAAAAACCTAAATAAAATTCACAAGCAGCTACCAAGAACAAATTAATCTCCAAAATAAAATCCAAAGGAGCTGATGGTTCCAAATCTGCCACTCACATGTTAGATACTCTCGTTCTTATGTAAGGTCAGAAGAGTGGTTACTATTCTGAGTCGAGCTCTGGGGTCCTCCTGGTCCACAATCTTATTTAGCATTGTATGGTCAGTCATATTATATAACGGTGCAGTTTGGATGAGTACTCCTCATTCCCCGAGAATGGACAGGTTGATCAGAGCAAGTCTGGAGATAGTTACCATCCGTGGCTGCAGTTCTCAGAATGTGGGTCCTGACCATATCTCCTATGGTCTTAGGAACTGAGACACTGCTCAGTAGCAAAACTACAGTTATGAAGTAGAAACAAAAATAATCTCATACTTGGGAGTCACCACAGCATGAAGAACTGTATTAAAGGGTCACAGCGTTAGGAGAGTTGAGAACTATTGATGGAGGATCAACTCAGGGAGCTTGGTTCTGTCTGTCTTTTATACGCATGTCTTTAAACTTTGTCTGCCTGTTTACTGGTCATCATATTTATCTGTGTCTATATGGATTTTTTTTTTTGCCTAACCTCAAATAAATAGTCCCCCAATAGTTAGCAAATAGAAAACTCACTGGCATTGAGGAACAATCATCATGGGTGTATTTTGGATATAAGATTCCTCAGGGATTAGAGATTTGCATCTCAAGTTAGTATATTTTGAGGGGATTGCATTTATAGGACATAGCAGCTGTAAGCTAATGCTAGCGTTAGGCATGTTGCTTACATTGTGTTGACCTAAAATGCTCAGTTGAGCTATAAATGTTTCATACATTCTAGGAGTTCTGAGACATCCTTCAGGCTATTTGGGATTGGAGGAGGGATCATACTTCAAAGGACAGACAAACATCTGTGAAGACAAGGTCTTTGTGGAGCTGCAAACACCACAATAAACATAGAAGTCTGTTGGAGGCAGCTGGCAAAGAGTGTGTTAGAAATGGAGTAGTTTCCGCAATTTACATAACATTCCATGATGAGAGGCTTATTTTGTGATGCCCAGAGCAGATTTCTAGACCCAGATGGAAATCGTCTTTCTTTACATGCTTGTGTGTGTGGTTTTGCTTTGCTCTTCCTGCACTTCTTCTTCCTTCCCCATTGCTCCTCCCCGTCCTCCTATCCTTCACTTTGGGGGGCACACACGTATGGCAGTGTGCAGTGTGTACACTTGGAGGCCAGAGTAGGACGCCAATTTTCTTCACCTATCACCTTCTGAATTTTGACCTTGGAGATCGTCACTGAACTGTAAGCTAAACTCCCTGGCTAGGCTGGCTGTCTAGAGGCCTCTCGGGATCTGTCCCTCTCAATGGTGCATTTATAAACACCCACGCCATACACATGAGATCATTTAAGATTTTTTTTTTTTTTTTTAGTTCTTTGAAACCACGATACATATCGCTATTAGCCAGTCAGCCTACTGGGCAGTAGAACACTAGAACATGCACCTGTATAACTGACACTGCCCCCATGGGCAACATCTCTCCTCCCATGAATGCTTCCTCCAGCTCTGTTATCCACCATTCTATTTTCTCCTTCCCCATCCATCTCCCTCCCACTCCACTATCCACTATTCTCTTCTTCCCAGAGCTCCACTTAGGCACATCTAAGAGCCGTCCTATGACTTTGACCTTTGTGTCTCTGCATCTGCCATGTTTCACTTAGGATAATATGCTCTGGGCTTATCCATTTTGTTACAAATGACAGAATTTTCTGCCTCTTTTGGATTGAAGGTGTTTACGTCACATTTTAAGTGGCCCAGTTGCGTTTCTTTTTGACTGTTGTGAATCAATAATGCTGCAATGACCATGGAGTGAGGATGCCTCTTGAGAATAGTGTTTTCAGTTCCTTTGTGTCTGTACCCAATTGTGGGATCACTGGCTTATGTGGTAATTCTTTTCTGATCTTCTGAGAATCCTCAGCACTGTTTTCCGAAACGGTTGTACTATTTACAGTCTTACCAGGAGTGTCCAGGAATTCCTTTCTCTCCACATCCCTGTCAACACTTACATTGTTCATCATCTAACAGGTGTAAGTTGATCTCTTACAGTGGCTTTGACGATGAACATTTTTTTCCATGTGTTTCTTGGACATTCCTACCACCAATCTATACTGCTGTTCTTTGGGGAAATGTCAGTCAATCCCTACTGAATCTTGTAATAAGATTATTTTTCAGTGTTGGAAAGCTTGAGTTTCTTCTTCATTTTAGGTGTTAGTCCCTGGTGTGCTGTGTGATTTTCAAATCCTTTGTCTTGCCCTTTAGGCTGTCTCTTCATTCTTTTCACTATATTCTTTGTTGAACAAGTTCCTTTCCATTTGATGCAGATGCTATTTATCGATTTTGGTTTTTGTTGCCTATGATTTAGAATCATATTCAAGAAGTTACTCCTTAGATTGATATCATGTTGCCTTCCCATTTTTTCTCAAGAAGTATTTCAGTTTCTAGTCTTACATTTGAATCTTTAAATGTTTTTCTTTAGTTTTGAGAATTTCATACATGAGTGCAATGAAATATGATTGTGCCCCCCACTTCTCCCTCAACTCTACCCATACCTTCTCAAACATATCCCCTCCTAACCTCATACTCTCAGAAAAAAAACTAACCCACTAGTATAGTTAGAGCTGTCCACATGTGCCTGTGTGTAACAACTCTCTCAAGAATCAGTTGATTACCAATTTTTGGGTTTATTTCTGGGCTGTCTCTTTCATTGGTCAGTTTTTGGGGAGTAGTATTGTGCTTTGTAATGTGTCTTGATTTCCAGTACTGTGACTCTTCCCCAGTCTTGTTCTCTTTGCTTCAGATTATCTGGGCTATTCATGATCTTTTTGATTCTATATGAAATTTGGAGGTTTTTTCCCCATGTCTTTAAAGAATGACCTGGGAGTTTTGAGGATTGTCTAGAGCTCTTGGCATTATGGACACTTCAACAATATGAATTTTTCTAACCCATGAATGTGGAATATGCTTTCATTTGTGCCATTATCAATTTATTTATTTGGTGTTTTACAGCTGTGTTTTATATAAGTGGGTTATTTCGGTTCTATGGTTAGTTTTATTTAGATGGAATTTTCTTGATTTCTTTTTGGATAGTTTGCTATTAATATATAGAAATGCAACTTTACTTAATTCTTATTTCACTTAAAAGAGTCAAAGTTTTCTACATATAAGATCATAACATCTACAAACTGGCAATTTTACTTCCTCTAGTCCAATTTGGATGCCTTATATATCTTTTATCCTCAATTGCTATAGGTTTTCAATATACAGATCTTTAACCTTTCTGTTTAAATTTACACCTAAGGTTTTGTTTTTGTTTTATTGTTTGTTTTGATGCTATTATTATTTCCTTATTTTATTTCTTTCTGATATCTTTTTCCACTCATATTTTTAAATATGTATGGAATTTTGCCTGCTTATAGTTCTATGTTCCATATACGTGACTGGTGGCCTCAGAGGCCAGAAGGGCAGCAGATGCCCTGGGGGTGGAGTTAAGGAAGGTTGTGAGCTACCATGTGGGTTCTGGGAATGGAGTCCAGGTCCTCTGGAAGAGCAGTCTCCACCCTTCATTGATGAGCCACCTCCTCAATCTTTGCCTCTCTGGTCTTATTATGGGATGCTCTTTGTTTTATACTGGTCTCTTTTCAACCTTGGCTTCCTCAGAGAGCACGCTACTTTCTTGGCTATCTTGGTTTTTATAGCAGCAAAATCCATTACCCATCCTTCACTGATCTGTCCCATTCACCTGTTAAATTTTTCTTATAGAATTTCATAATTCTGTTTAATCCTATTATCAAATGTGATAGGGAAGCTTAGTTTTCTAGGATATAAACTTAAAAGGAATATCCTCTAAGTTATTTACTTACAGTTTAGGATACTGCTTGCCTCATGCTAAGAATCCATAAATATAGGTTGAGAGCACTAACCAGTGAGAAGTTGGCGTAATAAAGTGAATCCTAAGAGTTATAGTGTCGTCTTTGTCTAGAGACAAAGGAGCTGAGCTTAATTTTGTAGAGATAATTGTGATGTCCTGTGCTTCCACAGGGAAAAGGTAAGTACTTGACTTTCCTAAGACACTCTGTGCTCCTTGAGTTCGTTAACTCCTGAAATTGTTATTCAGTGATCCAGCCCTGCCAGGCCTAATACATTTTCTTGGTTATACAACCTTATTGACTGTATTTGAGATGTTTTATTCATAAGACACTGTCTTAGTCTATTTGTAACTCTCTGTCATAATACCTGAGATGGAATATTGTGAACGAAACTGTGCTGGCTCATAGTCCTGGAGGCTAGGAAGTCCAGTCTGATGTCTACTTCCTTTATCGTCCTGTGGCAGAAGATAAAAGGGGGAGAGAGCCTAAGAAGGAAAACAAAGGTAACCTAAACTCTGCCTTTTGTAATGGACATGCGCCTGAGGTAATGACATCCATCATTCCAACTCCATCCTCATGATCTCATCACCTCCCATTGTCACACATCCCAACTCTTTTGCATTGGAGATGACATTTTCACAGTGTGGTGGGTTTTTTTTTCTGGGGGGGCGGGAGGGGTAAATCTTCAAGCCATAGCAATTACTTCTAAGTCACTGTATGAATTTACTTTTGTTAAATTTTAGCAATGCCGTTGTAGATTGTTTTATCAATAGTCATACATGATCGACCAGTTTAAATGATGTAAACTCTCCTGTTTCAACATATGCACAGAATCACTCAACAGTTCACTTCAGAAGTTGAGCATCACCACCCCTAGTAATGAACTGCATCATCCCCTAGTCTAGTCTACTAATCAGCGTAGTCTTGTAGGTTTGCTCTTTCTGGTCATTTTACAAATGAAGCCACAAAACACGTGGCCCTTTGTGTCTGACTTCTGTTACCTTGGCATTCTGTTGTTGAGATTGTTCTGGGTTGCAGCAGGCATCAGTGCTCCATTGTTTTGCCTCAACATTCCACTTTTTATTTAGTGATTCATCCTTTGATGGACATTTGGGTTGTTTTTATTTTAAGGCTATTATGAATCATGCTGCTGTATTTATGCATATGTTTTTATGTGGACAGGCATCTTCAACTTGGGGGTGGGGTTAAGCCTTCTGAGGATTTCCACTAACTGATTTTCCAAGGTTATTGCTAATCTTTCTCTGTCCTGCCAGTCAGCTGCCAAATCATGACAAAAGTACTTATTAATTATGAAAACTCAGCTGATAGCTTAGGCTTGTTCTAACTAGCTCTTATGACTAAATTTAACCCATTTCTAGTAATTTATGTGCTGCCATGTGGCTCATGGCTTGTTACCTCACCTTCTACATGGCATGCTTCCCCCGTGCGTCTCCTCACTACTCCACCCTCTTCTTTCCAGCATGTTCTGTGTCCTGAAAATCCTGCCTAGCTATTGGCCATTCAGCTTTTTATTAAACCGATCAGACTGACACATATTCACAGTGTACATAAAGATGATTCTACAACACTAACAATGTCAGAGGGTCACCATTTCTTCACACTTGTTATTATCTATCTCTTTATTTTTTGATTACAGACTATTAAAATTTCTTAGTGTGTACAAATGGGAATTCAGTGTTGCTTTTTTGTTTCTAGCAGAGAAGGTTAACCGTGAGAGCTGTCATCTTGAAAATGATATGGTCTAAGTAAAATTCTGACTTTGATTGTGGTTTTGTTAAAAATTTAAAAACAACCACCTTTTATTTATTTTTAGTAGTGAAGTAATTACATTGATTTTTTAAAAATAGCTCTAGTGAGATGTAATTTACATCCCACACAATTCACCTTTCAGGTAGTATAATTTGGTGACTTTTAGTAATATTCAGAGAATTATGCATTTGTCATGAAATTTTCAAATATCTTTTTATTACCTCAGGAGGGAACCTTGTGTTTAATCCCAAGCTTTCATTCCTTTAGGTACCTCTACCCAACCCATCCATAAGCAACCATTCATTCTGTCTTGATTGATTTAACTTCTTCAAGCATTTCCTATATTTTTTGAAACAGTGGTTACTTTCCACTTACTTCAGAATTTATTAGTTTTCTCAGGAATTTAAAGTTTCCTTTTAATAATAACACTAGTCAGCGTCAGCATCACATAACCGTAGTAACGGTGAAGTGTGCAAACAGGGTTGAGGTTACCACAGAGGTTGTGGTATCCACTGAGCTGGAGACAGCCACCTGGTTGAACAAGAGCCATTGTTTGAG
Source organism: Ondatra zibethicus (assembly GCA_004026605.1). Taxonomy (NCBI): domain Eukaryota; kingdom Metazoa; phylum Chordata; class Mammalia; order Rodentia; family Cricetidae; genus Ondatra; species Ondatra zibethicus. Next base: position 382,442 of record PVIU01000229.1, read on the forward strand.
AAATGGTGGCTGATACTTGTCCTTTGAGTAGAACGGTCCAGAAGAATATGACATCTTTGTGCACACATCCTCAAAGAGTGCCTCTAGGGAACTGAGTGACTCCCACACTCCAGTTTGCTAATGGGTCATAAAAGCTTCATACTGTTGTGATCTCATCAAGGATAGGGAGATCGACAGAGAAAAAGCATGGCCCAAACTGCTAGCCGGTTTCAACCACAGCCACGAGGAAGCTCGGCTCGTCCCTGTCCTCTGTCCTCCTCAAGTTTTTGTTTTCCTTATGTATCCCAAGCTGGCCTTGAACTCACTATGTAGCTGAGGATGCCCTTGAACATCTATGCTACTGCCTCAATATACCAAGTACCGGGATGGCCTCTAAATCTGAGTTTGTGTGGTGTGATAGAACCCATGGCTTCATGCACGCTAGCTAAGCAAGCACTCTACTAACTGATCTGCACTCCCAGTTTCACCAGCTGCCTCCCTACTGGCATTGGGCTCACCTCCCAGGTAGGGCTTGGGTACAAGAGTATTCACTTCTAAACAAGGAAAAGCTTTGCTCAGCTGAGGGTATTTGCGTAGCTGTGTTTTCCTGCTCAAACATCCCAGCCAGCTTTCAAGTTTTAAGCACACTGCCCTTAGCCATGTTGACAAAACCACAAGTTACCTCTTTATGTTTTTGCAAATTGTATCCAATCAAATCCTGCAAGCCACGTTCCATGGTGGGCAGAGTGCTTCCTTATGGGCTTCTAAAGTGACCCGAAGGCATGTACACACATCCATACCTCAGCATTTGGAATGCATCAGCAAACCAGAAACATGCTAAATGATTTCTTTTAAAAACATTCTGCAAGTGAAGTGGGATTTTAAAAATGCGTTTAACATGTTTTGCTTTGGTTGCATCAACCATATGTTACAGCAAGCTTCACCTATGGCAACAGTTTTCATCCGAGGCTTATTATAGCTTAATAAAATAGTGTGGGGGTGGAAAGCGGAACTTTGTGCAGATCGGCGAGGGAAAGGGACTAGTGGCTTTTGTCTTTTTGCCTCATTGATCTACAGATGACTTGAATTTTCACCTTGATTGCGGATGGGTGAAGCTAAGTCACCATTACTGAGGACCTTCCCTCCAGTCAGCATGCCAAAGAACCACACTTTGGGGTCTCATGTCCCTAGCCCCAGTCCTGTAGTGCCCACACACAACACGGTGGGCAGCCACAGAAAAGGCCATCAACTGGATCTGGAGAAGTCCTAGGAAACTCGCAGAGGAGATATTAGAGTTGAAATTTAGTGGTTAAACACCAGTGATGAGTGTGGCAGCGGGAAGCAGGCTGCTGTGGCCGGATTAGGAAATGTCAGAGAGCCAGGAGGCATAAGAGGGAAGGTGCGGGTGGACAGGAATCTGGGGAGGGAAGGTGTGGTGGACAGGAACCTGAGGAGGGATGGTGAGGGTGGACAGGAATCTGGGGGGGGGAAGGTGAAGGTGGACAGGAATCTGGGGAGGGAAGGTGTAGGTGGACAGGAATCTGGGGAGGGGTGGTGCAGGTGGACAGGAATCTGGAGAGGGAAGGTGTGGGTGGACAGGAATCTGGGAGGGAAGGTGTGGGTGGACAGGTATCTGGGGAGGGGTGGTCCAGGTGGACAGGAATCTGGGGAGGGATGATGAGGGACAGGAACTGGGGAGGGATGGTGAGGGACAGGAACTGGGGAGGGGTGGTGCAGGTGGACAGGAATCTGGGGAGGGAAGGTGAGGGTGGACAGGAATCTGGGGAGGGGTGGTGCGGGTGGACAGGAATCAGGGGAGGGAAGGTGTCGGTGGACAGGAATCTGGGTAGGGGTGGTCCAGGTGGACAGGAATCTGGGGAGGGGTGGTGCAGGTAGACAGGAATCTGGGGAGGGAAGGTGAGGGTGGACAGGAATCTGGGGAGGGAAGGTGTGGGTGGACAGGATTCTGGGGAGGGAAGGTGTGGGTGGACAGGAATCTGGGGAGGGATGGTGTGGGTGGACAGGAATCTGGGGAGGGATGGTGAGGGTGGACAGGCAATCTGGGTCTGTGTGTGGCATGAGCTGACTCCACTAGGAAAACCTCTGCTCTGGTGT